>CM067174.1:13747929-13795259 GCA_034093135.1 Erigeron breviscapus | reverse complement strand
GGTCCATATGGTCTTTTGAAGTATAAATCAATTTAGTGTAAAATGCCCATTTTGTCAACTTTGGGTAAATACGGGCGAGTGACCCGTTTGGTCGTTTTAATGTACATTTGAATGGTTAAGGTTTTGGATGTATCCATTATGTTGTAATATGTGATTTTACTCTTTTGGTGTGTTGATTTGAGCATTTGAGCTTTGGAAAGAGTTTGAATCAAATTTGAGTCAAAATAGTTTTGTGCAGACCTGACCGTAAATTTACGGCCCAGGACCATAAATTTACGGCCCTTGTATTTTTGAGTTATTTTATTTCAGGGAAGAAAAAAATCCAGGAGCAAATTACGGCTCATTTTTACGGCTAGTTATAATTTAAGCCATAATTTTACGGCTAGGTTTTTACGGTCAGTTGTAATTAAGCCGTAAATTTACGGCTCTCAGCCATAAATTTACGGCAGTTTTACGGCAGTACAAAAAAAAAATTATATCCTTTGGTCGAGTCGAGTCGGGTCGTTCATAACTAATTATCATTATTTAAGTGTTTAACAACATATTGATCCGTCAAAATCGAAAAAATCACGTTTTTTGTTGGATGCATCATTTTGATGAATATGCATCCAAGATGGATGCACAAAAAAAAACATGATTTTCTCGATTTTGACAGGCCAATGTGTTGTTAAACACTTAAATAATGATAATTAGTTATACACTGTGTTAGTTTTATGGACTTTTAATGCATCAAAATGTAGTTTTTAAGTGTTCTCCGTGTTCTTATTTTAAGACTGTTCTTATTTGATTGTCCATATATATATATATATATATATTATATATATAAATACATATATATATATATATATATATACGTGCACCTATACATATAGAAATGTAGAAATTTATATATAATAAATAAACTAAAAATATAGAAACCTAAATCACATGATCAATGATCACCTCATTCGTCCTTTAGCATTAACTTAGTGGTTGAAAGGACATCCATCTATTCAAGAGGTCTCGTGTTCAAGTCTTGGGGTGGACATAGGATGTCCTTTTATGAGAGTATGGCTTGAGTATACTCAAATTCAAAGTCTGAGGGGCATGGTTTACCTCTATTAATCGTCGTGTTTTCGGGCGGATTAGTAGGGGTTTTTCCCCCAATCGGGTATTTGAAATAGGCATTTCTACTTCGAGTTAGCTCTCTAGCGCGGACACGGTTAAGTCAACGTATGCTAAACCTCCCGCTGTCAAATTACGACCTGAAAATTCAAACGAATTTCACCTTTCAAAGAAAAAAAAATTGATCACCCCATTCCAAATACAGCTGACAAGTGGGCGTGGGAACTCTTTGTTTTGGGCCGAAAACTTTCAAACATTTAAAGTGGTAATTGGCTAATAGATTTAAGGGTGACAACCAAACCTGAACCAAAAACTGGAAAAACAAAATAACCTTATATAAACAACCATCAAAATCTAGAAATCTGTTACAGATTTACTAACATCTTTCAAATACATTTTAGGATTAGATACATTACTTGTATCCACACAAGTCTAAGAAGTAAAAACTGCAGTAATTAATTAGTCTACTAAAAAGATAATACTCGTTAAGAAATTTAAAACATTAATCCATAACTTCTTTATAATATGCACTGATTACGTTATCGTCAAATCTATATATGAATGCATTGTTTAGATTTCTCGATTTACATAACAAAGTTGTTTTAGCATATTTAACACCTTTAAAATGCATTTTACAATAATATACAATAATAATTGATGTTGTCGGTGAAGAAACTTGCTTCCTAGGTGATATATGCGTATGATTGAATGACAAACCATACCAACATTTTTTGTTTTGCTCGGGTCTAACATACGTCGTATTATTCGGTTTCTCGTTAAAAAACTTTCTCGCCGAATAAATATCTAATTAATTTAAACCTCTCCATTGGCTTAATTAACCATGTTTTTGTACTTGAATTTATATCAACATGTATTTTATGATATATAAGTTGTTTTTACTTAATATAATTTATGAGGGATAACTGAGAAATAAGATATAAACATGCAACGTATAGGGTTTAACCTAGCCTCTGAAGTTCAATTGAAATATTAAATTTCCAAAAAATTATTCCTTAATCCAATACATATGCTTTATGCGAGCTACCACAGAATTCGCAAAAGAACAACATTCTATCAGTACTTTCGAACAACATTTAATTGAGCTTTTCAAACAATAATACGGAAAATTTCAATAATGGTTAGAAGTAAAGGCCGGGAAGATAAGGAAAGGAAAGTTGTTACCCATACGGCCACACTACTATCTTACGATCGTATATTTTAGTCGATCTGTTTCCATGATCGAGCGAATAATGGTCGAACATTTTCCTTTTGCAGCCAAACCATAAATTATAAAGACTCTTGACGGGAAACGACACTATGACGTTTGAAAGGATAGGTTTTGCATTATTTCATCATGCATGTGATCGATTTTCTTTTATACGGAGTACGTCTTTTTTATGATCTTATATATTCATATATATGACATATATGTATTTTATCCAATTAATTTTGTTAATTTAAAAAAGAAGATACGTACAATTAGTCATCAAACCGTCACATGAGCAGGTCATCTTGAAATTTCTACGACTTGGAACTAGTTCTCTAGCGACAATTATGACTATAATGAGCACAATTAATCTCTTTGCGTTAACATATTTTATTATTTACTTTTTATTTTTTTTCATGCATAATGATTTTCAGTTATATTGACAATTATTGTTATATTTTATTTATTTATTTTTTTATTTTTTTTTGGTAAAAAGGTATTTACTCTTTGGATAAAATTATTAAAAGAAAAATAAAGTCTTACAAAATACTATGGGCATACCCATAGAGGATTGCATATTACAAATCATCAATGCACATCCCAAGTATTAAAGCTATAAACTAAAAATATTAAAAGTAAACCAACATAAAACTTATTACAATAAACTATGGAATACAAATTAGAAGCAAACAAATAAACTAAACCTGGACTTGTGCAGCTTGTTAATCCAAGAAACATCACCCTTCGGCCCACATGCTTCAACCCATTCCACATAATCCCTTAGTCCCAAAACTATTGTCCATCTTCAAAGCAATAATAATCATAAACCCATACTTGAGACCCATTACCTCTGTTTTTCCACACAAAATCTAAGCCCAAACAATAATCCTCCATGATCCCATTAGAATAAAAACAGCCCAATAACATCATTTCCACCCAGAACCCAATATACGTTCCCTCCATACATTCATAACCAAAATTCCCACCAAAACTCTTATTAAAATAATAAATCAGAATAATTTTAAACAATAATTTATCACCAAAACCCTTGATCAAACCCTGCCTAATAAACCAGTTGACCAATAAAGTCAAATCAGCCAAAAGACTACTATCTATCCTATCCATAGTCACAAAAACCCCTTCTATAATATCCAATACCCTCAACCAATACTCAACATCAATCAAACAACACAAAACTTTCCAGTTTCTAGCCCTAATCATGCCACATAAAACCAGTAAATCAGTTTGACCAACAAAGGTCAAATCTGCAACAATAAATCTATGCATTTCCCCTTCAACAATCTTAGAACTCCCCCCACAGATAAATTCCACATGAATATTGAATACCTCCCTGTCATACTCAATCTTACCAGCCCAGAAACAAACAAAATCTTGATCCCAACCCTTAATATCTAACAAACACACTATTTTACAGGGAATAACACAAAAAATCAGCCAGAATCTTTGAACATTAAAGCACTTTACACCCAAACTGATAAACCAACCATCACAATTCCATCCTATCAAAAAATGACCATACCAATCCTCAACCCAGTAACTCTTAAAACTGTCTCTAAGCTGTAACCATAAAATCAGCCATCTAACAATACAAATATAATGCAATAAAACGTTCCAAGCAGTCCAGCAACCACTATCATATAACAAAACAGACCAAGACTCAACAAAACTAGACTGACACAGAACAAAGGACCAGAAACCAAGACAGACTGACTCATTAAGTAATAACAACACAGCCCTGGCCCTTCTACTATACCAGGAAACAGACCACAGAACCCTAAAAGAGTTCCAGCAGAGAACTAATCCTGCTGAGTCAAAACAAAGCTGAAATGAAGCCAAACAGAACACAGAAACCCATGAGGGGTTACAATGTGACAAAATGACAACAAATTTCCCCCTTATGTCTCCAAAGAAGACCCAGGAATAGCATCCTCCATGCCAACTATAAACCCTAATCACCACTACACCTATGCCAGTTTGGACCTTGTGTGAGTATTTTGACAAAAAGAAAAATAAAAAGCCCAAAAAATATAACAGGCCAGAAAATAAAATAACATGAGCATTCCACCATCTCCAAAGCTCATACCAATGTAAAATTAAGCAATTGTCCACAACTGGTACTAAAACTAAACAACCCCTTATCTCTCCAATCCTAACCCTAAACAAAACCAAAAATCAGACAAATAAACAAGACACAAGACACACTAACCTGTCCTCACAATAGCAACAGATTAAACATAAACCAGATAAAAAGCAATCAGGTCTAAAAACCCAACCTAAACCTATCAGAAACCAGCCTTGATGACTGATTGACCCAGCTGAAATGAATAAAAAGAATACTGAAGTCCATGAGGGACTAAAGTATGACTCTTTTTTCAGAATATTCCACCTTATATCTCCAAAAAGGACAAAATAAGAGCATACTCCATGCTTGACTCCTAACCTACTCACCTCTAAGCCTATGCTTGTTAGTGTAACATCCTAATCATTTTTCGATCTTCGACTATTAGTTGACCGTTAACTCCGTTAGTTGACTCTTAACTCCGTTAGTGCTTTGACGACCCATTAGTTGATTTAGTTGAATTTATTATAAATTAGATGTTTTATAAACATTAATTGCCCAAAAAGTTGAAATAGTAAATCGTTGCTCATTTCGTGGTTGTAGGGTCATTTATTGATTTATTTCGATAAATCGATATATATATGCTACGTTGAAAGTTGCTAATTTATCGTTGACTGAAAATTGTGCTATAAAATGACTTATGTGCCTTATTTGTAGTAGAAAAAGGTCCTTATATGTTAGGTATATGATAACGGGTCATTTAGAGGTATAATGAAGTCATAAGTTGCTTTAGGGGTCAAATTTGCCAAGTGGTCAAACATAAAAACGGGTTTAGTTGGATAAGTATGAAATAGGGTCTGACTCCAGCTATTTAATGAGTCATTAGGCAGCCCTAATCACCCCATAAGCATATTCCCACTTTTCTTTCAAGTTTTTCAAGATTTTTGGCTATCAATTCGTCCTTGATCTGTAGCATACAAAAGGTTGTTGAATTTTGTCGTTGCCGTTAGTTGACTCTTAACTCCGTTAGTGCTTTGACGACCCATTAGTTGATTTAGTTGAATTTATTATAAATTAGATGTTTTATAAACATTAATTGCCCAAAAAGTTGAAATAGTAAATCGTTGCTCATTTCGTGGTTGTAGGGTCATTTATTGATTTATTTCGATAAATCGATATATATATGCTACGTTGAAAGTTGCTAATTTATCGTTGACTGAAAATTGTGCTATAAAATGATTTATGTGCCTTATTTGTAGTAGAAAAAGGTCCTTATATGTTAGGTATATGATAACGGGTCATTTAGAGGTATAATGAAGTCATAAGTTGCTTTAGGGGTCAAATTTGCCAAGTGGTCAAACATAAAAACGGGTTTAGTTGGATAAGTAGAATATTGTTGATTAAGTCGATAGGCACGCGTAGGATTGTTAATCATTCTTATGTGTATTCGATTGCTATATATTGTTGTTGTTGTTATATGCTCGACTGCGTATGATTCTTTATTAATGTTGTTTTTTGTTGTAAAGTTGTTTTCGTTGAAATGCTAAGTTGTTGAGTTGGTTTGGCTTTTACACTAGTTCACTAGACTTGTGTAGGTTGCCATGTTGACACTGTGCACGATTAGGGGGCATAAACTTAAAGTTGAGATAAAAGTTGCTAAAGTTGATATCGTTGTTAAAACTCGAGTATAAATCTAAGTTGAAAGTGGTAAGCTTATCCCATACTGGAACCGCGTAGGAACCAGTGTGACTTAGTTGGTCAGCGGGAGTAGACTAGTTGCTTCCAATGGCACGGCCTCGAAGTTTGAGATTAGCTGGGTGACTAGGTCCAGTCACTACGAGTTGCGTAACGGCTTTCTCCTGGATTTGGTTATGCCGATCCTTAACGACACTGATGGACCCCGAAAGGACTACCCATCTAGTCGGGTGCAAGGTCCCTTAAAGGCCTTAAGGCCGCCTTTGCACACATTTGTAGTTGTACTCATTGTGGTGACGCGAGTCATCCACCTTTAGTTGTAATTAAGAAAAAATGGCATAACCTATTGTTGAATAAAGTTGTTGAAGTTGATTAAGTTGCTAAAGTTGATATCGTTGTTAAAACTCGAGTATAAATCTAAGTTGAAAGTGGTAAGCTTATCCCATACTGGAACCGCGTAGGAACCAGTGTGACTTAGTTGGTCAGCGGGAGTAGACTAGTTGCTTCCAATGGCACGGCCTCGAAGTTTGAGATTAGCTGGGTGACTAGGTCCAGTCACTACGAGTTGCGTAACGGCTTTCTCCTGGATTTGGTTATGCCGATCCTTAACGACACTGATGGACCCCGAAAGGACTACCCATCTAGTCGGGTGCAAGGTCCCTTAAAGGCCTTAAGGCCGCCTTTGCACACATTTGTAGTTGTACTCATTGTGGTGACGCGAGTCATCCACCTTTAGTTGTAATTAAGAAAAAATGGCATAACCTATTGTTGAATAAAGTTGTTGAAGTTGATTAAGTTGCTAAGTTAAATACGTGGATAAAGTAGAATATTGTTGATTAAGTCGATAGGCACGCGTAGGATTGTTAATCATTCTTATGTGTATTCGATTGCTATATATTGTTGTTGTTGTTATATGCTCGACTGTGTATGATTCTTTATTAAGTTGTTTTAAATTGGCAATCATTTATATTAACATGTGGTATGTCTTACTCGGCTTTATAGCTGACACTTGTTCTTTTTGTTGAAAATGTTGTGCCACCTCAGGTTGATGCTTAGTTGAGATGCAGAGTAGAGTGAGGATGGGTAGAAGATACAGCTGAAGACTTTTACCTAGATTGCCTCATTTATTCAGACTTATTTATTATATTATGTTGACTGTTATCGCTATTTGACTTATTATGGGTTTCATTTGATTACGGTTAGATCCGACGAGTAACACCGTCATTTAAGTTGAACATTTTTATTTTGGAAATGTAATAATTGATGGAAACTTCCGCAATACTCTGTGTTTTTAAGAAAAATTTTGAAATCCATATTTTTATAAAGTTCGGTTTTAAAGTCAGGACCAAATAAGCTTTATGACTCAAAAAAAAAACACCCGAAACAATAACAAGGTGTGACAAAAAAACACCCCAAAAATCCTGAGAGAGAGAGAAACTTAGAGAGAGAAACTAGAGAGAGAAGCCTTGCGTTGTTTTTAATCTTGACACCAATCTTGAAATATGCTCAATTATTGTTATATTTGTTTAATAGATTATGCAATAATTGGTAAAGACGGACAAGCTAGTCTTAATTTTTGTATATAGTAGTGAAAATTTAATTATCGTCTTATTTAAAAAAATAAAAAATATATATGAATCCGGAATTACGTTGATTTGATAAAAGTAAGCCGACAGCACCAGCGGTCGATCGAGACATGTTAACTAGAAATTCATTCTATGAAATGATATGCATGAAGAATATATTTTCATTTATTTTCTTTAATTGCAATTTATTCTTAATTCTTTATTAAAGCTTTGCAAAAAAGATAAAAAAAAATATTTCTAGCTATTTCTATCATAATAATACGATACGATAAATCATAAAGTAAAGGTCGTTCTTGAATGTTTCAAACTGGTTATGATAAATCGTATCTATACTGTATAATAAAAGAAATAGACCCCATGTTGAAAGTTACATTGGGAGAAATGTCTAAACTACCATCCTCATGAAAAACAACCCTAAATCTAAAACATGGCAGCCATCAAAACTCTCTTTTTCACACACACCGACTCCCTTACCTGATTTCACACACACCGTTCACACACAAGCATGTACCATGATATCCGCTACAACGCACGGGTACCATGCTAGTATTCTAGAATAATAATGAGCTATGGAATAACTTAAGCCAACCTTTTGACTTCCGACATATAGTACAACCTGTAAAGCATGTAATACAAGTATCACATGTGTCTCAAATTAATATTAGTATTTTGTTTTCTATCATTTGAAAATTCAATAGTTGTAACTTGTAAGTTGTAACATCGTATTAGGTTTGATTGTAGCTACGTAATTGGTCCTCATCCATATTTAAAGAAAGTCAAATAAATGGATATAATACGTTATCTCAAGTCTCAAGCTGCTATGTATATTGACCGAAAGATAGACAAAAATCTCTAAATATATATAAAAGAGAAACCTTCATTTATGGTTAGAGAAGTATGGACCTTTGGATGAAGTTCAACTTTTAATTAGAGTCATTATATCATATGATGATGTCATATACCTTATTTAACTTTTTAGATTTAATTTTATTTTAATAAATTTAAATTAATATTATTTTCTTATTTAAGTTTGTAGACATTAATAATTAATGTTTTAATGATATAATTATGGAAACTAATATTTTTATATTTTACATCATTTTTTATCTTTAAAATTAATTTTTATTTTTTACAAAAAATTTATTTTTTAATGTAATACTCCCCCCGTCCCATTTTAATTGTCCTATTTTGACTGGTCAAGTCTTTTTCTTCCGACTTTAACCGTAAATATCTTTGTTTGTGTTATATATTAGTTGATGAAAGTTATATCAATGAAAAGTACATTTAAAACTCATCAATTTATATATGTTATATCAAGTTTTATATAACACAAACAAAAATATTTATAGTCAAAGTTGAAAGAAAAAGACTCAAAAAGTCAAACTGGGACACTTAATATGGGACGGAGGGAGTACCTTTTTATTAAATTATATTTTTCTATAGGATTTTTATCATATAACGAATAAAATTTGGTTAAAAGGATTTTTGTGTAGGATTTTTATCATGTAACATTTTTATTAAATCAATGTTTTGAAATCCGGCCCAGATGTCAAACCGGCCTTCTTAATAAAGAGCTAAAAAACAAATATGGAGTCTATCACAATTATATATCAGAAAAATAATTGCATGAAAATTGCAATGATATTATGCGTAATTTTAACTTAGATTAACACAACATGCGATATATAGATTGATAATTAAATTGTTTAGTAATTTTAGTGTATAACTAAATTATTCAAGCAAAACGTTAAAGCATAAGTACAATGACAATGCAGACATATCCGGATGAATGAAAGACATCCAAAGAAACGAAAACCTTACTTAACGAGACCTCTAAAATATGATGTATCAATTTTTCAACCGTGTGGTCACTGTTAACCGGAATCTAAACAACCACTAATGTAACTTCATGTTTTTAAGTGGTTTAATTCTTACCTGGTTAAATATATTTATCAACTTATGATATTATAAAATTTTAATAAGTCATTAATTATATATGTTTTCCGCATATTACGCAGGTAATAATCTAGTTATGGTTCACAAATGATCAATATAAAACATTATTTTATTTGGATATTTATTTGCTTTAGTTTTCCGCTTTATTAACTTTGATAAATCCATTGGACATAATAAAGTAGCCATGCAAAAAGTTATTCAAAAACATCCCTCCTAGCTAGCTAGCTCCAACGACAGAATATTGGCACCACATTGACGACTTGCGAAATTACGTGCTTTGCTTGTCGATTGTCATCAACTAAACAACATGCATTACATTTGCATGCTTTTTCCATACAAACTTTAATTTGAAACTATAAAATTGAAAAGACAAACAGATCGAAAAATATTTTTTTTTGACGAAACTAGCTAGATAATAAACGGCTCCCTTAATGCATTGAAAATGTTTATTTAATCTAATAAAGACTAATCTAGTTCGTTAAATAATGCTATGTCTAGCTATGTCTGCATAAATTTATCATCCTTTTTATATGGTTTACAAAACGGTTAAAAGGAACACAACTTACAAATATATAATAAGACATAAAAGACAAATTGCGATAAAATATAAGTTTAGTTATTATTTTAAATTAGAGAAGCTAGTTTTTATTCAGATATAGATCGGAAAGGTAAATTTCATGTATATCACAAACAACTCGAAACAAGAGTATGAGACTTAAATGTTTACAAATATACCAACCATCAAAAGATGGATTGATGCTTGAAGAAGTTAACAATATAATGAAAATTTTTGGGTTCAAATCTTAACATAAGACAAAACATGCATTCTTAAGACGGAAGATAATGATTTTCATATAATTAATGTGTCCCTCTAGGATTAGAACTGCATCAATATTTTGTTACATATAAAATAATAACTTATGTTACAAACGAAATACATGGGATACTTTAGTTATCAAGATATTATAATTTATTCGATAGTATTCGATATTTTTCGTGGATGGAGATCCTCTAAAGTTGTTTTCAACTTTATAGGTAAAGTTGAACACATCTTGACCTTTGGATTAAAATCAAGGGTCAAGATTCAAATATGATTTTTGAATTTTGGCCTTTGTTAGGTCGAAAATCGACCAAGTATAACTTGTTCAGAAATAGCTTGAAGTTTAGTGAAGACATTTGTACAGAATTCTGAGGTGTCTCAGAATTCCTTCACTGAAGCTTCACTTCAGTTCAGATCGAGATAAATCTGAAGCATTCATTCTGAAGTCAAAGACTGAAGGATGAAGAAGAGAATCATCTCAGAAGCGAGCAAAAGAGTGATTCTACCAGATCAAGACTGAAGGATGAAGAAGAGAATCATCTCAGAAGCGAGCAAAAGAGTGATTCTACCAGATCAAGACTGAAGCATCTCAGTGTAAAGTATTTACAACACTTTACACTGATTACGAGGAAGACTTTTACTTTACACCTTTATCCGGTTAATAGATTTATCTATTAACAAAAGGTACAAAGTATAGGCTTGGAACCTAGTACTATAAGTCACATCAAGTGACTTATATACTCTTCCAAGTGCAGCATGTAAGGAATTATGGTTTAACTCCTTAAATGCTTACAACCACATTTGTACGATCTTGTCCACATCATCATGGACTTGGTCTATAAATACAAAGTCTTCTCACAACTTGCAAAGGGCTTAGAAACTTTAGCATTGCAACTTGTGAGATATACTCTAAGTAAACTTACGAGTATTTCCAAGTTAATTAGATCACTTGTATTTCAGGATTGTTTAGATACTTACACTTGGGTGTTTATCTTTGTTCCGCAACAATCCTTGTATTTGTTTATACATCAATAAATCAAATACATTGAAAAGAAAACAACGTGTCTCAATGCTACATACTTGATTATATATATATATATCCTTATATAGTTTCTGCCACTTGTTCTTACATTTTATATCTAGTCAATTGTTTCTTGTTATCCATATCTGGATCGTAAACTGAACTTGTCCATCAAGATCAGTTGTACTTGCCAGTCGGGTTTGTTATTCATCTATATTTGGGATTCACAGCCTTTGATTTTAATCCAATGGTCAAGATACCAACTTTACCAATAAAGTTGGGTTTTAACTTTAGAGGATCTTAATCCGTGTTTTTCACTCTTTTGTCACTTTTCTCTCTTTTCTTCAAGGTTCTAGTGTTATAGTTGCTTTTTTTTTTTTTTTTTTTTTTTTTTTTTTTTTTTTTTTTTTTTTTTTTTTTTTTTTTTTTTTTTTTTTTTTTTTTTTTTTCGGCTTTCTGTTTTTTTTTTTTATCTTTTTTCTTTTTACTAGGCTACGTATTGTTGGATGGGTCATCGACGAAATTATAGGCATTAGACGATTAAAGTTCGTTAAAAGAAATTTTAGGTATATAGAGAATCTTTCACTATATCATGCCTTTTTTTTTAGAACGGCTGCATAGATATTCATCGATCTGCTGGTCGGATACCGTTTGATTTATTATTTGTTACCGTGCGAGCTCCTATCTTTGAACGTCCACTATTTCCCCATTTTGCTTTTAATTTTTAGAAATACCATTATTTTGTCACAAACCAAGACACTCAATTGGCTAGTTAATGGAAAATTACTTTTATGCCTAATGGGTGTCAACTCTCGACGCCAAGAAGAATGCCCCAATCATGAAGAAGGCGAATGGCAGTGGGTTATCAAGGGTCGAAACAAATCGAGAAAGGTCTCAGGTAATCATCCGAGCGTGCTGATTGGAAATATTTCGCGCCCGAAAGGTAACCCTAACCCTAACTATCGATTGAATCCGCCTGCTGCTACCTCCTTTTTTATTACTAATTTCCCGAAAGATGTTTCGGCGGCATCACTATTGTTTAAGCAAGGCTTCTCGCTAAAGACTGGACGAAAGGGTTCGGGATACTTGCTGTCGATTCCCTTACGGTGATGGACTCGTCATCCACGCCACCGAGTATTTTGGGTATGTGAATAGTGTCAGTGGCGGATCCAGGATTTTGACGTGTAGGGGGCACGAGAGGAGTAAAGGTTGTAACATAAACGAAATGCGTAAAATGTTAAAATGAATCCATTTAAAACGGGTCGGGTGAATACGATATCTTAATACAATGCTCCAATTTAGTCATGTTTTTATAGCAATAGTTTAGTTCTAACGTAATGATAGCTTAGTCATTCATATGTACTTTGTAAATTCACTAGATTTGCTAAAGTATTTGAACAATTTTTGATAAAAATTTAAAAAATTTGTACGTCAATATACTTATTACATACCTTTTATATTATCCAAATATATTTGATAACGAAAGACAATAACTGCCCACTATACAATCACAAATACATAACCACTGGGTAATAGCTCAGTGGCCATCAGCCGCCACTTTCCAGGAGAGGTCCTGGGTTCAAGTCTTTTTTAGTTGTGTGCATAATTTCCAATGGAATCAAATTATTGTTTGTTATGTCATCATGATTCATTGAGACACTCAATTGGCTAGTTAATGGAAAATTACTTTTATGCCTAATGGGTGTCAACTCTCGACGCCAAGAAGAATGCCCCAATCATGAAGAAGGCGAATGGCAGTGGGTTATCAAGGGTCGAAACAAATCGAGAAAGGTCTCAGGTAATCATCCGAGCGTGCTGATTGGAAATATTTCGCGCCCGAAAGGTAACCCTAACCCTAACTATCGATTGAATCCGCCTGCTGCTACCTCCTTTTTTATTACTAATTTCCCGAAAGATGTTTCGGCGGCATCACTATTGTTTAAGCAAGGCTTCTCGCTAAAGACTGGACGAAAGGGTTCGGGATACTTGCTGTCGATTCCCTTACGGTGATGGACTCGTCATCCACGCCACCGAGTATTTTGGGTATGTGAATAGTGTCAGTGGCGGATCCAGGATTTTGACGTGTAGGGGGCACGAGAGGAGTAAAGGTTGTAACATAAACGAAATGCGTAAAATGTTAAAATGAATCCATTTAAAACGGGTCGGGTGAATACGATATCTTAATACAATGCTCCAATTTAGTCATGTTTTTATAGCAATAGTTTAGTTCTAACGTAATGATAGCTTAGTCATTCATATGTACTTTGTAAATTCACTAGATTTGCTAAAGTATTTGAACAATTTTTGATAAAAATTTAAAAAATTTGTACGTCAATATACTTATTACATACCTTTTATATTATCCAAATATATTTGATAACGAAAGACAATAACTGCCCACTATACAATCACAAATACATAACCACTGGGTAATAGCCCAGTGGCCACCAACCGCCACTTTCCAGGAGAGGTCCTGGGTTCAAGTCTTGCCAAAGGGAAACTTGAGATAATCAGGGGATTATTAAGTGGTTAAGATTCACCTGGACACTAGCCTGGCTGGGGATTAGTGGGTACCAAATGGTACATGGGATCAAGGGGTTTCCATCCAATTACCCTTTTTTTTACAATCACAAATACATAACTATCAAGTTTTTACATCAAGTTCAAAATAAAAATTGAGTTTTCATAAAACATATACTTTTGATATTAACGATTAATGATAAGATTATAAAAGAGTGATTTTTGTGATAGTCAAGTTAAAGAATTTTACATTAACTTAATGGAAAATAACTTTTCAAAGGACTAAAACTTAAAAAACCAAACTCCTGGACTAGTATTATAAAATGAAGTTTCTTCTTTTTGCTGTAGCTTAAAATCAAAGAGGGCAACCAAAATTTGAACAGGGGGCAAATATAAATATCATAGGAAACTTAAGTCATTAATGAAGAAATATGTTTTGTCATTATCTAATTGGCTTAAGGTTATAGGGGGCCATTGCCCCCACTCTTTCTACTATACATCCGCCCCTGAAGTGTCATATCCCAAATGTAGATTTAGATGCGCTATCAAGCCCCCCAGCTTAGCGTTGCGTACTTGTATGGAACGTTAAGCTGTTACTGTTTGTGAAGCTTTTCGCAAAAGTTCAGGGGAATTTCCCCTTCCCCTTCCTCCCTTTTTTTTTACACGTGGACCGTCCTTTTGATGTCAGTCTTGACTCGTCTTGTCGTTTCTTGCCTATATAAAGGGTTGTCAGTTCGTTTTTGTAGTTCTTTTGCTAATTGCTTTTGCTCTCGTTTTTGGCTTCCGGTTCCGTCTATCTTTCCGTCGCGATCACAGGTTTGCTTTCTTCTCTACTCCTTTTCTATGTCTGTAAAGAGTGATATTACTAGGCAGTTTTGTAGCGTCGGTCCGGACGATGTTAGTTGGTTATTATCGAGGTATAGATTTCCGGACAGCTTTTCCTACGTGTGTCCTTCGCCTACTGATACGGCTGTCTGCTCGCCTCGTGGCATGGTTCTTCTTTACTTTGCTCCCTTTGAAATGGGCAATCTTCGCCTGCTTTTTTCTCATTTTCTTCTCGATGTCATCCAGTATTTTAAAGTTCATGTTTCTCAACTGAACCCTTTTGCCTTGTGTCGGCTTACCCTTTTTGAAATCGCTTGCGTAGTTCACGGTGGTCGTCCTTCCGTTGCTTTATTTCACTGTTTTTATAAATTAGCTAAAGCCGGATCGTGGTATACTTTTGAGCGACGTCCTGGTCTTCAGATGGGTGAGTGTTTACTAAAGGTCCCCAATTCTCTAAAGAGTTGGAAAAGTAAGTTTTTCTTTGTGTCTGATTCTATCATTCCGTCTTCATATCCCTCTTTGAGGATGTTTTGGACTCAGTCCAAGGGGGCTCTTGCAGACCCCCTTCCTCATGGGGATTACGACTTTTCTCTATGGAGCAAACTAGTTGATCGTCCCCTTCGTTACCGTATTCTTCCGGAGCCTATTCTTTATTTGTTAGGGTTGTCCGCTTCTTGGGCTTATCATCCTGCTACTCCACTGATTCTTGTAGACGGAGATGGTATCCTCTTGGTTTGCACTTATTGCGTGGTTTTTTAGACTTTGTTGGCTATCCTCAATTTTTTTGTTTGCTGTTTGTTTTGCAGAAATGGGTCTTGCCAAATTTCTTAAAGGTGGTTTTGATAATGCTTCATTTGTTGCTTCTTCCTCCAGTGCCTCCGAGGTGGGTTTTAAAGAATTTTATGTACCTCTCGAGCCCTCCGTGGAGCTGCAAGGGAGTGTTCCTGCTTCTGGTCCGTCAGATGAAGAGGTGCAGGTTGTGGATGGCGCTCATATTACTCCAGCTGGCAAGCGTAAGAGTATTGTTGGGATTCCTTTAGAACCTGCTCCTAAGAAGGGGGCGGGAAGTTCCCCTGATCGGTTGTCTGCTCGCGGTGCTTTACTCAAAGGGTCTGCTGGGAGTTGCGACGCGACTGTCTCTGCTGGACCTAACATTGCAGGTCGTCCGGCCACTACTTCTGTTGGTAATTCCTCTGGCGCCCCTCCTCAGGCTTCTACGAATCCTGCGGGTTTTTTCGTTCCGCCGTTTGAGCGAGTTCGCCCAAATAACATGTTGAAGGATCCGATGGACCGCGCAGACTACGTGAAACATATTATGCTTCCTGGCCGTATGACTGCTATCGGTAACCTTTCTGGGGACGACTTCCTTGATTTCGCCAACCATTCTCTTATTGATGTTATGACTGCTCAGGTTTGCGTTCTTCATACCTTCTCAGAGTTTCTTTGTACATATTATTATTATTATCATCATAATTTTTAGAGTGTGTTATTACTCATAGGTTGAATTTGGTCGCCGCTTTGCTGCTATGCATGAGTATCGGAATTACCTTCATGGAGAGAAACGTCGACTGGACGATAAGCTTGAAGTTATGGGAAAGGATTTGGAGATTGCCCGAGGAGGTGAGCAGTTTGAGGAACTTCGATTGGTTTTGAAGGCAAAAGAAGAAGAAGTAGCTGCTGTCCAAAATCGTTTGGACGAGGTGAATAAGAGCCGTTTGGGGGAGATAGATGCTCTTGCCAAGGACCGTGACGTTTGGAAGGGGAAGTATGAGGATGCCGTTGCTAAAATGGAAGCTTTTGCTACTGACCTCTACCTTGAGCAGGATAAGGTTAAAAGTTTGGACGTGTCCATGGGCCATCTCAATTCTTTGTACGACGCTCTCAAAGCGACTCTTGATGAGGTTGCTCGCCAAAAGGAACAGTTTTTCAGATCCTTACCTTCTATGGTCCGAAAGTTTCTCAGGAGTGATGAGTTTAACAAAGAGCTCAGCGTCGTGCAGCGGTTGGCTATGGAAGCTGGTGGTCATCAGGCTTTAACACGGCTTCGTGCGAAGGCCGGAGTTGAAGTCGATGTTGAGGGGTCCGAAGATTACAACCCTCAAGCTTTTGAACGATTTATGGCTGCGGGTGGCCAGGTTGCTGATAAGGAGTTTCCATTTCTTGAGCGTCTTGCTTCAAGTCATACTTTGCCTATGGATGATGTTCTTCTGCTTGCTCCTGACGTCCTTCCTGATAATGCTCCATGATTTGTTTCTTACTCGTACTTTGTTGGTCTGTATGAATTATGACATTTTCTTTTATGAATAACGGGGGTTTGTGTTCCCGGCATTGTTGTATCCATTTATCTTTTCCTGATATTATTGTCGACCTGGGTCGATTTTGTGGGCTGCACTTTGTGCTTTCCTGCAGCCTGAGCTAGACAGGTGATAAATGTTTCCGCAGCCTGAGCTGGACGGTAATTATAAATGACGCGTCTGTATAACTTTATGAGTATGATCCTGCAGCCTGGGCTGGACAGGATGTTCATCTATGCTTTTGTGGCTTTATTTAGCCAAATTCTCCTAGGTTCAATCCTTAGCCTGAGCTACGGATATGTAGTCCGTAGGATATTTTATGTATTGTGCTTGTATGTCTTGGAATCGAGAAGTTGGGATACAGATTTCATTCCATTAATTGCTGCTCAAACATAGCATCTTTTTAGTTGCGCCTCGTTCCAGGTCTGTGGCAACTCCCTGCCTCCTAACGTGACAAGCTTGTATGATCCATTTTCACATGATTCTTTCACGATGTTCGGTCCTTCCCACTGGGGTCCGAGTTTTCCTCCGTGTTCTGCCTTACTCGCCTCATTGTTTTGAAGTATGTAGTCTCCGGGTGCGAAGGTGACTTTCCGCACTCTCTGGTTGTAGTACTTCTGCATTTGCTTTTTTTGTTGTTCCTCTCGTATTGTAGCCATCTCTCTCCTTTCTTCTAGCAAATCAAGATTTGTTTTCGGCTCTTCATTGTTATCTTCTTCACTCACATACCTCCGACTAGTTGGTACGCCTACCTCCGGCGGTATCATCGCTTTTTTGCCGTATACTAAACTGAAAGGTGTGACCCCATGGCTGGACTTTGGCATTGTTCTATGTGCCCACAAAACCTGGTGTAGCTCGTCTAGCCATCCTGACTGGCTCCGTCCTAGTCTTGCTTTAATGCCTCTTACGATTGCTTTGTTTGTGACTTCGACTTGGCCGTTTGCTTGTGGATGTGCCACTGAGGTGAAAGATTGTTGGATTCCCAGTTTGTCACAGAATAGCTTGAACGCTCCATCACAGAATTGCTTGCCATTGTTCTTATGATGGTCTTAGTGATTCGAAATCGTGTAATGATGTGCTCCCAGACGAACTTCTCCATGTGTCTTCCGGAGATTGTGGCTAACGGTTTCGCTTCTACCCATTTTGTGAAGTAATCTACTGCCACTACCATGAATTTCAATCTCCCCAGGGATTCGGGGAATGGCCTTACTATATCTATTCCCCACTTAAAGAATGGCCATGCTGATGTTACTGGTATCATCTCGTTTTTTGGGTGTTTAGATACTGTGGCGTGTATCTGACATGCCTCACAGGTTCGCAATTCTTCTGCCACACTCATGTGCATAGATGGCCAGTAGTATCATAGTGTCATTATTTTAGATACTACCGTTCTTGGCCCTGCATGTAGGCCGCATGAGCCCTTGTGTACCTCCTGTATTACAGTGCTAGCTTGCCTTGGCCCGATACACTTCAATAATGGTCCCATGTACGATTTCTTGTACAACCCCTCGTCTTGGAGTATATATTGTAGTGCATTTACTCTTACTTTCCTTGCCTGATCCGGATCCTCCGGGAGAATGCCGCTGGTTAAATATTCGACCATCGGTGTCATCCACGTTGGTCCTTCCTCCTCAACTGCGTTTACCGCGGGTTCCTCTCCGATAGAGCTTTTTTCCAGCATTTCCACCAATACCTTTTTTGTTAGGTGTGCGAACGTTGTGGAGGCTAGCTTGCTCAAAGCATCCGCGATCTTGTTCTTGTTTTTGCTAATATTCTGGATCTTGAAAGACTTGAATTGCTGTTTGATTTCTGTTACCTTGTCAAGGTACTTCCTCAATATTGGTTCTTTTGCTTCGTATTGGCCTGTTACTTGGAAAGCCACTATCTGTAAGTCTACACATGCGTTTATGTGATTCACTCCCATTTTACTCGCAATTCTGAGACCTGCTAGCAGCGCTTCGTACTCGGAGACATTATTCGATGCCTTGAAGTTGAAGCATAGGGCATATGTAAAGTCTTTACCCTCCGGACTTGTGAGTATGAACCATGCTCCTGATCCATCCGCGCTGGAAGCTCCGTCTGTGTATAGCTTCCATGATTTTGCCCTTATGTCTACTGGTGTTTCTCCTGTTTCTCACATCCCTACTTCTTGCACTTCCGGCTCTTCCCGTTTACCATTCTTTCTCTCTGGGGGTGTTTCTGCCAAGAAATCCGCCAATGCTTGCCCTTTGATCGAGGTCCTTGGTCGGAATTCTATTTCGTGTTCTCCTAACTCGATCGCCCACTTTGCCAGCCTTCCAGATACCTCCGGCCCCCCCCCCCCCCCCCCCCCCCCCCCCCCCCCCCCCCCCCCCCCCCCCCCCCCCCCCCCCCCCCCCCCCCCCCCCCCCCCCCCCCCCCCCCCCCCCCCCCCCCCCCCCCCCCCCCCCCCCCCCCCCCCCCCCCCCCCCCCCCCCCCCCCCCCCCCCCCCCCCCCCCCCCCCCCCCCCCCCCCCCCCCCCCCCCCCCCCCCCCCCCCCCCCCCCCCCCCCCCCCCCCCCCCCCCCCCCCCCCCCCCCCCCCCCCCCCCCCCCCCCCCCCCCCCCCCCCCCCCCCCCCCCCCCCCCCCCCCCCCCCCCCCCCCCCCCCCCCCCCCCCCCCCCCCCCCCCCCCCCCCCCCCCCCCCCCCCCCCCCCCCCCCCCCCCCCCCCCCCCCCCCCCCCCCCCCCCCCCCCCCCCCCCCCCCCCCCCCCCCCCCCCCCCCCCCCCCCCCCCCCCCCCCCCCCCCCCCCCCCCCCCCCCCCCCCCCCCCCCCCCCCCCCCCCCCCCCCCCCCCCCCCCCCCCCCCCCCCCCCCCCCCCCCCCCCCCCCCCCCCCCCCCCCCCCCCCCCCCCCCCCCCCCCCCCCCCCCCCCCCCCCCCCCCCCCCCCCCCCCCCCCCCCCCCCCCCCCCCCCCCCCCCCCCCCCCCCCCCCCCCCCCCCCCCCCCCCCCCCCCCCCCCCCCCCCCCCCCCCCCCCCCCCCCCCCCCCCCCCCCCCCCCCCCCCCCCCCCCCCCCCCCCCCCCCCCCCCCCCCCCCCCCCCCCCCCCCCCCCCCCCCCCCCCCCCCCCCCCCCCCCCCCCCCCCCCCCCCCCCCCCCCCCCCCCCCCCCCCCCCCCCCCCCCCCCCCCCCCCCCCCCCCCCCCCCCCCCCCCCCCCCCCCCCCCCCCCCCCCCCCCCCCCCCCCCCCCCCCCCCCCCCCCCCCCCCCCCCCCCCCCCCCCCCCCCCCCCCCCCCCCCCCCCCCCCCCCCCCCCCCCCCCCCCCCCCCCCCCCCCCCCCCCCCCCCCCCCCCCCCCCCCCCCCCCCCCCCCCCCCCCCCCCCCCCCCCCCCCCCCCCCCCCCCCCCCCCCCCCCCCCCCCCCCCCCCCCCCCCCCCCCCCCCCCCCCCCCCCCCCCCCCCCCCCCCCCCCCCCCCCCCCCCCCCCCCCCCCCCCCCCCCCCCCCCCCCCCCCCCCCCCCCCCCCCCCCCCCCCCCCCCCCCCCCCCCCCCCCCCCCCCCCCCCCCCCCCCCCCCCCCCCCCCCCCCCCCCCCCCCCCCCCCCCCCCCCCCTTTCGGGAGCCGTCACGGTTGGTATATAATCCAGGTAACTCTTTAGTTATGCGAATGCCTTTTCAGCTTCGATAGTCCACTTGAAGTTTTGCTTTTCTAAGCATCCTTTTAACATCTTAAAGAACGGCATTGATTTGTCCGCCGATTTTGAGAGAAAGCGATGTAGGGCTGCTAGCCTTCCGTTCAAGCATTGCACCTCCTTCATAGTCTTTGTGATTTCATTAGTTTTATCTCTTTCACCTTTTATTCCAACGGTCGTATGCCTTGTACACCCGGTATGATCATTGCCACATTATAACGATATTTTGTTAAAACGTATATAATTTATTCTTAATTCTTTATTAAAGTTTTGCAAAAAAGATAAATAAAAAAAAGAGTTAATTGCATTTTCGGTCCCTGTGGTTTGTATGTTTTGGCAGGTTCAGGACCTTTTCAGGTTTCATTGCATTTTTGGTCCCTATTTCGAAAACCTTTTGCAAATTTGGTACAAATTAACGGTGGTTGTTAAACTAAGCCGTTAAGTGCTGTTAGAAATAATAATGGTGTTTAATTGTAAATTTTTAAAAGTGTAAGGGGTATTTGTGTTAATAGTGTTAGTCCAAAAGTTTGTCCTATTAACACAATTTATTCCTTTTATTGCTTTTGTAAGTCCCAACTCAATAGATGGTACTACCTGAAGACACCTCAATGTCGATGGTGGAGTTACTTTGCAATATAAGCTCTGAACTGGAGACGACCAGTTACAGAGAGTATATACCAAGTTCTAGATAGATTACTTATTAAGTGACAATAAGTAAAGAACAATGCAATAAAGTAAAATACTCAAAGTAAATTGGTGAGACAATATGTATTTTTCAAGTGTAATTTATTTATTAACTTTAAATAAATTACAAGGTTGTTGCGGAACTAAGATAATACAAAGTATGTAAATATCCTAACAACCTATGAACTACAATTGATCTACACTTGGAATTTCTCTAAACAATCGAAACACTTAAAGTTGTGAAATGTTCCTTTTTGTGATTGAGAGAATATTGCACAAGTTCACCAAGAATATTGCAGGTATGCAAAGTGTGAATTCCTTCGAAGTGTGTTCGAAGAAGTTAATATTCTTGTTGTGCAATGACTTGTATTTATAGGCAAAGTTAACATTGGGATGTTAACTTTGGCCGTACAAATGTGGTTGAGATCATTTAAGGAATAACATTTAATTCCTTAAAAAGCAGTGTAAAGTTGCAGTATAAAGCAACTTTACTCAACCAACTTTATGTACCTTTTATTACTTAAATAATAAGATAAATCTTATTATCCGGGTAAAAGCACATAAAGCATAAAAGTCAATTCCTCGTAATCAGTGTAAAGATTTGTAAGAGCTTTCCACTGACGGTCTCCAGTTTGTAACTGACTAGAATGTCAACTGGGCTTCGCTGCCATTTTCATTCTCTATCTTCCACTTGTTGTCTTCGACTTCAACTGGAAGGATTCTTCAACTGGTCAGTTCTCAACTGGAGGAAGTCTTCAGTTGCGTTAAACTGTACGATGCAACTGGACTTCAATATATTTCTGGACAAATCTTCTGGGTCTCCAGTTTCACTGGGTCTCCAGGTGCAACTGAAGACTGGCCAGTTTACCAGTAAACTGGTCCTAACAAATTCCCCCTATTTGTCTAGAAATATTGGCAAGTCTTTTTCAGTCCTTGTATTTGTACAAGTGTGAACTGGATAGACTTGTTCGATTAAATCTATCTAAAGTTTTCCAAGGCATTTTTATAGATCAATAAATGCCTTGGGTTTTTCTTTTAAGTTTGTTAGATCTAATCTATTATCTACCTTGTGGTTACAAACTGGTAACTTCATTTATACAAGGAAATGAAATTTATACAAGTTACAGAATGTAAATAAAATACAAGTAGATACAATGAAAAGAGAACTTAATGAGATGGCCCTTCGCCAGTTCTTCTTCTCTTGGTCACTAAAGAGATAGGCTGAGAGTCTTCAGGATCAATATTCAACTTTAGCTCCAGATTTTCTTTATGTTGAATCTTGACCCTTAAGAAGTTCACCCATGCTTTCTCAAACCTATTCTTTTGTGCCTTTGCATCCAAAACATTCACCATTTCAACCCATTCAGTGAACCCATACTGCATTGCACCAGGATTGTCAGTTTTAACCAGTGGCCCTCTGGTATAACTAACTTCAACTTGAAAGTGCTTGGTGCCTGGCTTAATGGTTACATTAACATCATTGATAGTCCCACTATGTCTTCTGGTTGCCATGATCTGGGAGTAATAGCTTCTTGCTTCAGATTCATTTGTTATTTTAATACTCCCAGCTCCAGCAGCCAGTACAGCAGACTTGATGTCATCATTTGATACTTTACCAGTTGGTTCTACGAATGTTCTAAGGTCAGCATCTCTGGTCAGTGGTCTTCTTGGTTGAGGGATTCTCCTTGGTGGATTCAATACCCTTTTTACAACCTTCTTAACATGTTCAATTCTTTTTAGAATCCCACTTGCCCTATTCTCCTTAGCCTTCTCCACTGATATATTCAAGCTTCTGGCATCAAATTCAGCTTCATCATCAGGATAGTGTATGTCCAGTTCAACATCAAGCATTTCTTTCAACTGGTCAACTATCCTGGGATCATTCTTTACTCTGGCATACTCCTCCTTAGTGATTCCCAAAAGATGAGCATCACTCATATCAAGCAGTTTGATTTTAGCAAGATGCTCTCTGGCTTGAACTTGGTTGGCTTGTTTCATTTTCTTTCTTTCTTTTATTTGATTACCAAGTCTAGCCAGTTGTTTGCTAACAGTTTCAGAAACTGGAGGAAGTACATCAGCATTGCCAGTTTCCAACATAGGTACATCAGTGACCGGCTGGGCAGATACATCACATGCTAAACCTTTACCCTTATCAACAATATTCCCCCTATCACCTACATCACCAGTTTCAACAACTCTTTGCTCACCAGCTTCAGTACTGGCAGCCATAATCAAATCTATACCAGATTGATCTCCAGTTGGAGTGCTTTCAATTGCAATTGGTGCAAGAACTGCACTTCTTTCCCCCTTGGCAGCATCTAGACCTGCCCTAATCACTTCCCATTCAGAATGGTGAGCTGGCAACCGGTCAAGAGGCTGCCATGAATGCATGTTCTTGCATTCTTTGAAGATTGTGGACATCATCCTGAAAGATCTCCAAAGGAGGTTGGTTTCTTTAGACCGGGTCAGAACATTAGCTGCAACTTGTTCCTGACCAGTTTTCAATTCATTTAAAATCTTGGAATCTTCATCCAAACCAGAAACCACCTTATCCTTGACTTCTTCATCCTTCTTCTTCAAACTTTCTACTTCAGTTGTCAGTTTTTCCAAAGATTGAGCATGAAGTGATACCTGGGTGTTCAAGTTATCAATGCTGCCCCTCAACTGGTTGATCTCATTTGTGAGTGGGGCCCGATCAACCTGAGGAGTGGCCAGCTTGGTGATCTCAGACATCACCCTTTCAATCAATTGTGCTTCTCTTGCACCCAGCGTATCATCTATCTTCTGACCAACTGAAGTCATTAACTGCTCTCCAAGTTCAGTCACATTCAACCCAGGTTTGTCAACCAATTCCTTTACCTGTTTTTCAATCTCCCTTAAATCCACTTCTGATGTTCTAACAGTGTTGCCCAGCAAGTTGGAGATTGAGGTTGTGACCTTGGACTGAGTGAGGTCAAAGGCTTCTTTTAAAGTACCTGCCAGATTGTTGCAGCCAGTGGCCAACTCATTCAGCTTCTTCAACACCAAGTCTTCATTAGATGAAAACTTGTTAATCCCCAGATCAACCACTTTAATATTGGTCAAGTGATCCTTGTGGTATCTGGAGAAAGACTTGGTGTTTTGTCAAGTGTCTTTTGAATCTCCTCCACCCTGGTGAGAAGGTTTTGGAGATCGGCTTGTACAGAGACAACTTGACTGTCCAGTGACGGAGGAGAAGGTGTCACTGGACCAGCAGCAGTTTCTACTGGAGCAACTGGAGGAGGCAAACTTAGAGAAGTCTCCCCAGTTGTCAGTCCAGCAGTTGAAGAAATAGTAGGAGTGGTGGTAGAAGAAAGGACTGGAAATTCAATGTGTTGTTCATGCTGAGAATGCTCAGGTGTGAACAACGGCGGCGGTGGGGGTGGCATTTCTCGAAGGAGTGAGAATTGCCCAGATGGTGAAAGTGCCATACGTCTGTTTCCAGACATATAGTTATAAGTTGGGAATGAAATATCTGTAGGCTCATTTTGTTGGGATGGTGAAAGTGAAATTGATGCATCTGGAAGCGAGACTGGAGATGAAGGGTTTTGATCTTGTACAGCAGAATCAAAAATCTCCAAGTCTGAAGCAGTACCTTCAGAATCCGAAGATTCTATAAGGATTTCCTCGTCATTAACATTCATGTCCAGATCCATGAATGTAACTGGGGGCTGACTAGAAGGGTCAGTCTCCAGATGACCTTCACCAGTTTCCTGGTTGGGTGCATCTGTTGGAGGATCAGATACCGAGGTATCTTCACCAGGGATAGATGTTATTGGAGTTGCCTCAGTTATGGTTGCTCTATCCTCAACCATAACAATAGACGAACTGGAGGGTCCCTCATTATTTTGAGGCCCGCCCAGTTGTCTTTCTGACTCACCTAGAATTGGTGCATCAGTTTTGGCGAATGACAGCTGCATTTGATCTGGAATCTCGACCTCTCCAGCTTCAGATACTAGAGAGTCTAAATTCCTCAACAAATCTGGCACAGTGTAAGGAAAATCTGTGCTTAAGTATGCTTCATTGCCCAGAATTTGTAGAAAGCAAAGAGAGAGAAACCTTGAGAAGGGGATACAAACTCCCCTGGTGCCCTTCAGTTTTTGTACTAGGCTTCTAAACAGGATATCAGCAAAGTCTACTCTCAATCCATTCCACAAGCAGTATGCCATCTCTGCTTGTGCGGAGTTAATCTGGTCAAGACCACCAGAACTCCCACCCATACTCTCCACCAGGTGGATGAAAAAATACCTCCATGAAGGTGTAAGACCCTTCATGGTCATCGCACCTTTCGTCTTCAAAACCCCTTTCTCCAAGCACTCCTTATGTCCCATTTCAAGGAGGACTTGGCGAAAATTAACGTTTGGGGGTAAGACAACTGGAGATTCACCCTCTCTCCAGTAGTTGAGGTGTAAGGCATCCCTCAACACATCAGCGGACAAGGTACACTGGATTGTTCCACCTTTTAATGTAAAAGTGATAGAAGAACAATCGGAAGAAAGAGTGGCAGTGTACCAAAACTCACACAAGTAGTCGTGAAACATCTTGCGTGGGTTTAGAGAGAATGAGGGTCCTATTGGAGAATCCTTCAAAAAATTTTGAATTCTTCCAATAAGGGTATTGGACCCTTGAGATCCTTGTAAACTCGCCATCGGATTATTTGGATTGAGTTTGATGAGCGAAGTGTTACTAGGAGCACCAGATGCCGGTTTGACATCTGGTGAAGGAGCATATGGAACAGTTAAGAGATTTACATCTCTTGAACGGGATGATTTAGGAGCCATTTGAAAATGAAATTGAAATTTAGGAATTTAGGGTTCTTGATTTATGAAGCAGAGAGAGAAATGAGGCAATTTTTAGATGATTGGGAAGTAAATGAAAGAATGTGAAGGAAAGTAAATGTGTTCGGAGTAAATAAGGATATTTATAATGAATTCAGGATCCCAATGTAATACCAAAAATTATATTTTATTAACAAAATCAATTTTGTAGATATTTTTACAAAATAAGTTTGAATTTTGAAATAAAAACATAATTAATTGTGTCAGCATTAAATGCTACGACGGCTTATCTAACCCACGCGCCCACTAACATTAATTTTCCCAAAACAAACAGTGTTCATTTACCAAAATGACTTTAAACACGTCAGATGACGATACCAAGTGGTTTAAAACACTCGAGTACCATCACGTGTCACAAATATTGACCAAGTATTTCTAACGTTATAAAAAAATAAGACAAGACTGAATCTGGTCACTGGAGGATTAGTCCAGTGCCAGTTTCCAACTGGAGAGTTTTCCAGTTGCCATTTTCAAACAAAAACGAATTTTAGTCAGAAAATTATTTTTGAGTCTTTCCCCCTAAAATGATGATCCGGAAATTAATTAGTGCCAGGATAGTATCACAAAGGCGTTCGATAGCCTGGCGAGCAAAGATTATCTGGACCTCCTCAACTGGAGAACTTCATCAGTGTCACTGACGCGTTCAATAACAAAGAAATCTCCAGTTTTAAGGATTTAACATTCCCAGTTCGCTGATGAGATGTTTAAAGGTTTTCTCATCAAGAGGTTTTGTAAAAACATCAGCGAGCTGTTTGTCAGTGGGGATGAAATGAATTTCAATGACTCCTTTCATAACATGATCACGAATAAAATGATACCTGATGGCAATATGCTTTGTCTTGGAGTGCATCACCGGGTTGTGAGATATAGCAATTGCACTGGTGTTGTCACAAAAGATTGGGGTCCTTGTATACTTTTGACCATAATCTAGTAACTGGTTCTTGATCCAGAGAATCTGGGCACAGCAACTGGACGCAGAATTGTACTCTGCCTCAGCAGTGGACATAGAGACTGAAGTCTGCTTCTTGCTGGTCCAAGTTACCAGTTTTCCTCCAAGGAAATGACAACCACCAGTTGTTGATATTCTATCTATCTTACAACCTGCATGATCTGAATCTGAATAACCCATTAGATCTAATCCTGAGCCTTTGGGTACCAAAGACCAAGATTAGGACACCCTTTCAGGTATCTAAAGATACGCTTAACAGCGTGCAAGTGTGATTCTTTAGGGTTAGCCTGAAACCTGGCACATAGACATGTTGCAAACATTATATCTGGTCGACTGACAGTTAAATACATCAGTGAACCAACCATACCACGATAGTCAGTTATGTTCACTGGTTTGCCAGTTGGGTCAGAGTCCAAATTTAATGGTGCTGCAATAGGTGTGTTTTTCGATGGAATTGAATCATATTTGTATTTTCTTAACAAATCTCTGACATATTTTCCTTGGTTTATGAAAATTCCATTTTCAGTTTGCTGAATCTGAAGATCTAAGAAAAATGTTAATTCTCCCATTAAACCCATCTCATACTCAGATGACATGATTTTAGAAAACTTTTTACACATTGCATCATCAATTGAACCAAATATAATGTCATCAACATAAATTTGTACCAATAATATATTACCTCTTTCTTTCAAGATAAATAAGGTATTATCTATTGCACCTCTTTAAAAGCCATTTTTAAGAATATGTTTAGTTAAAGTATCATACCAGTCTCTTGGGGCTTGTCTTAGACCATACAAAGCTTTGTTCAGTCTATAAACCCAATGAGGATGCTTCTCATCGATGAAGCCTGGAGTCTGCTTAACATACACAACTTCTTCCAATGTTCCATTAAGGAACGCACTTTTGACATCCATCTGGAAGACCTTGAACTGCAGATGGGCTGCATAAGCCAGAAATATTCTGATGGCTTCAAGTCTTGCAACTGGAGCAAAAGTTTCATCAAAGTCAACGCCTTCTACTTGACAATAACCCTGGGCAACTAATCTGGCCTTGTTTCTTACAACATGGCCATCTTCATCCAATGGGTTCTTTCTTTAACCCTGGTGGACAAGGAACAAGCTCCCAAACATTGTTCCTTTCAAACTGGACGAGCTCTTCTTGCATAGCTTCCACCAGCTTGGGTCTGCCATAGCCTCGTCAATCTTCTTTGGTTCAATTAGTGATAAGAAGGTGACGTTTAAGCATTGCTCACTGGTGGATCTTCTAGTCTGAACCCCACTATTTGGATCTCCCGCAATCTGTTCAATTGGATGTGCTCGAGTCCATCTAGTGTATTGACTAGGCTGGTGTAAAACAATATCAGTGCAAGTCACCTGGCAATCTTCTTCAGTTGCAGTAGCTTCTGGAGGAGGATCGGTCCAAACTACTTCTACATCCTCATCAGAGTCAATGAGGTCACGATTTGCATCATGAAATTCTTCATTCAAGGGCATTTCTTGAAGAACTGGAGAAGTTGGAGTTTGAACTGGTGCTGATATTGGAGTGGCACGTACATCAGATGTAACATCCGTGAATTTTGACCCGTTGACTTTTCGTGTAATATGACTAACAATTTAAGTTAATGAATTAATTGGGTCGTTTTGTGATTTTATGACTATGTGGCATGCTAGTCGGGTCGTCGTATGTGTAGTCGGTATGTAATTGTGCAACTAATGGTATTGTGGGTTGAGAAGGGAAACGGGTCGGCCCGTGGGTAGTCCATGACCCACCAGCCCCTCCCCAAGACCCATTCCCCTTATCCTTTTCTCATTTCTCATCTTTCTCTCTTTCTCTTCTATTCTCTCTAGTAAAAGAAACCCTCCATCTAATTTCCATTTCATTCCATCTAAATTGTGTCTTGGAATTGCTATAATACAAGAATCGTAATCATCATCTCCTCATTGTCGCCATCTTTGAAGAATCAAAGGCCAAGTTCTAACCTTTTACCCATTTTGACCTAATTTCGGATTTGAGCACTAGGAAGAGTTTTGGTAAGTCTAAATCAACCCATTTACTTCTATTTATGTTCATTTACTTGTTTCTAGTTAATTTGGTGCAGTTGCAAGCCTTGAATCGAGTCGAATGGCGATTTTGGTTAATTAGGGTTTTATTTAGGGTTGGGACGATTCGGCATGATTTTGATGTTAATGGGCGGATTTATGGTATGGGTTAAGTGTGGTTATGTGTAGCAATGCTTATTGATGCTTCAAATTATGTTGCAAACGCTTACAAATCGTTTTGGGTTGTTTTTGGGGGTGTTTGGGTTCGTTTTGCTGCACTTGCAGCTGCTGGTTCTGGTGTGCAGGTTGTCCCACTGCGGCGCAGTGGGAGGGCATAGTCTCCACTGCGGCGCAGTGGATTCTCTCGGCCATTTTTGCTTCTTAGCCCACTGCGGCGCAGTGGGCATAGTCCTTGCTCACTGCGGCGCAGTGCTTTGTCTCGGGTCCTGGTTCAGTTTAGCCACTGCGGCGCAGTGGGCATAGTTCTGGCCCACTGCGGCGCAGTGGATGGTCAGTGTGTATATGTGTGTCGAGTTTCAACTTGTTTGGGAATGTATAGTTGACATTACGATATTATGATGGATAATTATAGGTTGTGGACGTGTGGACCCCATTACTCGTTTGTAATCCTTTGCTAGCTTCTTTGCCAATCAAGGTGAGTTTCGTATCTCCCTACCCGCTTGGGATTCGGGCTGAAAAGTGTAAACCTGGCGTGTTTACTTGTATTTATTGATGTATTGTTTGTTTGACTTGATTGTTGGATTGATGTGACGTATCTTTTCATTTGATTGACTTGGGTTGTGTTTTCGTTAAGTATTACTTATGCATTAGGATAGACGTACATACATGGAAGTCGGTTATGCCTTCATTGGGTTTTAGATGTGGTGGGAAGGCTGCGGGTGACCCTATATATAAGCATCTGGGACTTGAAGAGAGTAGAATCCTCTGAAGTATATGTACGTATAGTTGTTTATATTGTGATTAATGATTAATTTTGATTGATGCATATGTTGTGCATATGTCCCACTGTTAGGGGATTTGACTTATGTATATTGAGATACGGCCTTGTCCCTCTGTTGACAGTGTGCCCCGTTACGATTATTGATTGTTGGTTCATGTTGTCGAATGTTGATTATTGGTTTATGGTTGACGGTTATTGATTGTCGGTTTATGATTATGCATTCACATTTGATTGTAAGCATTGCATACATTGTTGATGAGCCCTCGGCAGGGGATTGCCGGCATCCTGGTGCATAGATGTATGCACCCATTTTGGATGTAGACCTGACCCCGAGTATATAGACATATATATCTCGATGGTTTTGAGATACAGCCCTGTCCATGGCGATGGCAGAGGGGTATCGTTGCATACGTGATTGAAGGTCACGCTTGGGATAGGCATATTTGCTTATTCATTCATTCGGCATTTGCATTGATACATACATCATTTGTGCATCCTCATTACACTCTCATTTCCTTTGTGTAATCTTGTTGTTGGACGATATTGTGTTGCTTAGAGGCTCGCTGTAAGTCATGTCTAGCCTCTATTCTTATATTGTGATTATTGATGGTTCTTGTGAACCATTCCTACGAACTCACCAACCTTGTGTTGACTATGCTTAGTACACTTTTCAGGTAATCAGGTCTCCCCGGACGTGGTGTTTAGTTGCTTGCTTGCTGTCTCCGGACTTGGACTCATGGATCAAGGATTCATTGACCCTCCTTTTGCATTATACTTAGGATCGTTTGCCATCTTTGGATGTGTTATGTTAACGTTGATGGCTATTTGCTCCTGTTGTATTTTGTTACTTGTATTGCTATGTTTTGGATTCACCGAATCATTAATTGCATTTAGTTGTTCTATTGTAATTCCACCGGGTGCTGTATGATTTCCGTGACATTTCGAGCTCCGGCTTGGGGTGTTACAGAATGGTGGCCCATGCGTGGTCGTAGAGAATTAGGCGGTTTGACCTAGACTACGGCTTAAGTTAAAACTCTTCATATAGCATGCATGGTTAGGAAATTCGTGTGCAATATGAATTTTGTGAATCCCCGTGTGAGTTCGTAGTTAAGACCATTTGTGTGATAGCTTGATTTCAAGTGATGAATATGGTTACTATGATGTGTTGTTGTTATTTGTTGAAGCTAATGTGATGATTTAGGGCAAAATGAAGGGATGCCATTAACTTAGTATAATATTGTGGCAACCCTAAAAGAACCCGATCAACTCTTTTATGGTTACCCGATACTATAGCAAGTTCGTGACATCATGGATTGCGCACGTGTGGCTTAAAGTATAATAAGGAACCGATATGCTTAATGGAAGTTGATTGGGTGGAAGGTTAGCCGTTGGTACACCTTGTATACATACCCGGTTGATAACTAGAGAGCATATCGAATTCGGATTATACTTTGAATCATTCGTGTTAGTTGTTGATTGCATGACGTAATGAGCATGATTACTTGATGTTATGATATGTAAAAATCCCTTATGATTAACACTGTTGCCTTAGCATAATGTTATGAAATGAGTATGTGGTATCGGTATGAGGGCATGACTACTTGTGTGACTAACATGCGAGCATTTGAGACTAACTCTCGGGTCAACGTGTCACTTGTTTTATAGAAATGGAAAGACCAAGGAGAGTACGAACAAACTATAGGACTGAAGAAGAAGAGCCTCAACCGGAAGCTCAACCGGAAGTACAAGGTGGTAGAGGCCGTGGTAGAGGCCGTGGTAGAGGCCGTGGTAGGGGCCGTGGTAGGGGTCGTGGTAGAGCTCCTGAGCCAAACTTGGCTGAGGTAATCGCTCAAACGGTTGCCGGTATCATGCCAACCATCATTGCTCAAGTCACTGCAAGTCTTGGGCAAAATAATGGGCCCCAAAACAATGAAGCCCAGAAAATGAAAATAACGAAGATGCTCAACATTATGCCGAAGATAATGAAGAAGAGGAACCCGTGGGAGTTGGTATCGGTATGCCTATGAATAATCATTATGGTGGGTACCGTCAAGGTTGTATATTCAAAGATTTTAAAAGTTGTGGGGCACCGGAGTTTGATGGGAAAGGTGGTCCCACGGAATGTATAAGGTGGTTTGAGGCGATAGAGGCGGTGATTGAAAGGAGTCATTGCACCTATGATGACCGGATTTCCTATGCATCCGGCATGTTTAGGCATGACGCCTTGAGTTGGTGGAACCAGGAAATAACGTTGGGGCGGACTCAAAATTTGGAGTGGATTGACTTCAAAAACAAAGTAAAAGCAAAGTTTTGTCCCCTACGAACTACAAAATTTAACCATTGAGTTTGCAAATCTAAATATGGAGGGAGCCGACTTCAAGGGCTATGTGAGACGATTCCAAGAGTTGTCTACCCTCATTCCTCACTTGGTGGGCACCGAGACACAGGCCATCCAGAAGTTTGTATTGGGCTTGAATCCTCAAGTCCGATCATATGTAAACTCTAACATGCCTACTTCCTTGGCTAATGCGGTTAACCAAGCCGGGAGTGTGACTGAAGATTTGTTGAGGAGTGGTGTTTTGAGCAAGTCCTCAACGAACAAAAGGAAGGAAGTGGGGGAGTCAAGTGGGGTAAGGAAAGCGGGAAGGTTTGATCCCAAGAATGCTTATAGGGGTAGGGTGATGGCGGCGGTAGAACCGGCTAGGAGGCCTTATACCGGGCCTCATCCTTTCTGTGGGAGGTGCAACAGGCACCATCCCGCCACCACTCCATGTGGTGCATGCTACAATTGCCACCAAGTTGGGCACGCATCCAAGAATTGTAGGGCTCCAAGAACGGGCCCAATGAATGCGGCTCCTATTCGGGCCGTTCCTCCTCAAGGTAACCAAAGAAGGGGCGAGTGTTTTGAATGTGGTAGCCGTGACCACTATCGTAATGATTGTCCTCGATGGGTGGGACAACAAGTTCAAGTGGCCGTTCATCCCAATCAACTCCAAATGGTTGGGCCTAATCAAAACCGGGGGCAACAAGGCCACCAAGTGCAACCACGCGGCCGAGCTTTTGCGGCCAATGTAAATGAAGCCCGAAATGATCCTAACGTTGTAGCAGGTACTTTTCTCCTTAATGGTCTCTATGCCACCGTTTTATTTGATTCCGGGGCCGATTATAGCCTCGTGTCTTCTAATTTTGTTCCTTTGATTGATGTGCATCCTTGTGCTCTAAACTATGTGCTTGACATTGAAATGGTGACCGGGTCACTAACTAGAATTAGCCAAATACTCCGTGATTGTGTTTTGACCTTGGAAGACGTTGACTTCTTCATTGACCTTATGCCTCTTGACATTGGTAGTTTTGATATCATAGTGGGTATGGATTGGTTAGCGGCAGTTAATGCGACGATTGATTGTGGTGAGAGAGTTGTTAAGATACCTTTGGCCAACGGTAAAATTCTTAGGGTTCAAGGCGAAATCTCCGATTCCCCAAATTCTAAGTCTTTAGTGCTACCACCACAAAGGTAGAATTGAAGACCGTTCCTATTGTTTGTGAATTCCCCGATGTTTTTCCGGATGACTTACCGGGATTACCTCCAACTCGTGCGCTTGATTTTCGTATTAGCCTTATTCCTGAAGCCGCGCCCGTAGCAAAAGCTCCTTATAGGCTAGCTCTAACCGAAATGCAGGAGCTACAAACTCAACTCAAGGAACTCCAAGAGAAGGGTTTCATTCGCCCTAGTCAATCTCCTTGGGGTGCTCCTGTTCTCTTCGTCAAAAAGAAAGACGGATCCTTCCGAATGTGTATTGATTATCGGAATTGAACAAGCTCACCGTGAAGAACCGATATCCTCTCCCTAGAATTGATGACTTGTTTGATCAACTTCAAGGAGCTAAGCACTTCTCAAAGATCGATCTTCGCTCGGGTTATCATCAACTCCGGGTACATGAAGATGACATTCCCAAGACGGCTTTTCGCACAGGTATGGCCATTTTGAATTCACCGTAATGCCTTTTGGGTTGACTAATGCACCGGCGGTGTTCATGGACTTGATGAACCGGGTGTGTCAACCATATTTAGACAAGTCCGTAATTGTGTTCATTGATGACATACTTGTATACTCGAAGACAAAGGAGGAGCATGTTAAGCACTTGCGCGAAGTGCTTGAATTACTAAGGAAGGAGAAGTTGTATGCAAAATTTTCCAAGTGTGAGTTTTGGTTGGAAGAGGTCCACTTCCTTGTTCACGTAGTGAGCAAGGATGGTATTCATGTGGACCCAAGCAAGATTGAAGCGGTCAAGAATTGGAGAAGACCCGAAACGCCATCCGAGATCCGCCAATTCCTTGGATTGGCGGGTTACTATAGAAGATTTATTGAAAACTTCTCCCGTATTGCACAACCACTCACCCTCTTGACTCAAAAAGACAGAAACTTCGAATGGGGCGAAAGACAAGAGAACGCCTTCCAAACCCTTAAGGATATGTTATGTGATGCTCCTATTTTGACGCTACCGGACGGGATAGAAGATTTTGTGGTTTATTGTGATGCTTCGGGGCAAGGGTTGGGTTGCGTTCTTATGCAAAGGGGTAAAGTCATTGCTTATGCCTCTCGTCAATTGAAGGTGCATGAGAAGAACTACCCGACACATGATTTGTAATTGGGAGCGGTTGTGTTTGCTTTGAAGTGTTGGAGACATTATCTCTATGGCACCAAATGTGTGATTTATACCGATCACAAAAGTCTCCAACACATCTTCAACCAAAGTGAATTGAACATGAGGCAAAGGCGTTGGTTAGAGCTATTTAGTGATTATGATTGTGACATCCGTTATCACCCGGGCAAGGCAAATGTAGTAGCCGATGCCTTGAGCCGAAAGGAGAGAGTGAAACCAAGACGGGCCAGAGCTTGAGCCTCACGGTGGGGCCAAGTATTCGTGACCGGATTATTGAAGCCCAAATTCAAGCCACCCTACCGGAAAACTTTGGAAACGAAAACCTAGATGGCATGGAACAACTATTTGACCGAAAGAATGATAATGGGCTTTACATGGTGGAAAGACTTTGGATTCCTATATTCGGCGATTTAAGGACGCTTATTATGAATGAAGCCCACCTATCACCTTATTCGGTCCATCCCGGGTCGGATAAGATGTACTTTGACTTGAAGGAATTGTATTGGTGGCCGGGCATGAAGCGTGATGTGGCTAAGTATGTGAGTGAGTGCCTTACTTGCTTACAAGTTAAGGCCGATCACAAGAAGCCACCCGGATTGTTAGTACAACCGGTGATGCCCGAATGGAAGTGGGGAACATATTTCAATGGACTTCATTACTAAACTACCGAAGACGAGAAGCGGCCGTGACACGATTTGGGTGATAGTAGATCGGTTAACGAAATCGGCTCACTTTTTAGCCATTCGTGAAACCGATAAATTTGACACTTTAGCTCGTTTGTACATCAAGGAAATAATATCTAAGCATGGAGTGCCGATTTCTATCATTTCGGATAGGATGCCCGTTTCAAATCAAAATTTTGGGAAGCCTTTCAAAAAGCCATGGGTACTCGACTTGACATGAGCACGGCGTTTCACCCTCAAACGGATGGGCAAACCGAGAGAACCATTCAAACACTCGAAGATATGTTGAGGGCGTGCAATTGATTTTGGTGGAAGTTGGGAAGACCATTTGCCGTTAGTTGAGTTTTCATACAACAATAGCTACCACGCTACTATTCAAATGGCACCCTTTAAGGCCTTGTATGGTAGGATGTGCCGTTCTCCTTAGCTTGGGCGGAAATTGGAGAGAGTCAACTCATCGGGCCAGAAATTGTGATTGAAACGACTAAAGTAATATCTCAAATTAAGGAGAAGTTGCAATTGGCCCGTGAGCGTCAAAAGAAGTATGCCGATGTGAGGCGGAGACCGTTGGAGTTTGAAGTTGGTGAATTTGTACTTTTGAAAGTGTCGCCTTGGAAGGGAGTAGTACGTTTTGTGAAGCGGGGAAAACTTGCACCAAGGTATATTGGTCCTTTTAAGATTCTTGAACGGGTTGGGAAAGTTGCTTATCGGCTAGAATTGCCCCAAGAGCTTAGTGGGGTGCATGATGTGTTCCATATTTGTAACTTACGCAAGTGTTTGGCGGATCCTACACATCATGTGCCTATGGACGAAATTAGGGTTAATTCAAACTTGAACTTTGTTGAAGAGCCGGTAGAGATCATGGACCGTCAAGAAAAGAAGCTCAAGAAGAAGCGCTCACACCATTGTGAAGGTAAGATGGAATGCTAGACGTGGAGCCGAGTTCACTTGGGAGAGAGAAGACCATATGAAGTCCAAGTATCTGCATTTATTTGTAAATTAGGGTTTTGTTAAATTTCGGGACGAAATTCTTTTAACGGGGGAATAATGTAACATCCGTGAATTTTGACCCGTTGACTTTTCGTGTAATATGACTAACAATTTAAGTAATGAATTAATTGGGTCATTTTGTGATTTTATGACTATGTGGTACATTAGTCGGGTCGTCGTATGTGTAGTCGGCATGGAATTGTGCAACTAATGGTATTGTGGTTGAAAGGGAAACGGGTCGGCCCGTGGGTAATCCATGACCCACCAGCCCCCCCTCCAAGACCCACTTCCCTTATCCTTTTCTCATTTCTCTCTTTTCTCTCTATCTCATCTATCCTCTCTAGTAAAAGAAACCCCCATCTAATTTCCATTTTTATTTCATCTAAATTGTGTCTTGGAATTGCTATAATACAAGAATCGTAATCATCATCTCCTCATTGTCGCCATCTTTGAAGAATCAAAGGCCAAGTTCTAACCTTTTACCCATTTTGACCTAATTTCGGATTTGAGCACTAGGAAGAGTTTTGGTAAGTCTAAATCAACCCATTTACTTCTATTTATGTTCATTTACTTGTTTCTAGTTAATTTGGTGCAGTTGCAAGCCTTGAATCGAGTCGAATGGCGATTTTGAGTAATTAGGGTTTTATTTAGGGTTGGGACGATTCGGCATGATTTTGATGTTAATGGGCGGATTTATGGTATGGGTTAAGTGTGGTTATGTGTAGCAATGCTTATTGATGCTTCAAATTATGTTGCAAACGCTTACAAATCGTTTTGGGTTGTTTTTGGGGTGTTTGGGTTCGTTTTGCTGCACTTGCAGCTGCTGGTTCTGGTGTGCAGGTTGTCCCACTGCGGCGCAGTGGGAGGGCATAGTCCCCACTGCGGCGCAGTGGATTCTCTCGGCCTTCCTTGCTTCTTAGGCCACTGCGGCGCAGTGGGCATGGTCCTTGCTCACTGCGGCGCAGTGCTTTGTCTCGGGTCCTGGTTCAGTTAGCCACTGCGGCGCAGTGGGCATAGTTCTGGTCCACTGCGGCGCAGTGGATGGTCACTGTGTTTATATGTGTGTCGAGTTTCAACTTGTTTGGGGAATGTATAGTTGACATTACGATGTTATGATGGATAATTATAGGTTGTGGACGTGTGGATCCCATTACTCGTTTGTAATCTTATACTAGCTTCTTTGCCAATCAAGGTGAGTTTCGTATCTCCCTACCCGCTTGGGATTCGGGCTGAAAAGTGTAAACCTGGCGTGTTTACTTGTATTTATTGATGTATTGTTTGTTTGACTTGATTGTTGGATTGATGTGACGTATCTTTTCGTTTGATTGACTTGGGTTGTGTTTTCGTTAAGTATTACTTATACATTAGGATAGACGTACATACATGGAAGTCGGTTATGCCTTCATTGGTTTTAGATGTGGTGGGAAGGCTGCGGGTGACCCTATATATAAGCATCTGGGACTTGAAGAAAGTAGAATCCTCTGAAGTATATGTACGTATAGTTGGTTTATATTGTGATTAGTGATTAATTTTGATTGATGCATATGTTGTGCATATGTCCCACTGTTAGGGGATTTGACTTATGTATATTGAGATACGGCCTTGTCCCTCTGTTGACAAGTGTGCCTCGTTACGATTTATGATTGTTGGTTCATGTTTGCCGAATGTTGATTATTGGTTTATGGTTGACGGTTATTGATTGTCGGTTTATGATTATGCATTCACATTTGATTGTAAGCATTGCATACATTGTTGATGAGCCCTCGGCAGGGGATTGCCGGCATCCTGGTGCATAGATGTATGCACCCATTTTGGATGTAGACCTGACCCCGAGTATATAGACATATATATCTCGATGTTTTTGAGATACAGCCTTGTCCATAGCGATGGCAGAGGGGTATCGTTGCATACGTGATTGAAGGTCACGCTTGGGATAGGCATATTTGCTTATTCATTCATTCGGCATTGCATTGATACATACATCATTTGTGCATCCTCATTACACTCTCATTTCTTTTGTGTAATCTTATTGTTGGACGATATTGTGTACTTAGAGGCTCGCTGTAAGTCATGTCTAGCCTCTATTCTTATTTTGTGATTATTGATGCTGGTTCGTTATGAACCATTACTACGAACTCACCAACCTTGTGTTGACTATGCTTAGTACACTTTTCAGGTAATCAGGTACTCCCCGGACGTGGTGTTTAGTTGCTTGCTTGCTGTTTAACCCGGACTTGGACTCATGGATCAAGGATTCATTGACCCTCCTTTTGCATTATACTTAGGATCGTTTTGCCATCTTTTGGATGTTATGTTAACGTTGATGGCTATTTGCTCCTGTTGTATTTTGTTACTTGTATTGCTATGTTTTGGATTCACCGAATCATTAATTGCATTTAGTTGTTCTATTGTAATTCCACCGGGTGCTGTATGATTTCCGTGACATTTCGAGCTCCGGCTTGGGTGGTTACATCAGATCCAATCACCAATTCTTGTGGTAAGTTGAAATTGATGGAGGGATAGAATGATGTGTCACTGGTGCTGTTCTTCTTCTTAACTGGTTCCAATTTGTTGTAACTGTAAACATCTTTTGGTGAAACAACTGACTGATGAACTTGGTCAGTTTCGCCAAAATTTATTGGAATGACTGGAGAAATATCAAGGCTTGGTCTTTTGTTGATTGCTTCAGTTGATTCATCGAATGTGACATGAATTGTCTCATGAAACTTTTGGAGTCTATAATTAACTCTAAAGGCCTTTCGAATATCTGAATAACCTAAAAATACCCCTTCATCAGCTTTTGCATCAAACTTTCCAAGCTGACTGGAATCGTTTAAAATATAAACTGGACAACCAAATACATGAAGTATCCAATATTTGGTTTACGATTCCTGAGTACTTCATAGGCAGTCTTCTTATGTCTCTTGATGTAGACTGACCGTTTTTGGGTGTGACAAGCAGTTGCAACTGCTTCAGCCCAAAAACTGGTGGGAAGACCTGTTTCAGATAGCATACTTCTGGCTGCTTCTATCAGTGTGCGATTCTTTCTTTCCACAACTCCATTCTTCTCTGGAGAGTGTGCTGATGAGAAGTTTTGAGAGATGCCAGTGTCATTGCAAAATGTTTCAAGTACCTTATTTCGAAATTCAGTACCATTATCACTTCGCAACTGACAGACTTTTCGAGTATACTTGAGTTCAATTCTTTTGATGAGAGAGATGATCTCAGCAGGTGCATCACTTTTGGATCTGAGGAATACTACCCAACAGTATCTGGTGAATTCATCAACCACAACTAGAGTGTACTTCTTTCCAGCTCTAGTTTGAACATTCACTGGACCAAGAGATCCATATGTAGCATGTGAAGAGGTTCAGTGATGCTAAAGTTTTGCCTAGTTTTGAAACTGGCCCTTTTTTGCTTGCCCATCTCACACCCTGGACATGGTTTTTCTTTATTAAAAGAAATATGTGGTATCCCATCAACCAGTTGTTTGCGAGACAACTTGTTAATATTTTTGAAATTAAGATGGGATAATTTTTTATGCCACAGCCAGTTGGTGTCCTCATCAGCTTTGGTATAGAAGCACTGCTCTTTTGGAGCTGGCTCCATATCCATGATGTACACATTACCTTTTCTTGGTGCAACCATCACCACTTTCCAATCCTTGTTAAATATGGTGCCTTTAGCAATATCGAACAAAACTCTAAAGCCATCATCACAAAGTTGGCTGACACTGATCAGGTTGTATTTCAAACCATTCACAAATGCAACTTTCTTGAATTCGACTTGTCCATTATTGAGCACACCATATCCTTCAGCCTTTCCACTTTGATCATTACCAAACGTCACTGTCGGTCCATCTTGGACAGTGAACTCTTCAAGCAGGGGCTTACATCCGGTCATAGTCCGGCCAGCAGCGCTGTCCAGATACCAGATATTCTTCTTTCGATCGCCCTGCACACCCACAAAAATCATCAGTTATTTTTGTGAACCCATCTTTTCTTGATGGGTTCACTGGACTTCTCTACAAAAGTCACAGTTGATTGTTGTGGAGGTAAACTGAAGACTACATCTGGACCTTTTTCACCTGATCCAGGTGTAGGAGTAAAAATGATTGGTATTTGATACCTACTCCCCTTTTTCTTATCAGTTTTAGTTCCAGATGGAACATTCTTTGTTTTAGTTTTGAAGGGGGTTTTAATATTTTGTTTTAAAACTGAAGGTGATGAACCTCCTTCCAGATTTTTAATCCGGGCAGTACAACTCTGAACCTGTCGAGACAAAAGTTGGAGTTGACTTTCCAGTTTAAACAAATATTGTTTTCATCAGGCAGCTGAACCTTGGACCTTGGTTCAGCTGGAGTTTTAGTCTTTTGGGTCTTGGGCACCTTAGACTTTTGAGGTAAAGGCTTGTTACCAGTGGCCTTTTTAACTGGAGCACTAGCCTGTTTGGCTCCAGGTTTAACCTCAATAGGGGTGGTCTCAATGGGTTCAGTTTTCAACAGCTTCAGGTTGATCATAAGAGGTTTCAACCTGAGAGCTGGAGGCAATGCATGAAGATCTGGTATGAGAGCTGCCATCTCCAGATCTCCAGATTTCCATGCATTCTTCTGGGCATCAATAGTTCTAGAAAATGCATCAAAGTTCTTTCCAGATGCTTTTACCCATGACTTGATAATCTTTTGTTCTTTTTCAATATCAGAAAATAATTTTTGATTATCAAGTTCCAAAGCCTCAATTTTTAAAACTGACTCCTGAGAGCCAACTGGACACTTTGTAAATCATTCAGTTGTGGTTTAACATTGTTCAGTTCAATTAAGATAGTGTCAAGATATCTTTCACTATCTTCTCTAACAGTTTCCACAAAAGCTAAATCACCACTTAATGATTCAGCCAGGTCCAGTTTTAGTTCTGGGTCAACTTGGTTGTCATAATCACATACCTTTTTCAAAATGATGTCCACCCATCTTCCAGTGATGACATCTTCTTTTGCCACATGTTGCTGTTGATCTTCCAATGCCATGAAACACATGTCCCTTTCCTCTTCTTCATCTTATGATGAGTCATCAGAGTACTCCCATTTTCCCTCAGTTTGTGCCATTAAGCACTGATCCTTTTCTTTTTCCATGGACAGGAGGGCAATCTGGGCCTTAAGCTTTTTATATTTAGCTTTGTAGCTATCATCAGGCCGATTGAAATTAGGGACAGGGGGCCAGTTTGGTTGTTCATCTGACTAGATCTGCATTCCTTCATAAAATGACCTTTCTTATCGCATTTATAGCAGGTAAGATTGGTTTTATCCAGAGTGCTGGAGCTGGAAGCATTGTTTGGGCCATTAAATCTTTTAAATTTATGCTTAAACCTGTTAAAGGTTTTAGCAATCATGGCTACCAGATCATCATCGCCAGTTTCATCACAACCATCACTGATTTCAGTGGTCAGACCAGAGTTCAAGAAACTGTTTAACATTTCCTTCATTGAGTGTGCCTGGACACTCTCTGCAGACATTAAGGCAGCACAAGGTCGCTCAGGTACACTAGCAACCTTGGAACTCTGGGCATGGTTCATGGCATCCTGCTCAGCCACTAGTCTTGCAACATTATTATCTTTAGTGAATCTGAAGGCTCCATAGAGCGATGCAAGAGTATGGCTGTGCAAGGTTTTACCTTGTCTTAAGAAAAGAACCATGTTTTGCCATTTGGAAGGAAGAATATCACAAAACTTCTCAAGAAGAATATCCTTATCCTTCTCTACACCCAAGCCTCTCAGCTGATTAATGAGGCTAGAAAAACTGGTGTATGTACTAGTTAGACTTTCATTGGGTAGAGCAAAGAAGGATTCATACTTCTTGTTCAAGGCAACTTGCTGGTGACAATAGTGTCATCACCTCCTTCAAACTGAATAACTAATTCATCCCACATTGACTTGGCACTGGGGAACAACATAAGTGTTGGAATTAGATCTTCAGGGACAGCTCCAAGGATCATGTTCTTGAGTCTGGTGTCCAGATCTACAAGTCTACGATCCTCATCAGACCAATGGTCTTCGAGCTTTTTCTCTTGAACCTCTTCTTCCAGTTGGATCTAGAAGAGGACTTACCCCAAGAGACATGGGTATATATGGTCCATCCTTAAGGATTTTCAACATATACCTCTCTATCCCACCAAAATGCAAAAGCATTCTGGCTTTCCATGTACCAAAGGTCTCACTATTTCCATCAAATTTTGGAACAGGAGTGTTAGAGTAATGTACATGGACGTGGTTTGGGGCAGTAGGAAGAGGAGGGTTAGTGTTAACATTTTGAAAAGGTGATGTATTAGTATTCAAAGGGTTTTCACCTTGACCAGAACCATCTCCACCTTCAGTAGTGTTCATCTAAGCAGATCTAGGCAAGTTTATTAGCCTTCTGCTCTGATACCACTTGTAAGTCCCAACTCAATAGATGGTACTACCTGAAGACACCTCAATGTCGATGGTGGAGTTACTTTGCAATATAAGCTATGAACTGGAGACGACCAGTTACAGAGAGTATATACCAAGTTCTAGATAGATTACTTATTAAGTGACAATAAGTAAAGAACAATGCAATAAAGTAAAATACTAAAAGTAAATTGGTGAGACAATATGTAATTTTCAAGTGTAATTTATTTATTAACTTTAAATAAATTACAAGGTTGTTGCGGAACCAAGATAATACAAAGTATGTAAATATCCTAACAACCTATGAACTACAATTGATCTACACTTGGAATTTCTCTAAACAATCGAAACACTTAAAGTTGTGAAATGTTCCTTTTTGTGATTGAGAGAATATTGCACAAGTTCACCAAGAATATTGCAGGTATGCAAAGTGTGAATTCCTTCGAAGTGTGTTCGAAGAAGTTAATATTCTTGTTGTGCAATGACTTGTATTTATAGGCAAGTTAACATTGGGATGTTAACTTTGGCCGTACAAATGTGGTTGAGATAATTTAAGGAATAGCATTTAATTCCTTAAAAAGCAGTGTAAAGTTGCAGTATAAAGCAACTTTACTCAACCAGCTTTATGTACCTTTTATTACTTAAATAATAAGATAAATCTTATTATCCGGGTAAAAGCACATAAAGCATAAAAGTCAATTCCTCGTAATCAGTGTAAAGCTTTGTAAGAGCTTTCCACTGACGGTCTCCAGTTTGTAACTAACTAGAATGTCAACTGGGCTTCGCTGCCATTGTCATTCTCTATCTTCCACTTGTTGTCTTCGACTTCAACTGGAAGGATTCTTCAACTGGTCAGTTCTCAACTGGAGGAAGTCTTCAGTTGCGTTAAACTGTACGATGCAACTGGACTTCAATATATTTCTGGACAAATCTTCTGGGTCTCCAGTTTCACTGGGTCTCCAGGTGCAACTGGAGACTGGCCAGTTATCAGTAATCTGGTCCTAACAGCTTTTATATCCCTTTTTTTATTAAAAAAAAAAGAAAAATATTTTTTTTTCCTGCAAACTTCCCTCTTCGATTCCGGTTTTCGCGATTTGTCAAATTGATTTGAAAAACATCAGGTTTTGTTCGCGATCCGATTCCGGTCATATTCATATTTTAAGTTTTTCGAGATTCGTTGACAATTACTTTTCCGGCAAAGTTTTTTTACAGAATAATAGGCTAGGGTTTGTGCGGAATGCAAACCTGAGCATTTTGATACCAGTTTTGTGTTTTAATTCGTAAAAACAAAGGAGAAATCGCAAATTTAAGTTTTCCGGCAAATTGCCATATTTTTTGGCGACGGTTTTTGAAGTCCATTTTGGTCCGGGTTTGTGTGCGGTGGAATTCTGAGTCGATTGGTATCAGTTTCGAGTTTTTATTCGAAGAAAGAAGGAAGAAATCGTGAATTTCGTTTTCTCGACGCGTTTTGAATTTTCCGGCGAACTGTTGAACATTCCGGCCGCCATTGTTTCTTACATTTAGCGAGCTAAATTACAAAACTTTCATTTATAGAGCTCACAAGTTTTTATAAATTTTTACAAAACAATCACGTGTATATCTCAGTGACAACTGGACAAACTTTTTGACCAACACTATTAACACCAATACCCCTTACACTTTTAGAAATTTACAATTAAACACCATTTCTAATTCTAACGGCACTTAACGGTTTCATTTAACAAACACCGTTAATTTGTACCAAATTTGAAAAAGGTTTACGAAATAGGGACCAAAAATGCAATGAAACCTGAAAAGGTCATGAACCTGCCAAAACATACAAACCACAGGGACCAAAAATGCAATTAACTTTAAAAAAAGATAAAAAAAAAATATTTCTAGCTATTTCTATCATAATAATACGATACGATAAATCATAAAGTAAAGGTCGTTCTTGAATGTTTCAAACTGGTTATGATAAATCGTATATTCTAGAATAATAATGAGCTGTGGAATAACTTAAGCCAACCTTTTGACTTCCGACATATAGTACAACCTGTAAAGCATGTAATACAAGTATCACATGTGTCTCAAATTAATATTAGTATTTTGTTTTCTATCATTCGAAAATTCAATAGTTGTAAGTTGTAACATCGTATTAGGTTTGATTGTAGCTACGTAATTGGTCCTCATCCATATTTAAAGAAAGTCAAATAAATTGATATAATACGTTATCTTAAGTCTCAAGCTGCTATGTATATTGACCGAAAGATAGACAAAAATCTCTAAATATATATAAAAGAGAAACCTTAATTTATGATTGGAGAAGTATGAACCTTTGGATGAAGTTCAACTTTTAATTAGAGTAATTAGATCATATGATGATGTCATACCGGCCTTCTTAATAAAGAGCTAAAAAACAAATATGGAGTCTATAATTACACTACTAGAAAATCTGGTATTACCGACGGCCAAAATCCGTCCCAAATCCGTCCTAAAACGTCTTTAGCGACGGATTTCCGACGGATTTTGGCCGTTCCTAAAATCGGCCTCGGTAATATTTAACGACGGATTTTGGGACGGCCATAAATTTTACCGACGGATTTACGACAGACATATTTAACGACGGATTTGGGACGTTTAATTTAACGACGGATTTGGGACGGGTTCATTAACGACGGATTTGCGATGTGTGTTTTACCGACAGACACATTTGCAACGGATTTCCGACAGATTATTATCGAGGATATTGGATTACCGACGGATATTTCCGTCCCTAATCCGTCACTAAAAGTTTTTCCCCAAAAAAAATATATAAATACAATATACGTATAAATATACGTATACTGTATTTATACGATATATTCATTAATTTAAAAACAAAATAAAATAATTAATTAGTTTAAAGTTATGTTTAAGATCAAAACGATATATTTATTTATTGAATTTAATTGATACAATATTACAATGAATAAAAAAACAACTAAATATATACAATCCAAATTTAAATCTTATATACACAATCTGAAGAAAAAAAAATTGTAAATCTTATCCAAAATCTATACACCTACATACAAACCACTTGCTATTATTTCTTCCTTTCCAATCCATCCCATGATTCATTCTTTTATTTCTTCCTTTTCTCATTCATCGCATGATTCATTTTGTTAGATCTTAGAAAAAAAAAATAGATGAAACCATATAACTATAATTATATTATAAAGGAGGACCTCTTTTTTTGAAATTCTCAAAAGATGAATTGAAGTACCTAAAATGCCCTTCATTTTTATAAATAATTACCCCTTTACTCCAATCACCACCACCGCCACCTCCAACCACCTCCAGCCACCGCCGCCGTTACCTACCGCCACCACCACCCGTCTCCGCCACCAATCGCCGCCAACACTGGCGCTACCGCCGCTCACCACCACCACCCGTCACCGCCGCCGCCTGAAAATCATGAATCTCGCCGGAAAACTTAAATCTACGATTTCTTCTCCGTTTTTTCGAATTGGAACTCGAAGTTGTCACCAAAATGCTCAGGAACAAAATCCAAACAAACCCTTGCCAAAATAAAGTCGATTCAAGGCTCGCCGGAAAATTCGAAAACTCGCCGGAAAAACTTAGATCTACGATTGCTCCTCCGTTTCTTCGAACTGGAACTCGAGATTGTCACCAAAATGATCAGGAACAAAATCCGAACAAACCCTTGCCAAAATAAAACCGATTCAAGGTTCGCCGGAAAACTCGAAAACTCGCCGGAAAAGTGAAAAAACGTGATTACTCTTTCACTTTTTCGAATTAAGACTTGAAACCCATTGCAAGCGAATCAGAATTCAATCGCGAACAAACCCCATTGCCATATTAATTTTTCATTTTTGGCTAGCGGCGGCGTCTCTGGCGTGGGTTTTTTTCGGCCACCGATTCTGACCACCACCATAGGTTTACGACTTGGGGGGGATTATTATGGACTCTTGGTGGTAACAAGGTATAGATAGATATAGATATATGGTGGATTTAAAAGAACATAACATATAGATATGAATATATGATTGAGTCGTTCTAAAAGAAAAAGAAAAGAAAAAGAAAGACTAAAGAGAAAAAGAAAAAGAAAAAGAAAAAGAAAAAGAAATAGAAAAGAAAGTAATCAAGAAAAAGAGGAACAAATAATGGTCAAGAATAAAGAATTGAAGGACCAAGAAAAAGAAAAAGAAAAAGAAAAAGAAAAAGAAAAAGAAAAGAAACAAGAAAAAGAAAAAGAAAAAGAAAAAGAAAAAGAAAAAGAAAAAGAAAAAGAAAAAGAAAAAGAAAAAAAAAAGAAAAAGAAAAAGAAAAGAAAAGCGGTA
>CM067174.1:13682387-13736233 GCA_034093135.1 Erigeron breviscapus | reverse complement strand
TCTCAACAAGTATTACGTTTTTTTTAATAAAAAAAACAGAAAAAATAATTGGAAACAATACGAGTATTACTTGAAACGGAGAGTGTTGCATGCATGGATTTAGTGTGTGGGATAAGATCCGCAAGATTCTCAGAACTTTTGTCTTTTATATACAACATTTAAAGTAAAACGCAGCGTTTGGTGTCCTCCAAAGAATTGGGTAAATAATTATTGGATAGATTTTCTGTCAGATATTATCCACACATGTATTCTCCCTAGATTTGTAGTTTACAAATCCACGTTTTACCAAAAACGTGACTTACGTGAGCCCTCCAACTGAAGTGGTCATGTTAGTGGACGTCCTCCCACAAGTTATTACAATTTTTTACATAATTTGAGAGTTCTCCCAAAAGAAATGGAAACAAAAGAAGCTGACAGTTCCTGTAAATACTTGGCTTTTTGGCAACACGAAACTAAGGTTAGATCAAATAGTTAACACCCATAAAAAACCACATTAGGTGTTACATTCTCTATTAAAAAAAATAATAATAAACGGAACTAATATTTCAGCTTTGATAAATCTCCTTCAGCTTTTGAGGAAATATTTCAGTAATCAACCTGATTCAATGTAGAACCACCCGGGATATCGCCCCTTGTAATGACTACTGCTTAAGCTTCATAGTAACCAACGTATCACCATGACACTAACCGCAGCGAGATGCTGCTCACCACACTTCATTTCTATTTTGTTTATCTTTTCTAACTAGCAAAACTCACAGCATATTTGAAAGTAAAAGCTATCTTAGAAAAAGTAAAAGCAAAGCTATATAGAAGAATTAAACTCAAAATTCATCACAGCAGAAAATAAAGCTACCCTGTAAAACACCACACTTACCATCTACAAAAATTCCAATCTTTGGAATTATGAAATGAATTGCATTCCAAGTATAACTATTTTAAGATTTCCTTGCAGATAATCATTATTGGGTAATCGTAAGTAAAGCCTAAAACTGCATTCAAACAAAATCTTCCACATCTATACATCTGCTTTGAGCATATGGGCCAACTTCATCTTCTAGTTCTTCACTTTGTTCTATTAATAACTCTGTGTGTTAATTCTATTAGTGCACGCCTTGATCTTTGAACATCTTCATCGTCGTTCTCCGGCAAGGAATCAATTGCGGCTGATGCAAGACTGGCATGCTTTGCTGCTAGTTCCCTTGTTCTTTGTATACCGTGACTTTTACCAAGATACTCTAGAGCCTGTATCATCAAATAATCAAATGACAACCAACATTTTAGTAACAATTGAAATTAAGGATTCACTTTTGGATTATCGACAGGTATTTCATACATGACATAAAACCTCCAAACACCTGACTAGAAATGACACTCATCCTACGAAAATTACAAATTTTAACTCATCAACTAGAAGATATGAACAATATAAAGAAATCTTTTAAACCCAAATCGATACCTCCAATTTGTTTGTAATAAACAAAACATCTCCACAAAAAAACTGTGCGCAAAATTTATGGACCAGTATTATGGCATGTAGTAGCAACTTAACCCATTTACAAACTAATTGGTCAAAATTGGGGTTGAGTTCTACTTGGTACTTAATATGGATCTCAAACGATTCAGCTTAGCAAAATTTATGGAACAGTATGGCATGTTGTGGCAATTTAACCCATTTACAAACCAACTGGTCAAAACTGGGCAAAGGTAGCGGAGTTGAACCGGCTGAAAGTGGCCTAAAGTCAATGTCCATGAACACACCTCCTAAATCATTTTTATTTTAAGCTTACACTATTATTATTGTTAAAAATTATGGTTTTGACAACCATAACTAAGGCAACTAGTTTCTGTGATAGACACAAAAAAATGATAATATATAAATCTGCACGGCAATACAGCCCGTTTTGATCCATTACCCAACCCATCCATCTTGTCACCTCTATGGGGATGGACATGGATAAATACATGGATATATTCAGGCTTGGAGGATCAGTATGTAGAGCATTAGCAACTGGACATGGCCAACAATCAACTGCTATTAAACTGTTACATAAACTTACGAGATCCACGTTCGCAGGGTTATCTAATCCCCTGTCAACAACTGAACGTAATTCTGGGAATTCCTCCATTGCATATAATATTGGAGCAGTGACAATTCCCTACATAATGAGTTATCAGAAAGTCAACGCAATTTGCAGCACATGTAGGTTTATAAACATAAAACAATCATAACATAATCTCGGTACCGATTGATAATGTAGATAACTCCCCAGTGAACATATATATGGGTATACTGCACTAATGGAACAAGAAAAGCTTTTGCTTTCAAGACGCTTTATGCACCAAAGTTTAACGAGAGCAAAAAAACAGTTGGTCAACCTACCAGCAGTTTCTATTCGCTTCTTTATTTTAAGTTACTAGTACTGTCATAGATATAGTTTTAAAAAAAAAACTTCCATTTAAAAATAATATCCAGCTTGTTCGAATCGATCAAATTTGGAGGATGGGAACATTTACACAGGTTAGGTAACTTCCAACCTGTAAGGTTTGACCCATCCAATCCGTTGAAGATAGAAGTTAACCCAACTCGACCGATTCACCATTCTAAAGTAAATGGGTTGAAATTAACAGATCTAGTTCCACTACTTAACCATACATGCATGCGGAATCACATAGATTTGACAAACATCAAGAGGGCCATCAATCTTATAAGCAATTTCTGGATGATCAATAATCTACGTGATTCCGCAGCAGTTTTAATCAACAATGTAAAATGTGAACGCTTCTGGTCGACAATTCTTTGTCAGGGGTTCTAGCCGACCATACAAAAGCCTGATAAAGAGGCTAAAGGGCTAAAGCCAACAGAAATGTTTCATGCATCTAAACATAAAAATTTATATATATGCAAAGAGATGTGAGTGATTTACATGGCGAATGTCAGATAATGAACCCTTCCCAAGAGATGATGATGTGCCTGTGAAATCAAGAACATCATCGATTAACTGGAATGCCAAACCCTGCAGGAAAACAAAGATGTGTCAAAACTACACTCATATCAGGCAGTCCGGGTAACATGATAAAAAACAATGTACCACAATTTATGCATAATGGAAATGGATTCATAGACTTCAAAAATGTAACTATTTAATAAAACATCCACAAATTTTTAAGCTTCTTTGTTTGAGTAGACAAACATGTATGTGGATAAATATGAACTTTTTCAAACCAAAGACATTACAGGGTTTGGCATATTGTACGTAAGATATCATAACGAAATCGTCAATACTCACCAGATTTTTCCCGTACTCATAGGCTAGAATAGCAACCTCAGCAGTTTGGCCGGTAAGAAGAGCTATGGATTTGCAGCTATTCGAAATCAGTGATGCAGTCTTGTAGTATGTCTTCTGCAAATAGTAATCCATGCTGCAACAGAAAAGATCAAATCAACTGAAATACTGTAATCTCCAAGCTACTAACACTGTGGAAACCTTCCATTAAGAATGAAAAGGACTAATCAATAGAATTGATATGATATGTATACCATACTGCATTGAGATACACCTAAAACATTAGGGAGAAGTGTTATAGTATTCTTCTTATGTTAGTGGTATTTATACTAAATAACTATCAGGATTAGCTTAGTAGGGACTACATCAATATTTCTAATAGGCTAGGATTCTTAGTTTGATCTATTAGAGTATTAGGTGAGGTGAGCATAACCAAACTGGAAAAATGTTAAGATGTACCTCGGACTTGTTTCTTTTCAGTCAGTCCCTCTTTTTTTAATTAACCCATTTAAGTTTTTGACCATTAAGAGATACTATATAACCCAGCTTGAGCTGTTCATAAAATGGTGTCTCATAATACCAACTCTGCCAATAGCCTTCACACTCCATAGGATTGTTTATGGTCAGATATACATCTAGTTACCTCCCTGGTACTTTATGAGCTTAGAAGAGCATCATTTACCATATGAAAGTTCCTTGTACCATAAATAGTACAATTTCATGCTACATTAAGTTTTATTTGATAGATTTAGTATTTATTCTGTATTAGATGTAGTAGATAATAAACAACGTACTACCAGGATGACTCTAGATCAATATACTTGGTAGCAGTTCATATTCAAATTCAAACACGCAACAAATAAGCAAAAGTTGACCCGAGATTGTCCAATCAAATGAAACCAACCGAAGGAAGTAGCATACCTACTACGCTGCTCGGCCGACGTACTCATTTGCATCGTTTCTCCAGTTACAAGATGTTCCACAGCTTTTGCTATTAAGGATACAACCTGCAACCAGCAAACGAGTGTGAAGAGACAGGTACCGCACAAGCATAACAAGATAAAATAGAATGATACCTCTGTGTTTTTCAAAGAAGCAAGGGTCATACAAGCTCTAGAAAGCAAGAAATCTCCAGCCAATACTGAGATCTGCATAATGAAAACAATAGCGGCATTTCTTGTCAAGGTAAAGACATAAAAAAGTAGTTGCATTGAATTTCTAATGCATCCAATTCCAAGTGAAATTCCATGTTGCTTAGATGTTTAAACTGCTTCATTTTATTGGACAGAACAACGGGCATTTTTTCCTCTGCTTTGAGAACCGTGTAAACGGAGAGTGGGCAGAAGGGAAGGAGGTCCTCATACGGAGTCGCACACTTACTTGAGCAGTGCGGGAGACTGGGGAATGGGTCGAGTAAAGTCCCCTGGAGTCAGAAAAATCACAGAGACGTACTGATACGATAGGGCTTTTATTGGTATTTCTTTTTTCTTAGTGATTGTAAAGGAGGGCACTTGGCAATGTTATAGAAATGGAAAGCAGAGGCATCGAATGAGGCGGCTAGTCTGCTAGCAACAGAAAGCTGCTTTAACAGCATATTCTTTAAAAAATCTGCATTTTGACAACATAATACCAGAACTCCTTGATAAGTGTTAGACCAACGCATGAGCCTAATATGATACTGAGGTATTCAAGATTAAATCACAGGTAGAATTAGCCATAAATTATGGCAATCGCATTACAAAACATAGAAAGTCACAATACGTGACAATCTGCTATGGAGATAACGAGTTCGGGTGAAAAGAACCTATGTCAATATGCCCGATTGATCACCAAGAGTATAAAGGGAATTGACCATCTGGAAAATAGATTAATCCTATGTCCTTTGGTACTTTTTCCATTTGTATTAAACAACATTATTATGGCCCCTATCTCTGAAGAAACAGATGCCAAAAATATAAGTATATTGTTTTCTAAAACAGAAATATCACCTTATTTCCCATTACAAGGTTAAGAGAGCCAATCCCACGTCTTGTATCAGCATCATCCAGCACATCATCATGAAGAAGGCTGGCAACCTGAGATAAGGTTATTTCATTTGTATAGCATTTATGAGTAAGCACTTTTGATATCCAATAACAAACAATGAGTTATCCTTCTAATTAAATAATTACATGCGCAACATCGAGGGTAAGAAAAGAAACCATTGTGTTACAGCATTACACTAGCATTTATAAGCTTATCCAATAAACCAGTTCAAAGCTAAGGGACCATATAAGCATCTCATACATAAAGACGTCAATATCAGGTAGAGAACACTTCATGAATGCATCTTAATCTAAAGATAGATATAAGAGAAATAGATGACCTCATGAGCTACTTCACATTCTAAAAATTTCCCAAAGCAACAAAATAAACCCTTTTGGAGCCGGTTGTGCAACAGTTCAAGTAGAAAGGCTGCTTCTACGCCACATTCATACTTCAGATAGTTTACCAAATAGAAAGAAAAAAAGTAAAATATAGTAGGCTTCCAACCATATAACTATCTTTAAATCCCCTTTACTGTTTGGATCCAACCAATAACCTTCAAGCAAATGATACCTATCTAACATGATCCCACATCGGCCAAGTATGGGATTGGTTGGTGGTTTATAAGTCAAGGTATCCCCTCCTCCTTTGAGCTAGCTTTTGGGAGTGAGTTCTACACTTAACTTATGACATGATACGAGCTTATTATGGGATGAGTTCGTATCAATTGGTATCAGAGCCAGCCCTACCTTTCGAGGTTCCAACACTCGGAGTGGTGACCTATGGAGTGGTGGATTGGACCCAAGGAGAAGGGTGCCAACCGTGGCAAACATAGCAGTGACCAACGAGAACGTTGGCTCTTCAAAGGATGGGGTATTGATATGATCCCACATCGGCCAAGTATGGGATTGGTTGGTGGTTTATAAGTCAAGATATCCCCTCCTCCTTTGAGCTAGCTTTTGGGAGTGAGTTCTACACCTAACTTATGACATGATACGAGCTTATTATGGGATGAGTTCGTATCACTATCCAATAATGTTTCAATTATCCTATTTACAAACATACATAAAATACACAAAATACCTAGTGCAACAGCATCTAAAGTAAATACACTTAGATCTAGTAAACACCCACGACAAGCAATGCATCTTCCAGAACGTAACTCATGGCTTTAAAAATGTTCCCTAGCTTCATATCATTATAAAGAAAAACACACTTGAGTTTTTATAGAATGCAAGAAACCCAGAACAGAAATACGCATGCGGCATTATCTCAGATCATTTTTCTACTTGGTAATCCTAACCTAGTTGATTGGCCCCTAAATTCGTGTTCAAGCTTTATTTTGCATTCAATCCTTCGAATGATATTCCTTTCCTTACTCCTGTGATTTGTACCATTTTGATGCTAACATGGTAAACTGTTTTTTCAAAATACAGGCGACATATGTACAATATTATACGAGAAACCTAACATGGATCATCTCAGTGATTTCGGCAATAGCTTGTTGTCTCATACGCAACTCTGTTGAAAACATATCAACAACCCCTTCTGAAACCGGTTTAGAGATTTGAACGTTTAAAGCTGTAGCCATTAATAAAATAACCTGCAAATGAAAAAACTATATCACTACCTGGGCACAACATGATGTCAAAGCAAACAAAATGCATCAAAAAAAAAATGCTCTCCTTTCTGATAATGAAAAGTGTACAAAACCAACATTTCTATTAGAACTTGATAACATAAATTGATGTAGCAAAAGGGCAGGGACTTTCGGGTATGCCTCAAAGGTCAAACCAGAAGTTGTGATTTTGACCCCTTCGCTAATAAATAAATCGGTTTGTTTTAAGCGATACCTTTAAAATGTAAATCAAAAAAGTAGATTATAAGAATGGGTCACATACATCGCCCGTTGCTAAGACCATGTTCGTATGCATAAAGTGATAGAACTTCGCTTATGAATGAGTAGGTTTGGTAACCATTTTTAACAAGAGTTATAACTTCAGTTTTTCTCAGGAAGTGCTCCTTCCCAACCCAAACCAGCCTAACTAACAAAAAAATTACGATTTTGACCCAAACCAATTTTGGGCCTTAACTAAACCGTGACCCATGCATTTTGCCACCTCTACCTTATCTCACTTCCTACTTCAGATATGTTGAATGTTCAGGCGTAAAAGACAATAGAAATAAGATAGAAATAAACATGACCATATGCTAAAACAGAGCATAACACTCAACAGACAGAAGCTGTTCCTATTAATTTGTCTAGGGAATGGGAAAAAAAAGAAGGCTTTATCGTCATGTTAAGATGTAGAGTTGATGTTTTGCTTCCCACAATATTATAGCTTTTTTTTATAATGTAGGCATAAAGCTGATGAGAGCAGTGGACTTACAGTGGGGCGAAACCTCTTCCCTTCGACACCCATCTTAAAGAAGTACTCGGCTGCGGAGGCAAGCTTTGGCACCTGCAAGACCCCATATTTAAGGTCCGTTACCTCCAAAGGCATGCCCAGATTGACAAGAGATAAGTAGTTATTATAGTCATACCTCTGCGACCACCATTGATCGCAACCTATTAGCAACAATCGATAGTTCATCAGCAACGAGAGAAAATGGGTCCACTGGATCCTGAATCAGATAAAAAGAACGTTAAAGAATATAAAGTATGCACATATCTCTAGCAGATGGGGAAAATAGATGCAAAGTGCAGAATCGTATTATCAACCAAAAAAAACAATCAAGTATATATGCAGTAACTATAGCAAGTAGAGACTTACCAACTTAAAAAACTAAATAAATAAATAAAACAACCGACACAATAAACTGAAAAGCAATCACCATTAAACACAAGTTCATATATTTAAACACGTAACAAATCAATGTCAAAGAGCAAATAATAAAGGACATGCACAGGAGGAAGAAAACGAATATTTAAAATTGAACTTACATCAACGGAAGATCCTTCATACTGGGGTTGTGTCCCGCCAGAACTAAAGGGGCGTGAAATCAATGGATAATTTACTCTGTAACCCAAAACCTACTATTACCGAAAACAATATCAAGATTAAACAATAAAACAAACACAGATCTGGCACAGAAATCAACTAAGAGTAAAATGTGAATACTTAAATACAAAAAATAGTACGATTCAGAGCAAAATTACAGAATTGACCAATAATATAATGCAAATGATTTGTTAACAGAATTACAGCAATGACTAATGATATAGTACAAATGACTTGTTATAACAATCAACACACTTCTTGTGTGGTAATTTATATAGCTAAAAAGAAAAAGAAAAAAAAAGGTAAGTCACGTCACTTACATATATCTAATGACATATGATACGTACATTTACTACCCGTCAAACACTCAAACCTACTACCTACTAAATCCGGTAAAACAATCCTACTTGACTTCCTAGAAAATTGGAAAACTTCTACACATAGCAATAAAATAACTGTACGGTAAAATTACCTAATATTACCTTCCGTAAGAGCAAACTAAAGGAACTTTGCAACCTAAATCAATAGAACACCTATAAAAGAACTGTAGCACTATATAGAGAGTAATTATAGCTGCTTGATCGAAATCGCTTATCAACAACCGACCTACTTTTTCTAAATTGTTTATTCCTCATATAATCAAATACACAAAAAAAAATTATATAGTGTTTGTTATCACTTATGTACTGCTATCAAATAAACAAAGCAATACGTGTATACATATACATACATATATATTTATACAATTCATTCAAAACAATTATGTAAATTCATTTATACATAATCCTATAAACACGCAAATATAACAATAATTTAACTAGCAATTGCACAATAATAAACATAATAATATGTGATATCTCGCATTTTATCAGTATCATTACATATAATATATGTATATATATAGGGGAAGCGAAAGGTTTTACCTCTTGAGACGCGGAGCTAAATCGAGTGGTGGTGGTGGTCGTCGTGTAATGAGGTAAGTGATGATGATGATGATGATGATGAAGTGTGGAATATGAGTGTAAGAATCTGATATAATAACTTCTGCTTCTCGATATCCGATTCATTCCTCTGTATATACTACTAATTAACATCTTTCTTTCCCAATCCTTTATATATAATACTATATATCTATATCTATAGCTATATAATTATTTTAATTTAAAAAAATCAGGGGACAAATATATAATATATAGATATAGATTTTAGGGAGAGATGGAAAGAAAAACTTGGAGAAGAAGAAGAAGAAAATGGCGGTGGCGGTGTCAACTATTATTATTATTAGATATAATAATAATTGAAGTAGTGGTGATTTAAAAGAGGGACACGACGACGGCGATGATCAACCACATGACTGGAAGAGGCCACTCACGTGCGTAACCCTAAACTTGTATCACTCTTTCATTCATCCATTTTAAGTGTCTATGTCGGCCCGTTATTATTACTTGATCATTTTTATTATTATTATACTCCGTATTAATTAATTTTCTTAAACGTATGAATTATTAGTGAACTAGCAAATTTCCGATCCTGCATTGCGGAGCATCAATTGTCGTGTTGAAACGATTGTGTTATTTAGTATACTTGCGTTGAATTAACAAACGCGTGCAAGACAACTGGATTTGGATCGGGAATATGAAGGAGGAATTTGAGGTAGGGGGTAAATTATTTGATTTGTGATGACAGAGACTTCGGTGGGCGGTTTGTTTTCAAATGGGTCAAGTGGGTTCCAAATAAGTGCAATTCTTACTTTGGAGAGTCTTGATGGATCGTGTTGCCACGGCTAATGCACTCCAAGTCAGAAATTGTTTTATTGGGAATCCTCTATGCGGGCTGTGTGACGAGGAGGATGAGACAATTGAGCATATTATGTGCTCGTGTTGGGTTGCTGATCAGGTTTGGGGTATGGTTGGGTCGTGGTGCAGGACTGGTTCGCCTATTCTTTATTCGACTAGGGACCTTGTGAACCTACATAAACAAATGGTTCTAGGTAGAAGAAAAAAATAGGTCTATAAAGGAGTGGTATGGATTACGTGTTGGTGCCTATGGAATGCTAGGAACGACAAGAGGTTTAATAACGTCGAGGTTTGTCCAGTGAAGATTACTCAAAGCATTAAAGCTCTCGGGTTCCTCTGGTTCAAAAACAGAGCAAAGCATAGTAGTCTTAGTTGAAATGATTGGGTAAACTTTAACTTTTTTGTAAATCTGTCTGATATTTCACACAAATCTGGTCGCTCGTATTTGCGAGGACTGTGAATATATGAATACATATTTACATTTCAAAAAAAAAAACAAACATTCTGTTATGGATAGGTTTGTTTAAAAATTTATCATATCAAATATATATTTATTTAAGGGCAAAAACACAATAGTTTCTGTCTGTGCGTTGCGCGGTTTCAATTAGTTTGATTACTTTTTGTTATTGATAATTTATATTTGCTAAAAACTTTGACATATAAAATATATACTTATTCAAAGACAATACCACAAAAAAAAAAAAGTTTTTAATATATTGTTTGTAAACCTGGAAACGATTATGTTTTGTTATTGATGGTGTGTCGCTATATATGTTTGTTAAAATCTTTAACATATGAAATAGATATTTATTCAAAGGCAATACCACAAAAAAATAGTTTTGATATACTAGTTGATAAGAAATCAAGAAATAACCCGTAATTTTAAACTTGAAAGGGATTCAATGTGGTTAAATCTAAATATTATTACAAAAAAAAAGAATAAACGTTTTCAATATAATTATTTGAAAACTCGAAAGGAAAAACATATGGAAAAACCAAGAAGTAAATCGTATTAGAAAACCCGAACAAGATGCGATTTGGCAAAATCTGAATAATGGTGCGGGTTATAGGATGGACGAATAGTAACTCGCCACGCAAACGAGTTACTATTCGGAACCTATTCATTTAGTATAGTATGTAATGACGAAGGTCTTGTATATTCTTTTAATGAATAACTAGTTTTTGTACCCGCGCGTTGCCGCAGAGTACGCTTTCTACACGACAAAGTTTTGTACCTAAATTTATGTCAAACATTCGGACTTGTAAATTTGTATAGACTTTTTGTATAAAAACATAAACAATAACTATATTTATGTTTTAAATGTTACATGAACGTAAAACGTAACGATAATGAAAGTTATTATATATTAAAAACGTTATATATATAAAAAAGAGACGGATAAAAATAGTCAAAACCAAATGTCGTAACCATGTGAAAGTTATTTGATGATAACTGGAAAACTGGCCAAAACACACTGTGATCTGAATTTAACACAATGTGTTTTTATTTTTTTTTTAGAAAACACATTGTGTTAAGTTCATATCACATTGTGTTTGAAAAATTTTATGATTTTCACGTGCTATAAAAAACACAATGTGATTTAAAACTTAACACAATGTGTTTTTAGATTACACAATAAAAACACATTGTGTTTTTAAAAAAACACAATTAAAACACATTGTGTTAAATTCAATCACAGTGTGTTTTGGCCAGTTTTCTAGTTTTCACAGAAATTTTAGTTTTCAAATAAACATTTCACTTTATAATAGAGTGTTTTAAATTAATATTAATGATGACATGTCAGTGTAACACCAAAAACCAATATGAACGGTTGCTAAAAAATATATATAAATATCAATATGAAAGTTGACGTGAAGAATATCAATAATTACTGGTCAGGTCATCTAACATTCTAACGTAAAAAATATTAACAATTACTAATGGTCAGGTCATCTAACACTATGTTTATGTCTGTGTAACCATAAAAGTTATAAATATAATCATATTTCATATTTCATATTAGTGTTTAAGATTCTAGTAAAAGATTAAAAGCCTGTGGAAAATTTTAAAATGTAAAAATAAGAATTAAAAAACCATAAAACAAGTAACGGTACTTGGATAAAGAACCAGAAAGTGTGATTTTTAAAATCCTAAATGGAACAAAGTAAAATGCAAGATTTGGTTTTACAAAATTATCTGTGCACACTTCAAAAACAAAGAAATATACGTAATAAGGTCCCTGACCCTCAGAAACGGTCGGGTTCTTACGCTACGAGCTGTTCGTTTTTTAAGCACCCGAAACCTTGTTCCCCGATCCTTTCTAGTTCTCAAACTCAAAGGAACCCAAAAACATGAAACGCCAAACAAAAAAACAAACACTAACCAAAACTGATATTAATGTTCTCTTCATATATCTCAGTTAAGCTCAAAGCTCTACATAGTATACATTTAGGTCTCTTGCATAATTATACAGAAAAGTTCCGAGTATACGGTATACATTCAGGACTAGCGTAAAGTTCTATGCACTACTTTATATGCATCTCACTTCGCTTAAGTTCAAAAGTGTAGCTACTTCCAGTGTAGGATCCGACTAAATCATGTGTGCATGCTTTTTAGCACTCAAGAAAGCTTTTAGGCTGGTATTTTTCTCCTCATTATCCTTGAATGCAACTCTTCGGCCATGGCCTACAAAAGATATACACCCCATAAGTATTTTTCCAATAAACTACCGAAAATATGAAATTCGCTAATACATATTCATTTCAGTTCATTTAGAAGCTAAAACTGTTCTTAAATTTACACTTCAGCTTCCTATTTTTGCAATATAACTTACATAAATTGTGTGTCCTTATGAAATTTGACCGAAAACATATTCATGGCTTACCTACTACTACACATAATATCAATAAAACCGAAGGGAAAAAGAGGGAAGATTGTTCAACACATTTCTCTATCCTGTTCTTTCAAAAGAGGAGTATTTATCAATTATCAGGGTGTTCACTACTTTGACATAACTGAATTGTCCCATCAGATCAGACAAAATGGTTTGAAAGTTTGAATTTTTTTAGAACAAAATCAAATTACTATCTTGATTTTTAGATTGGTTTTGTTCGGTCACTATCATATGAGTCAAGTAGTCCAGATGAACCGAATGGTATATTATTTATGAAGTATATATATACATGAAAGAGTAAAGCATGGCCGTAAATAGTTAGCCTGTTGTCATTAATGTCAATATATATACTTCATAAAACTTGAATTTATTAAAAGTAACAGGGGAGAACCTCTTACCCAAAAACTTTAAATTTACCAACATTGATGTTTTGTATAGGGTTCCATATATATAGGAGAAAATCTATATGAGTTGGATCAAGTGGTTGGGGAGTCCTTTGTTAGTATATGATCACGTAAAAATGAACGTATGTCCGGAAATGATTTAAGCCTACGGGGTCACACGTCTCGACACAAATGTATTTATAATTAATTAATATGTTAGTGTAATTTATTAATTAATTGGATCACGAATTGAACTAACGACCGTTTGTTAAATGTTAACGGTAAAATACTAACGGTGTTAACGGAGGAAGGGTTATCTTGAAATTTGAAAGGAGAATTCTAGAACCTCTTTTGGAGGGGGCCGGTTTTGGCATAGGGTTTTAAACCCTAATCCTAGCTTATTTTCCAAGTAAATCAACCCTAATCTATACCTATAAATACAAGGCTTAGGTTAAGGGGTTTTATATATACAATTACAAGAAAAGAAAAACCCTCACAATTCTCTCCTCCTTCTTCTCTTCTTTCGGCCGTAGCAAGCAATCCCTAAAGGGATTTTCGGTTTAAGTTGTTCGACAAATCAAGAAGAGAAAGCCAAGTGTTCGTGATCAAGTACTAGCATACGTACATCCGTGTGTCGTGTGTGCAAACGTAGAGGGATTTACTTCAAATCCTCATAAAGTTTCTTACTTTATCATCTACAATTAAAGGTACATGTTTTCTTCCTTGGTTAATTAATTAGTTGCATAGTTTAATCTTCCGCTGCGTGCTTTGTGATTTAATTTGATAATTTGTTATATAACCCAAAAAAGATCAAAATTTGAAGGGGGGTTAGGGTTCATGTGGATCGAAATATATGTATAAATTTTAGATTAATTTTTGTTAGTTTATAATGGTTAATATTAAATTAAATGGAAACAAAATTAATTTTATTTATTTATATATGTTTCGAAAATCAGATCTAAAATAAAAAAAAAAAAGTTTTTTTTTAAACCCTATTTCCAAGTTTTGATCTTTAAGCATTATTATGTGATAATTGCATGCGTTTATGATGTACCTTTTAATTATTTAATTGTTAAATAGAAGTAAAAATCATGAATTTTTCATGCAAATTATTCATGATTATTACTTAGATATATTGACATGAAATCTTGATCATTAGGGTTAATTATGCTAGATAATTGAATAACTAATTGTGTGACAATGTGATTATGTTTTGTGAAAGTTCCTGTTTGACACCAGTTCACTAAAAAAATCATAACTTATCAACCGTAAGGAGTTGGAAGCCGAATTCTTTACAGGGTAGGTGCTTGACTCATAGGGCTACAACTTTTGTGTTTTGTGCTAAGCCCAGTTCGGCCTTCTTCAGTGCCAGATTTGGTCGTGAAGCTGCTGGATTTTCCAGATCAGCATCTTGTTATTTATGGTAGATAAATCTGTTATAAAATTTTGGCTTACGCAATCAAGGCAACTTGATGCATGTGGTCTCTTTCCATATGAAAGAGGAGCCAATCTTATACCATAGTGACAAAAATTAGGTTGATTACCTTAATTGTTAAGTTGTTAATTTAGTAAGTATAATTTTGCCTTTTATGAAAATTGTGTGCAAAATTGTTTTTGGAAAAATAAACTTGACTAATAACTATCGAAATAAGATTTTGTTTATAAAATTTGTGCCCTAAAAATCAAGAGATACACCGGCTCACCCATTTGAACAAACTCTAAGAGAGGTATAAGTCGGAGTGCGTTAGCCTCCTAAAAGGGCGGGTTTTTAATTGCGTTCATCGCAAACCTTTGCCCTTGCGCTTCTTTGTGCGTTCAAATGGAGCTACCGAGCTCTTTTGTATTTAAAGGCAATAAAAATGAGTTTTATAAACATATTATGTTTAGAAGATATGCATGAATCTTCAAACATAACTTTTTGATCACACATCAAATTGATTGACCCAATAAACTTAAGTCATTTGCCATCCAACTTGAAAAGGACACTTGTGGCTGTTGTTTTACTCACTGGTACACAGTGGTGAAATGGCAGTTGCATGGCAAATCCCACTCACTGGTACACAGTGGTGGACAAATTTGCGCGTTCTTGGTTGGACGACTTAAAGCGAGTTAAGCGGTGAGACCTTGACCCGTGGCAAAAGATGGGACAAAACATGACTACAAATCACTTGATGAATCAAGTGTAATTTGTAGGTCCCATTCTTACTAGGAATTGCACATGTAATGCAATTACTGCTCGTCACTTACCTTTTGAGTACAATCATTTCTAGCAGATCAACTGATGAAATGATTGTATGTCAATTGGATCCTAGCCTTAATGAAATTAATTGTTTATTTGATAAACATTGGGTAATTGATTTCCTAAGGATTTATTATCGAAAATACTGATTTTTGAACTTAATCTGTTTTGTAGATGGCAATGAATCCTTCCACAAACACCAATGCTTTTCGGCAAATGTTTGAAAGAGAAAAGCTTAATGGATCAAATTTCAATGACTGGTATCGTCAACTGAGAATTGTTCTAAGAGTTGAGGAACGCATGGATGTCATTGAAAGGCAATGGCCAACCGAACCAAGTGCTGAATCCACAGCAGCTGAAAAAGCTGAATATAGGATTCAGTACACTAGATTCAATGAAGTTTGTTGTTTGATGCTTGCGAGCATGTCTCCCGAGCTTCAAAAACAATTCGAGCTCTACACTCCATATGATATGATCACAGAACTTAAATCCTTGTATGAAAAACAAGCTGGAGTGGAACTGTTCGACTTAGTCGTGGAACTCCATGACATGAAACTTGAATCTGGAAAATCGGTTAGCAGTCATGTGCTCAAGATGAAGAGCATTTTTGACAAATTGGATTCGATGGAGTACGCTTATCATAAAGAGGTAAAAGTTGGCATGATTCTCAAATCCCTTACGAAGGAATATGAGGGTTTTGTGCAAAACTATACCATGCACTCTATGAAAAAAAGCGTCAATGAACTTCATGCTATGCTCATTGAATATGAGAAGACGATTCCAAAGAAGGCCAATGACCCAAATGTCCTTATGATAAAGGGGGGTCGGATCCAGAAAGCTAAGAAATCGCACCAAGCTAAAGGCAAGTTTGATGGTAAAGGCAAGGGTAAGCAAGCTGCTAATCCCCCCAAACCAAAGAAAACCCCTCCGGCTAAGAAAGAGCATCCGGCTAAAGACCAGACCTGTCATCATTGTAATGAAGTCGGGCACTGGAAGAGGAACTGTCCCAAGTATCTTGCCGAGTTGAATGTGAAGAAGAAGCAAGCTATCAATGCTAGTACTTCAGGTATCTTCACTATTGAATTATTTTCCTTTACTAAGCGTAAATCATGGGTTTATGACACTGGTTGTGGAACTCATATCTGTAATGAATTACAGGCACTTAGGAAAAGGAGGAAGCTGAAGCCCGGAGCTTTGCAGCTGTTCGTGGGCAATGGTCTACCAGCACCTGTTGAAGCTATTGGAGAATATCATTTAGTTCTTCCTTCCGGTTTAATTATTGTTTTAGACAATTGTCATTATGCACCTTCTATTACTAGAGGTGTAGTTTCAGTTTCTTTGTTGAAAGACAACGGATTCATTAATGTTTTTAATGATTATGGTATTTCAGTTTCTAAAAATAATGTTCATTATTTTGATGCTATTGCTTGTGATGGTATTTATGAAATTGATATGCGTGGTTGTGATTCACTAAATGATAATTCAATGTATAATGTTAGCAAAAGAGCCAAGACTAACTTGGACTCTACCTATCTTTGGCACTGTCGTCTTGCACACATTGGCAAAAATCGCATTGAAAGACTTCAACGTGAAAGGATCTTAAAATTAAATGATGAATCATTTGATAAATGCGAGTCATGTGTTTCCGGCAAAATGACAAGAAAACCTTTTTCGCATAAACCGGAGAGGGCTAAAGATCTTCTTGGACTCATTCATACCGATGTTTGCGGCCCATTTAGACATGTGTCAAGAAAAGGAGCTAGCTACTTCATAACGTTTACGGATGATTTCAGTCGTTATGGTTATGTTTACTTGCTTAAACATAAACATGAAGTGTTTGAAACATTCAAAGAGTTTAAAAATGAAGTAGAAAATCAACTCGGCAAAACCATCAAGATTCTTCGTTCGGATCGAGGTGGTGAATACTTAAGCCAAGAGTTTAAGGATTATCTGAAAGCATGTGGAATTGTCCAACAGCTTACTCCTCCATACACTCCTCAACATAATGGAGTGTCTGAAAGAAGAAATCGAACCTTGCTAGACATGGTGAGATCTATGATGACCCTTACGACTCTCCCATTTTCGTTTTGGGATTATGCTCTAGAGACTGTTGTACGCATTCTCAATATGGTTCCAACCAAGAAGGTTGACAAGACACCATATGAATTATGGCATGGAAATGTTCCTAATCTGTCTTACTTAAGAGTCTGGGGATGTGAGGCACTTGTGAAGCGCGATACACCTGACAAACTTGAACCCAGAACTACTAAGTGCATCTTTGTCGGATACCCTAAGGAAACGATGGGTTACGACTTCTATGATCCCGTCAAAAACATTGTTCGCGTTGCTCGATATGTTGAATTCTTTGAAAAGAAATTAGTTCCAGAGAACAGTGGGAGGGTTGTAGAACTTGATGAGACTCAAGAGGAAGATGTGTCACCTTCTGAAGCTCCTAGCAATCATCAACTTGGGGGGGGGGGAAATGTTCAAAGTGATGAACCTCAAGTCGATGATGATGAAGCGATTCCACTTCGTAGGTCCGAAAGGACAAGACGTCCTACTGACAGATTATGTCTGATGGTAGAAGAAAACGTTTTAGGAGATCTCGATGAGCCTCCGAATTTCAAAGCTGCATTATCAGATCCGGAATCTGAAAAATGGCTTGAAGCTACGAAGGTGGAAATGAAATCCATGAAAGACAATCAAGTCTGGAGCTTGGTTGATCTTCCACCAAATGCTCAAACTGTTGGGTGTAAGTGGATCTTCAAGAAGAAGACGGACATGGATGGAAATGTACACACCTATAAAGCTCGTCTCGTGGCGAAAGGTTATACTCAACGTTTCGGTGTTGACTATGATGAGACCTTTTCTCCAGTTGCGGACATAAGAGCTATTAGGATTCTCTTAGCCATAGCTGCGTACTATGACTTTGAGATATGGCAAATGGATGTTAAGACTGCCTTCTTAAATGGTTACTTGGATGAAGAAGTCTATATGGATCAACCTGAAGGTTTTATTGATCCAAAACATCCCAACAAAGTATGCAAGCTTCAAAGGTCCATTTATGGACTAAAGCAAGCATCAAGAAGTTGGAACAAGCGGTTTGATGAAGAAATCAAAAAGTTTGGTTTCGTTCAAAATCCCGATGAGCCATGTGTATATCGCAAAGCTAGTGGGAGTAATGTTACTTTCCTTGTCTTGTATGTTGATGACATATTGATCATAGGAAAACACATTCCAATGTTGCAAGATGTTAAATCCCATCTTGGAAAGTGTTTTGCCATGAAAGATTTAGGAGAAGCGGCATTTATTCTTGGAATCAAGATCTACCGAGATAGATCAAAGCGGTTAATTGGACTAAGTCAAAGTGCTTATATTGATAAGGTCTTGAAACGATTCAAGATGGAAAATTCTAAGCGTGGGTTTACACCTATGCAAGAAGGACTTAGTTTATCTGTCAATCAGGGTGCTACTACACCTAATGAGGTGGAGCGTATGCAAAGAGTTCCTTATGCTTCGGCTGTGGGATCTATTATGTATGCGGTTAGATGCACTAGACCCGATGTGGCGTTCGCGCAAAACATTGTTAGCCGATATCAACAGAATCCAGGTGAAAGTCACTGGACTGCTGTTAAGAACATTCTGAAGTACCTACGGGCTACTAAAGATATGTTTTTGGTGTATGGAGGAAATCCAGACTTAGAGCTCAAAGTGACCGGATACTGTGATGCTGGATTTCAAACTGATAGAGATGACACGAAGTCTCAGTCAGGATTCATCTTCGTTCTTAACGGAGGTGCTGTGGATCTATTATGTATGCGGTTAGATGCACTAGACCCGATGTGGCGTTCGCGCAAAACATTGTTAGCCGATATCAACAGAATCCAGGTGAAAGTCACTGGACTGCTGTTAAGAACATTCTGAAGTACCTACGGGCTACTAAAGATATGTTTTTGGTGTATGGAGGAAATCCAGACTTAGAGCTCAAAGTGACCGGATACTGTGATGCTGGATTTCAAACTGATAGAGATGACACGAAGTCTCAGTCAGGATTCGTCTTCGTTCTTAACGGAGGTGCTGTGGATTGGAAAAGCAAGAAGCAAACTACAGTTGCCATGTCTGCAACAGAGTCTGAGTACATTGCCGCCTCAGAAGCCGCAATGGAAGCAGTCTGGATAAGGAAGTTCATTAGCGGGCTTGACGTGATCCCCTCAAGTGACTTACCCACTGATATGTACTGTGATAATACTGGTGCATTAATCATTGCCAACGAACCCGGAGTTCAGAAAGGTGCCAGACATTATGCTAGACGATATCACTATGTTCGTGAGCAAATCGAACTAGGGGAGATCAAATTACTCAAAGTTCACACAGATTTTAACTTAGCTGATCCTTTCACAAAAGCTTTGTCTAGGCCCAAGCTTGAAAGGCATGCCGAGGGCATAGGACTTAAATTAGCTAGTTATTTCATGTAAATCTGTTGTTTCGGTATTTGGATAAGGGATGTTAAACAATTTATATTTTTCATAATGAAATAAAGTACTTGATATGTTTGATTTCATTTAATATTAATTGTATCCTATATTTGCATGTTTAATCCTTGAATATTTTATAATATTCTGAATTGTCCATTGTCGATTAACTATATGGGAGTATAGTTAAACTAAGACAAATCTGAGCGATTGGTTATATTCTTTGAATATATAATGGTTGGTCCCACCAAACTCACATGGTATCCATATGATGCATATCGGACTACCCCACTAACGAATTCATCACTTTATGGATCAGCGTCATTAAGTGAAATTCGTAAATGGTTACTTTATTGATCCTTTGACTTGAGATACAAGCAGGTCAGCATGTATGGATTGCACTTACTTGATATAGTTCTAACTCTCCTGAATAAGGGAGTAAATAAAGGGCTATTTTCAGAAAGTGTAGTGAAGTATGATGACTGACACGTGTAGTCAATACAGGATTTGTTCCTCCAACTAATAGTTGCAGAATGATACCATTGGCGCCCTCATTAGGACTAATTAAGATGTTTGCATGGCCGTGCCCAAATAAATCCAGATGGTTCTCGATTATATTTGGTAATCATTAATTAGTTATGGAATGAGAAACAGAATCGTTAAATCATGAAATGACATTGATCCATATTCATGTTTAACACGGTATCTGAATAAAGGGATAATAAATGCCTCAACCATTTAAATATACTTTAAGAAACTATACTTAAATATTTCTGGGAGCGTTGGCGTGTTGCTAGACGCTAACCAATGTTATTACCTTCATTTGTTACGAGCTCAAGTGGGAGCTGTTAGTATATGATCACGTAAAAATGAACGTATGTCCGGAAATGATTTAAGCCTACGGGGTCACACGTCTCGACACAAATGTATTTATAATTAATTAATATGTTAGTGTAATTTAATAATTAATTGGATCACGAATTGAACTAACGACCGTTTGTTAAATGTTAACGGTAAAATACTAACGGTGTTAACGGAGGAAGGGTTATCTTGAAATTTGAAAGGAGAATTCTAGAACCTCTTTTGGAGGGGGCCGGTTTTGGCATAGGGTTTTAAACCCTAATCCTAGCTTATTTTCCAAGTAAATCAACCCTAATCTATACCTATAAATACAAGGCTTAGGTTAAGGGGTTTTATATATACAATTACAAGAAAAGAAAAACCCTCACAATTCTCTCCTCCTTCTTCTCTTCTTTCGGCCGTAGCAAGCAATCCCTAAAGGGATTTTCGGTTTAAGTTGTTCGACAAATCAAGAAGAGAAAGCCAAGTGTTCGTGATCAAGTACTAGCATACGTACATCCGTGTGTCATGTGTGCAAACGTAGAGGGATTTACTTCAAATCCTCATAAAGTTTCTTACTTTATCATCTACAATTAAAGGTACATGTTTTCTTCCTTGGTTAATTAATTAGTTGCATAGTTTAATCTTCCGTTGCGTGCTTTGTGATTTAATTTGATAATTTGTTATATAACCCAACACCCTTGCCTCTGGAGCCAGAGGTCAAGGGTTTGATCCTCATGCCCAGCAAGGCTATAGGTCCTAGTCTATCTTTGGTGGAACCTGGAAGCAGCTTCTCTACCTTACGTAGGGGTAAGGCTGTCTACATCTCAACCTCACCCATACACCCTTAGAGACGGTATTTGGGACCCAAAACCCGTGGAAGATGGCATTGGGTGTTACTTACATTTTTATATATAAAAGAGAAACCGAATTAATTAAACAATTCAGATCAATCCGTATTTTCATGTAATTTGTACGGGTAAGGTTCCACTTTTTAGAAACTCAAAAACCATTTGAATGCACCCTAGTTGGCACAGAGCGAACAGATCCAAAAGGAATGGAAACAAAAGTCTACCTGGTAATATCCACTCGAACTCCAGATCAAGCAACATAGCCACACTATCCAACTGTTTAGGCACTACATATAGAAAATAAAATCAGTGAATTATTGGGAAGTAACAGGAATTAATCAGAGAATCTCATAATTGGCGATATGAAGGCATATAATTATCAATCCGCGATTGTAGTCATTAATACCACCAATGCATCTCACCAAATGAAAACACTTGATTACGTCCTGTACTAAAGTTACATTTCGATTATTATACCCGCACAACTGTATTACCACTCCCATTGCCTTTTACCTGTTGACAATCCTTCCACATTATTTGTCAAAATTTACAGAACAACGATACCCAAATTAAAAAAAAAACACATGTGTTCTGTCCCAAGTTTCATGTTTGCTGCAAACCACATTGAAGTTTTTTTTCCGAGTGTTTTGTACCAAAGTACAGAAATTAAATGCATGTACCTGAATAAAAATTGTATATCTCAGAAATGTATAGTTCTGATTCCTCCATTGCCAAATGATCTCCCGTGAAAAGGACCTTTAAAGGCTTGTAATACAAGCAGACTGACCCCTGACATTTCCACAATCCATATATAGCATCATTTGTTTATAAAGACAAATTTATTGCAACTTATTTGGCAAAAAACTGAAAACTTATCTGCACCATCACCTTTAGAAGTTATCTATCAAAGGCAAGATCATTATCAATATAAGCAACGCAAGAAATTGGTTGTTGAAAAGTTTGGATGATAAAACCTTATCATTAGAATATGCATTATACACGTATTTGAGATAGAAATAACAATTGGGTCGGGTTGGGCCGTCAAAACAGGTTCAGGTCAAAATGGGCACTTTTGGCAAGGGTCAAACGGTATGGTCAGGTAGAGTAATCCCATATAACTGGCTAGTGATTAAAGCATGATTACAAAACAAAAATATTACAGCACAAATCTCCTATTCCTTCAAGTAAACAGGTGTATGAGGTTATATTAATTGGATTTGGGACTGCTTTTCACAGGTTCAGCCCGTTTCACTATTAACTAAGGCCAATGATTTGCCCTATTGACCCGTTAGGGAGAAAACATAACCCAAAGTCACTCAATCCTAGATATATTGTCAAAACTGCCCCTCAAATCAGTATGGTAATAATTGAAATGGGTTAGAGTATCTACTCACTTCAGTGTGACCTGGGGTATGTATAAGCTGAATATCATCTCTAAGATTCCATGGACCACATCCTTCAAGCTTCATCTCTACATCACTGGTTGAAGCGTTGACCTGGCAAAAAGGATACCCAAATTTTGTTATTAGAAATGAGAATAAACATTATAAGACTTCTCTATATGAATAGACTTGGCATAAAATGAAAAACTGACTCGAGAATAGTAAAAGCAGAAAAAAGAATAAAATCTCCGAGGCTAAACCATGTCACACTAACCTCTTTTAGCCAAAAATAAATATCTATGTTGGAACCAATCTACAAAATATCAATCTACATAGGCCCAAAAGTAACTTTGTCAAGTCAAAGGACCAAAACAATGAAACACATATGCTAGTCAAAAATAATCCAAGTTTCTACGTAATCAAAAAAAAGCCTAAGGTTAACTGAAATTCATTTGCTCATTTATCAGCTAACTCAACGAGTCCAGAGACTTAATACATAGGAAGCTCACAAATGAATCAATAAAAAAATCAGTGATTATCACAAACAAAACCAAAACAAACCAGTAGAGAGTTATATAAAACTGAAACTAAATTATCTTTACAAACATCAATGACATTTAAAAGTATAGCAAAAATTTGACATGAAATATCAACACTAAAGAATGGCGGATAATTTGCCATCATACCTCTGTGGAGTGGAGAACTCTGACACAGTTAAACCGCTTTGACCACTTCTCATGATCTGCCACATCATCCCTAATTTAAAACAAGTCAATAGTAGCTGATAGTTGTGCATTAGACGAACAACACTCAAAACTGCATTATCATACTTGTGAGTGAGAAACATGTATCGAACTCCACCCATCTTCTCAATGTTGCCAGCCAACCTTTCAGTATATCTAGGACTGCAAAAAACGTTATGAGAAAACAATCACTTTGAGAAAAGTTGCATGTATTATCATAATCATTATGTGCTTGTTCGGCAGGCATTCTATGATTTTAAACAGCTTGAATATTTAGATGACCTGTCAATAAGAATGTTCCCTTCAGGATGAACAATCAAATAGGATGCTGCTCCATACGATTTATCAGAGTGATAACCACAATGATACACCCCCTGAAAACAAGCACCAGTTTCAGGTGACCATTGGCAACACAAAAAGGTTATCATATAGATCATCAGACTTTAACTATTTCAGTATTGAACAGAAAGTGTGATCTCTGGTATAGATGCCTATTATAGTGGTATGTCATTTCTATGGCGGCATCTCTAATTCACACGCCCATATACTGCATATATTGACCAAAGTAGTTTCTAACCAAGTGCCAAGTTAAGTCAAAGGATTGGAACCATCAGATATCCAAGAAATGTTTAAGCAATTCAACAGAAGTATATTCATAAACTAGTAATAGGTTAAATATATTACCGGAATTCTCTCTGTGTCAATGGGAATCGGAAATGTATTTTGAACTTCTAGGATATCACGAGTAGGTTTCTCGGTACTGATTGAGCTTGTTGGACATGAAAGTAGTGCCTACAATTAGAACAAGATATAATATTGGCTAAAATCAATGCAGATACCCAAATTTTCAAAATTGCAGGGTATATGCAAATTCATAAGCAGGGTTGATCTAACAGCAGACACACTTACTTCCTTACTAAATGTTAATATGGAGAACCAGTGTAAAAAGATCCATTGGTTCCAGAAAATAGTCATATATTGATATACGCTCAATAAAGGTGTATATCAATTTATGACTTAGAAAGTCTCACAGGACACAAATACCTGAAGAGCCTTAAGACGTTCATCTTGACAATTGGGCTGCTTTGAAACAGCAGACATGCCATCAACACGGGTGAAGACTTCCTGGAATATCAAATCAGTAATCATCAACCTCAAAAAAAAGTTCATCATCTTGGTTATTTTCAAGTAAGGTTTATGTAATTACCGGGGCCATCCAACGACAAGTATCACAGTCAATGCACGTATGATCTGCAAATTAAAAAAACAAAAAAGAAGATAGTATCAAAATAATTACCTGTTTTGCACTTGCTAGCCGCTAAGCAATGCCTTTCACATCGTAGTAGAACTAATCATATTACTATGTTTCAATGTGTTTCTGGATGGGGCATCATTGTTAATAAATCATTTTTTTTTTGGTATTCAACAACAGGGGACACTTCACCGTACCCTGCACATACTTTGGACTACAAGATGTAGACCATAACCTGTTAATGGAAAAAACCAACAGACTTGTCACTCTATTGAGTCGAATCCAAGACCTGTGAGAAAAACCATGGATGCATCTACGAGTTGAGCCAACTTCACTTGCTGTTAATAAACCATAACCTGTGTTTGGTTTTGTTTTCTTACTTATATTTTTCTTATACACAACAGTTAGTTTAATTATATATTTTTATCATAATCGTTGGCAACACAAACGCCATCTTACTATCTATCTTAGCACACGGAGTTACCATCACTTTCAGATTTATTCAAAAGAAGTAAAGAATGAATATTTTAACGACAACTAGAATTAAATTAACATTTGTATAAAGTTTAAGAAACTGGAATAATAAAATAAATAAGGAATACAAACCAACAAAGAATTCTCCATCAACGTTTTGCGGGCGTCGCGTCTTTTTGGATGAAGAAGAAGAAGCTTGTAGTTGACTTTGACTTTGACTTTTGATAATGATAGTTGACTTTGGTTGTGAAGAAGAACGCCATAAGGATTTTGATGATGATGAAGTAAAAAGGTGGTGATAGTTTGGAAGGAAACGTAGCTGAGCTGCCATCGCCATTGTTGTTACTTGTCTGGTCTTCGATAACACGTGCTGGCTTTTATAGTATTAGTGTGAACAAGTGACTACTATGTGTCACTCTTGTCCTTTTATTATTAAAAACTTCAAAAGAATCTCTATCTCCAATTTATTCAATTTGAGTTTATCCCTTTTAGATTCACAACTTCAAAAGCATCATCTGTTTCTAAATGATTGTATATATTTTCATTTTCAAAATACATTATATGCCGCGTGATGTGACGATGTGGTGGTGGTGGCCACGACGGGGAGTGGCGGCGGCATTAGTGACGTGGCCATCACTATACATTGTGACAACTTTTATACTTTTCACTTACAAAATGTTAATCATATTCTTGATACAACTTACCAGCAAATTGATTTCTAAAAGTCTTTATAAAAGTGAAAGATATACCGTGATCTCGTCATCAGACATGTCGATTATTAGGTGTATTACAAAACTATATTTTCTTTTTAAATAAACAAATCTCTATATTAAATAAAAGACAATTGTGATGACATGAGCATTCGGTTGGATATTTTAGCGATATCAATATTTCGAAGTGATATTGGATTAACTTATCGAATGGTTGATCTTAATATTCGGTTAATCGGGTTAGGTGATGCAGGAGTGCGTACTCGATTGAGTATATTATGATGGTTGCGTATTGATGGTTTGGATTAATATTATTATAATATTATGGGCTTAATTTAATATTATGTAATTAATATTAAATTGTTTATATATAATATATGTTAAAGTTAGTTTTGACTTTGAAAACATATATATGTTGAAGCCGTTAACAAATGGACACATAAAAAATTTCATCAAAAAGGAAACCGACTTTTCTTTGGTTTTATACGCACAAAGTCGATAACGGACTTATATATACAAACTTTTGGTTTGTGTGGAACTATCTTATTGTATGAGAGTTGTATACAAAATTTCTTTGTAGAAAACTCTGTTTTCATTTGATCAATACGCAAGGATAAACCATCGAACATTTCATGGTACAAGATTGTCAATGAATCAAAATCTAGTTCTTGTATGGGAAACCAGTCTTATCCGTTCAAACATTTGGAGTACCGCCAAATAGTTTGTTCTGAAAGTGATTACACGATTCTGGTTCCAATCAAAGTTATTTATTTATTTTGTTTTGTTGATCGGGTTACGGGATTCACAAGAACAGGTTGTATACTATGACTACGGGATCAAATCGGTACGTATTTCTAACATATCCCCAACAAAGAACAAACGATTAGAAAGATTTGATAACCGTTAAAGTTTAGTGTTACTCGATGATTCTTTGTTTGTGTTAACGTTGTGTCGGCAAAACATATGAATCTGACGTTTTTTACAAACTAAAAGTTTGTGTGTGTGTCGGAAAATCATGTCTTAACATGATGAATATATAAATGGCGGATGCATATATGACAATGGTGATGGAAAACAAAACCATATATATATATATAAATATATAATGCATATTCTGTTATCTTCATAAGTTTTGGAAAAGCATTAATTAAGGATGAAGATGGCCATTTATGTGTTTGTGTTGCTCACACGTTATCATGCTTGTGCTAACTTGTCGAGAAATATGTTATTACTTTTATGGATTTGCATTATGATTTAAATGTGGATGAATATTTCTAACAAGGGTTTGAATGCATATAATTTCATATGGTTGTATTACATATAAGAAAACAGTTAGACAATTTTAAATCATTTAGAAACTGTTTTACGTCATCTTGTTTTCATTTGCATACGGTTTTGTATGCGGAAATTCTAATTGGAACGTGATCTAACTTTGATTTAGAGAATTTCACTCGTCAAAATTGTAAATCAAAATTGTATGCATAATGGAGGAACCATTTTCTTACTAATGTATCTCGTCAAAATTAAATGGGATTTACTTTTGGTTTAATTTTGGTTTTAATGCGGTTTAATCCTCCGGGTTCGGCAAGTACCAAAATTATGAATTTTCTTTTGAATCAAAAGAAAATGGTCTTAATTATACGGGTTTACGCAATTTGTTTTAGTTCTTCAATGTTATAAGTATGTTTGAATTTAATTATTTAGAATTCATTGATATTTAAATTTTGTTCCAATGTCCATGAGAGAATCGCTTCATGGTTTGTGAAGTAAGTTTGACTTGCTAATTGGAAAGTTTAGGAGACAAGATTTCAGACCTTGAAAAAGGAAGATATATTTCTCTTAATCACTTTGAAAGTGGCTTAAGCGGTATGTCTACTCTTATGTACATGGCATAAGATGCTTCAAGTAAGAATCTTCTTATTAGCAGTTTATTTTATTATAAAACGGTTTATTTGCACAACATGTTCTTAAAATGGATGACTAGGTTGCGGTTTCTAGCATAATTGACAAACTTCCATTTTAATGGAAGGACTTTAAGCATACCCTAAAAGTTAAAAAGAGGATTTGTCTTTAGTTCAATTGGGTGGTCATATCTGAATTGAGGAGTCACTTCGGTCACAAGAAGTAGACAAAATAGAGACAAGGGTCAATCATTATCCTCTTTGAATGTTGTTGAACATGATGGAAAACCTGGTGGGTTTATAGAGTTGAAGGGTATTACAAGTTTATCTTATTTAGACATGACAATTCTGCTAGGCTTGGATAATTGTCTAACGACATGTTTAAATTGTTAGTATGTGTTCCATTTGCAAATGAACTTATGCGCATGGCTTGTTCGTTAAGCGTTAGCATCTCAAATAGGTATTAGAACTCATTGATTATGATGTGTGTGATTTTAACGGTACATCTTTCCTTTTATAATGAAAGTGTTTTGTTACTTTCATTGATGATGCTTGTAGGTTTGTTATGCTTATCTAGTCCACATTTAGAATAAGGCTCTTGATAAATTCTATGATTTATAAAAAAGAGGTAAGGTTTTATCAAGGTGGTTTACTTAAGAACCTTCTTGTTGATAAAGGTATGGAGTACTATGATCTAGTCTACTTTGAGTATACTAGTTTAGTACATAAGACCTTGATAAAACTAGCAATCTCATGTTTCCTTATTCTGGATTATGTGAAGGGTTTTTAAGGTGAGGCTATGCTAAGTGTGTTACTTGTTGGCTAGAACTCCTAACAAGAGTTTGAGATCGTAGATCAGTTGTGAGGCTTATTAAACCTAATATGAAACCTTTAGGTGAAAGAAGCATAAATTGCATATTCATTAAATATGCTGAGCATTTCCAGTTTATAGGTTCTATGTTTAGAACTAAAGACTGTGTATTTTCACACAGTGATTGAGTAAATGGATGCTAATTTTAGCATTGAAGTCAGATTTATTTCTGTACCTAGACTCAAGGATGTGTCTCATAGCTTGAAAGCCTCAACGGTGTAACTAACACTTTTGGTGTTGTCTCTATTGATATTAGAGATGTCTCTCTACTAGTACTGAACCTAGAATGAGTACTAGGACAAAGAAACGCAAGCTTTGGTGATGATTTCAACTTTACATAGTTGAAGGATCAAATGATGGAATTGAATATAATTATCAATATTATTATAATATTGAGGATATATCTAAGTCTTTTAGTGAATCTATTGCTTATATAAAGGCTTGTAGATTAATTCCATCAAGACAACTTGAAAGCCTTGTTTTGCATAGTCAATAAAATAAGATGGTTTTATTCTTATATTGACTAACAAATGTCTATATATATACATCTGGTAAAGAGATGTAATTTGACTATATGTGATAATGACATGTTGATCTTTGGTACTAGTTAAGATCAAATCGATATTAACAAAGAATTTTGTCATCTATGTTTGATATAAAGGACATGGGGGAGGTCGAAGTAATTCTAGGTATAAGAATTACTTGTGGGTACAATGGTATCTTAAATAATTCAATTATTAGAATTGTTCACCTATTGGAACTCCCATTGATCCTAGCATTAGGCTTATGCCTGACCAAGAAGATCCTGTATTTTAGCTTGAATGTCCTAACGTTATAGGATGTTTGATGCATGTTCTGATTAGCACTAGGCTTGATATAGTCTATGATGTGGAAAACCTAGTGTATATACTAGTGATTGAAGCATAAATCAGTCTTTTGTTATTAAAGAATTTACTGATGTAAGCTGAATGAGTAATTTAATGGATCATTCTTCTGCAAGTAGATGATATTTCTACTTGGAGGTAGTGCTATTGCTTGGTATTTCGAGAAGCAGGATTGCATTACATATCTACAATGGAATCTGAATTTATATTACTAACATGAGTTTGTAAGAAAGTTGATATTTGAGATTCCATTGTAGCCTAAACAGATATCAATAATATCTATCAGGTATGATAGTGTTGGCTAAGGATTTTAGTCAGGTGTATAATGCAAAGTGCGCACGGTTATATATTATACATAGCATGATTCATGAGCTCATCATGCACGGTGTGATATTTGTTGAATTTATTCGACTGATTGTCTAACTAAAAGGTTAGGAAGAGATCTCGTGAATAAATTAGTCATCGGGATGGGTTTAAAGTCCAATATAAATGTCCTTGTGACAAGATACCCAATTCTCACCTAGTATGACGCTAGGTGCTGAATTCAATGTGGAAGGCTTGCATAAGGATATTGGAACACATTAAAAGAATCATCCCAATGAATGTGTTCAGACTGCAAGATAAAGGAGGTTGAAGTAAAACTTCTTAATAGTTCTTTGAAAAATTGCAGTGCAGGTGCAAGATCTAAAGAACTACCTATAAGAGTATGAAGTTTAGCCGCTTCAAGAAGCTTGGATTTGGCTTCGATATACTCTTTGAAGGATATGACACAGGCTAGTAAAATATAGTGTCACGTAAGAACACATGATTTTAAACTTGTGTGTACATTATCTTTGTGTATTCACTGAGTTCCCAGGGTTCAATCGTTACGACACCCTGAAATTCGAATATTCGGAATGTGTAATGTACTAAGATGAAATTCAATCGTCACGACATTTCATTTATGCATGAGTTTGTATTCATTGAGAATATATTCTAGTTTATCATGGATATCACTGAAATGAGGGAGGAATGTTGGATATTTTAGCGATATCAATGTTTCGAAGTGGTATTGGATTAACTTATCGAATGGTTGATCTTAATATTCGGTTAATCGGGTTAGGTGATGCAGGAGTGCGGACTCGATTGAGTATATTATGATGGTTGCGTATTGATGGTTTGGATTAATATTATTAACTTAATATTATGGGCTTAATTTAATATTATGTAATTAATATTAAATTGTTTATAGGGTTAATTACAAAAATGGTACCTGAAATATCCATCATATTGCACAAATCATACCCAGGGTTTATTAATTACGCCCGTCATACCCAAACTTACCATTTTTCCACTCGGACCATACTTGGACCAAACGTTCATTAGTTGTGATGTTAAGTTCCCCCATGTACAGGTATGAAATCTGTAATTTTCATTATACTTCAGGTACCATTTTTGTAATTTACTCTTATTATTAATATTTTAGTTTATAACACTATATTTTATAGTATTATTTAATAAAAATTATTATTGTTAATGACTATTATTTAGTAATAAATTATAATTTTATAAAAATTTATTAATATTCTATAAATATTTATTTTTTTAAAAATATTTACTTTTGTTTTATGAAATAATATTTAATTTTTATAAAAGATTATTTCTATTCTATAAAAGTTATTAATTTTTATAAATATTTATTAATATTCTATAAATATTTATTTTTTTAAAAATATTTACTTTTGTTTTATGAAATAATATTTAATTTTTATAAAAGATTATTTCTATTCTATGAAAGTATTTTTTTAAAAATACGCATTTATCAAAATAATTATAGATCTATAATTCAATATATTTATAGTTTTCAATAAAATACATTTTTTTATAAAAATTAATAACTTTTATAGAATAGAAATAATCTTTTATAAAAATTAAATATTATTTCATAAAACAAAAGTAAATATTTTAAAAAAAAATATTTATAGAATATTAATAAATTTTTATAAAATTATAATTTATTACTAAATAATAGTCATTAACAATAATAATTTTTATTAAATAATACTATAAAATATAGTGTTATAAACTAAAATATTAATAATAAGAGTAAATTACAAAAATGGTACCTGAAGTATAATGAAAATTACAGATTTCATACCTGTACATGGGGGCACTTAACAGCACAACTAACCGACGTTTGGTCCAGGTATGGTCCGAGTGGAAAAATGGTAAGTTTTGGTATGACGGACGTAATTAATAAACCCTGGGTATGATTTGTGCAATATGGTGGGTAGTTCAGGTACCATTTTTGTAATTAACCCTTGTTTATATATAATATATGTTAAAGTTAGTTTTGACTTTGAAAACATATATATGTTGAAGCCGTTAACAAATGGACACATAAAAATTTTCATCAAAAAGGAAACCGACTTTTCTTTGGTTTTATACGCACAAAGTCGATAACGGACTTATATATACAAACTTTTGGTTTGTGTGGAACTATCTTATTGTATGAGAGTTGTATACAAAATTTCTTTGTAGAAAACTCTGTTTTCATTTGATCAATTCGCAAGGATAAACCATCGAACATTTCATGGTATAAGATTGTCAATGAATCAAAATCTAGTTCTTGTATGGGAAACCAGTCTTATCCGTTCAAACATTTGGAGTACCGCCAAATAGTTTGTTCTGAAAGTGATTACACGATTCTGGTTCCAATCCAAGTTATTTATTTATTTTGTTTTGTTGATCGGGTTACGGGATTCACAAGAACAAGTTGTATACTATGACTACGGGATCAAATCGGTACGTATTTCTAACATAACCCCAACACATTCTATAAAAATAGCCTATTTGTCATCTTTACATTATTTCTTAAAGTTTCGTTTTATTTATTTAAATTATTTATGATGTCATAAACACTTTCTTTTTTTTAAAATTTATTCACTTTTATTTTTGTTATTTATGACTTCATTTTTTTAAAATGATTTTATTTTTCTTAAACTATAATAATTTATACATTGTCTTTTAATTTTCCATCATCTAAATAATTTTGTCATAACAGATTTTTAAATTATCCGCATATTATACGGTTTAAGTAGCTAATTATATTTATCTGAAACATAAGATATACTATTATGAAGTTATGAGTAATATACTTATATTTTTTGTTTACCCACACCAAGTATATTCGATACAAAAACTTGAAGGTAGCTATCTACATTTTGTTCATGTTTTAGTAAATTATCACATAAAAATTTAGAAATAGATCAATCGATTTCGTCACTACTTCAGTGGCGAAAATATACATTTTTACAAAACTTTTATTGATATACTCGGGTTGAACTCGGGTTAATTAGCTAGTATTTTGAAAACAACAATAGTATTCGACATATTTATTTTTAGGTTATTAAAACTTATAAATATTTTTAATAACCTAAAAATGAAGAGTATATTTGGAGTGAGACCTGTTGGGACTTGTTTTGTCTATGTGTGTTTGAGGGGTTATGTAGTCATTGTAGTTAAAGGCACGTGATGAATCTAGAATAGGTTTTTGTATATTTTTAGATGTGTATTTGTATTTTTTTTCCCTATGCTACTAGCACCTTGTTAGTGGCTTATTATTAATATATATAATTTCTGCCGTTAAAAAAAAAAAAAAAAAAGAGAGGGGGGTGGGGCAAACAAGCTTTCAGCTAATGAACACTTTAAATAAGCTGTTTTTTGTCTTTAAATAATAATAAAATGATTTTAGGTAAAATAAAATAAGTATTAAAGTAAAATAAATAAAACAATAGTTTTGTCTTCATTAAAAAAAATATTGTGTATCATAAAAATCATCGTGCATCAATATATATATTTGTGCTTCGTGAATCTCCATGCATCAATTTTATCATGATCTAAGGGTCAAGATGTTGCCCTATTTGTTTTACTTTAATACTTGTTATACAATAACCAACCTCTAAAATATTTGAAAAAGATGTCAAAGAGGTATTGATGCGTCTTTAAGAATTTCTTGAGGAGGAAGAGGTCACTCATGTAATTATGAAGAAAAGGAGAGAAGTGTGTCATTATTATAAAAGGCATAAAGCGAATGATTGTAAGATGTTTTCCTAAGTCACATTTTTTTAGCAATTTGTAAGAAAATATGGACGAGACAACAACTATCTTTGGTCATGCGTCCATTTCTTGAATAATTTTGAAGAATGAAGATGGAGAGGTAAATGTTTAAAACTGGTGTCATGTTTTTTTAGCTATTTGTAAGAAAATATGGACGAGACAACAACCATCTTTGGTCATGCGTCCATTTCTTGAATAATCTTGAAGAATGAAGATGGAGAGGTAAATGTTCAGAAATGGTTACGAGATACTTTGGTAGGAAGGCGTAAATCCTAATAAAAAACACCCGTCTTTCTTGAATAATCTAAATGAGGAAACTTTATTCGTTTGCCCGTGTTTATAAGGGTGAGTTGATAAAAAAAAAGTCATAATAGGCAGAGGCAGAGCCAGAATTTCACGTTGAGGGGGGCTCAACCGTATTTTTTTCTCGATCGTTGTATTCAATATAATGCGAAAGACATAACTATTTAATAAAATTTTAGTAAAATAGAACTTTATTACGACGGTTAACTTTTATGGACCAAATATAAAGGTTTTACTTGAACTGTCATAGCTAGAAATCAAACATTTATAGATTGAGGGTGGCTTGCTTCAAAAAGACCTTTGTATTAGTTGACTATGAGCTAGCCTTGCAATGGAAAACATGAATGGTTGGCGGGGACTAAGCACCCCCAGTCCCCCTACTAGCTCCACCCTTGATAATAGGGATATGTACGTAGCGTAATCAATAAATTAAATATACGTCAAATGTTGAGATCTCTCTATAATACATGTTCTTGATTTTGCTTTCAGAATACAAAAGTTTATATATTATTCCAAGAACAAAATTCTTCATTACTAGGATGCATAGGAATAAATTGTTGTATGGCAAAATAATGGGCGCTACTTATAACACCTACGTTGTATGCTTCAAGTATAGATCGAAAAAAAATATGTGTGTGTTTAAATTGATCGAGAGACTAAAAACAAGCTATTTTTTTCTTTTTTTTCTTATCAGTACCTAAATTAGATATCTTATCCCCTTAAAAAAAGGATAAGTATCCTGGAATGTAATAAACTTTGGACGAACGTCTATAGTGTGAAATAATTAAAGTTGTGTTCATTGCATATAATCATCTTTAAATTATGTCTATTGTATGTAAGAAAATGTATCCGATCAATAAAAACTAACAAATGACAACTATATATGGTTGTCATGTATGCCTTTTTACATACAATAGACATAATTTAAAGATGATTATATACAATGAACACAACTTTAGTTATTTCACACTATAGACATTTATCTAAAGTTTGTTACATTTCAGGATACTTATCCCTTTAAAAAATGATTAGATGGTTGATTTTGAACTTTTGATATCCATTCCATTTATTCAAGCCTAAATACATAAAAATTCCAACAAAACAAAATTGTAAAGGTCAACAACTAGGTTAATATGTGTCACACCCGCCCTAGACGGAGTATGACTTACATGGATTCACAACACAAGATATACTGAACGACACAAAACGTTGTCGTTTTAAAATACATTTATATAAAAGAATTGTTCACAAATTTATATTACAATTTATGAAAGATATTATTCTTGAAAACATTTATTTAATATTAAACAATATTAAACAGTAGACAGAGACTTTAGCAAATTGACTTGTCTTTACTAGAGTCTGAGGGTAGGCCATGGTCCAGTATGTTGTATGCAGCGAAAAAATGTCCCATGTATAGAGTATCGTCTAGTTACCTGAGAATACATGCTAAAATACGTCAACATAAAGTTGGTGAGTTCCATAAGTTTTTCATAAAGAAAATATAGTTTCACAAAATGTCAGAGTTCAGTGTGACCATTGCCTTACCGCAATGTCAAATAGTTATGATACAATATTAGCAAAGAGTATCATATGTTTTTAATTAAAATATAGAGTATGAACCACAGATTTAAAGTAACTATTTGATCACACAATGGATCAAATAGAATATAAGAGTAGATACTGTATACATCAAGTTCTAAGCTCATGAACCGAAACTAGACAAATGTGTGTTTATTTGCCTCCAGAGTAGGTACCTTGTTCAGGGTACCCTAAGCTTTCCAAATATAATGCATCCGTATCCAGTTGGTATGACCAACACGGATGGGGGTGCCTACCCCAATAGTACTATTCAATATACCCACGTTTATGTTTCCATAATTAATCGTTCATGATAGTGAGGACTTTGAGTGAACAGAGCAACTTAGAATCAACCGTATATACATTTCTGGAATACTTGTGTTCATCATAACAGTAAAGAGTTTGTATTTTACCCCGAAGGTAAAATAAATAAAGTGGAGTTACAAAATATATATAATATATATATATATATAATTTTGTAAATATACATATAAGTATATAACTTTGAAAATATACATATAAGTATAACAAGTAGTTTTATTGCATGTATCTCAGTCCCCAAATAAATGTATAAATAATTGAAAAGGGGAGTATGAAGACTCACCTTAGTGTTGTAGAAGAAAGATCACTTAGACGTACTTAATCTTGTGTGATTATCAGAGAGAAATTTAGAAGTGAATATATGATGGTGTGAGTTTTATGGTTAAACGAAGGTGGCTATTTATAAAAGGGGAAAACGCGTTAATCATAACGCGTTCGATATATTACGCGTAAACGTTTTAAATATTATAATATTATTATATTATATTATTATTATATTATATTATTATTATATTATATTATTATTATATTATAAAGTTAATCATGAATAAGGGGTATGTATATATAGTGTTATTTTTGTCCATGCATTTAGTAAATTAGACCCGTGATTCATGATTTATAAGTTTTAAATATAAAGTAGATAAAAGTGTGTTTCCCACTACTTCTTGGACGTTTCTAATGATAAATTTTCTTTATACTAGTAGTATATATTTATACCTTGTTTTAATCCTAGATTATCCATACGGGCTCCTATTGAGAAAAATTCAAGTTTCTATAAGATCAGAAAATTAATATCTACCACTTTCATTTTAATAATTTTTACTCAACTAACTCCTGTGAGTGAGTTTTGGACGTTTATATTATAAGAATAAAGTATGAAAGCGATGTTTACTATTCAGCACTATTCACTTTTGAATTTATTCGGAAATCAGATTCAACGTTGAGTTTAAATTATTTGACGTGGGTCCCACCTTTATATTATTTTATTTATATTATTATTATATTATAAAGTTAATCATGAATAAGGGGTATGTATATATAGTGTTATTTTTGTCCATGCATTTAGTAAATTAGACCCGTGATTCATGATTTATAAGTTTTAAATATAAAGTAGATAAAAGTGTGTTTCCCACTACTTCTTGGACGTTTCTAATGATAAATTTTCTTTATACTAGTAGTATATATTTATACCTTGTTTTAATCCTAGATTATCCATACGGGCTCCTATTGAGAAAAATTCAAGTTTCTATAAGATCAGAAAATTAATATCTACCACTTTCATTTTAATAATTTTTACTCAACTAACTCCTGTGAGTGAGTTTTGGACGTTTATATTATAAGAATAAAGTATGAAAGCGATGTTTACTATTCAGCACTATTCACTTTTGAATTTATTCGGAAATCAGATTCAACGTTGAGTTTAAATTATTTGACGTGGGTCCCACCTTTATATTATTTTATTTTATTACCTTTTTACAATTTACTTTCTACCTTTACTATTTACAGTTATTGATAGTATAAGTATGAAAAAGTATTTACAAGCAGCTCTCAAATAACTATTTGAGTTCTTGGCAATAATTATCCATAATTTATTAAAATATTTGTTCAGTTTATTATGCCATAAAATGTTTGTTCATATTGTTTGATGTACAGAAATTTTTAAATAGCACACATAATAGTAAATTAGTCAACCTGAAATTTTGGCGGTTGTCACAATATGTTTTTACATCATTAAATACCATCTCTTATGTCAATGATGATTGATGAAAAACAACCTTCCACGTGTTTAATATATATATATATATATATATATATATATATATATATTATATATATCTATATATATATAATTATATACTATTTAGACGTCCGATGACGGATAGTCTCAAAATATATATATATCAAAAGTAAATATTAAAACAATAAATAACACATAGGTAAAAAATAACAAAACATGAACAAAACAAATTTAAAAGAATAAACCTTTTTGTAGTAGAATAATAAGTCATAATCAAACTACAATTGACAACAAACTAAATTAAAAGAGATGAAAAATAACAATAACAATTCAATATCAAATAATAAACAAACGCGAACAAAGTACCAAAAATAAAATTAAAGTGATATAAAAAAACCGTATGTTTTTTTTTATTATTTGAGAAATTTACTGAACTTGATTTGTTTATTAAAGATAGAAAGAAGATGAATAATATGAATGATAATGATTAATAAAAGTTTAGGTTGTATATATAATAATTTATTAGGATAGTATAAACTTTAAAAAGATTTGTTTTAAAAGAAAAAGATTTATGATAGAGTTTTTAATATAATTATCTATTTAATAAGCAAATAAAAAAGGGCTAATCATACCTGCTGTTGACTGCAGGGATGTTAGCTGCAGTTACCATGAAAATCAGGGGGGTTTGTATCATTTATAAACTAAAAGGGTTAAATTGTAAATTGTTTTGAAAATTTGTTCTTCCTTGGCTGCTGTTGACTGCAGGGATCATTTTCCCATAAAAAAAATTAAAAACAATCTAGAAAAAAAAAAGAGAACTCAAGAGTAATTAGGAGAGAGTTTTAGGCCTAAAAAGAGCTTTTAGGGGTGCCAAGTGTACCCCTAACATTCTCTTTTAGTTATAGTATATAGATAGAAAGAATGAAAGATGTCAGATGATGAAAGACGTGAAGAAAAGCAGTTGGATATTTCGATCTCCTGAAGTTTTAACCAAATACAAATTCTTACCCCTTTTTCTTAGGTTATATATTTATATGTGTGTCCAAAGAAAGAAAAGAAGCCCCAAAACAAATATGCAACATGTTTAGAAAAAGCCCAAAAACAAATATGCAGATATAGTAGAAACTTTTAAAAACCAATTCATCAACAAAGACCATCTCAAATGTTTTGATTTTCTTCGGGTTGTTCCAATCCGAAACAGTCCATACATGCACAACATGGAGTCGTAGATGATGGTTAACATGTGTTGGCTTAAAATCTTCAAGATAAACTAACGTGGCCTTATTTTTTGTAGTTGAAGAAGAAGCCATAATGAACCAATAATGGACAACAAACTAAATTAAAAGAGATGAATAATAATAATAACATAAGAATTCAATGTCAAATAATAATGATTAAACATGAATAAAAAAAACCTTTTTGTTTGTTGAGTATATAAGTTGACTTTTTCTTTTTTTTGAGAATTCGTGAGGTAGTCGGAGGCATTTTTTTTTTGGGAATTGGTGAGGGTTTTTTCCTAAGTTGTATATATATAATAATTTTTGGGAGAGTGTTAACGATAAAAATATTTATTTTTTATTTTTTAATTGAATAAGAATATAGGTCGGCCTAGAAAATTTTAATTAAAAAAATAATAGAAAAATAGAGGATTAATTAGGAGGGAGAATGATAAAAAGATTTATTTTTATTTTTTAATAGAATAAAAATATAGGTCGGCCTTTTAATTTAAAAAATATAGAAAAACATAGGATTAATTAGGAGAAATAATTAGGCTCAAAGAGGGAGATTAGGGGTGCCAAGTGTACCCCCAACCTCCTCTTTTAGTTATAATATGGGGAAAATACATAAAAAGGTAACCTTTTTACTCAAAATTCTCAATAAGGGGAAGTTATTTTGTTTTCGTCTATTAAAAGGATTTTATTTCTAAAAGTTTCTCAATAAAGGTAATGTCGTTAATTTTCGTCGTTAGTCACCCGTTAAATGCCACATCACCATGCCACATCATTATAAAACTTACCTGTCGTGGATAAAAAAATCTACAAAACTCTTTATTTCACTCTCATTTATACAGAACTCAAACATATACATACAAATTCCATAGAGAAAATTTCATTACATCACCTTGTGGTTTGCCATTTTATCAATTTTCGCCCGTATACTTTTTTTTTATTATTACATCACCCTGTGGTGACTTTTTGCTTCATTAGGCACCCCTCCCTCTAACGTCCGTTTATTGCTATCCGTTAACCCCGTCATGTGCAGGGCACATGAGGGTATTCAAGTCCTTTTACATCACATCCTCCCCATATCACTCCCAACTTCTTTTTCTTCTTCCTGATTCTCTCTCCTCAAATTATTCATCTTCTTCTTCTTGCTTCTCTCTCCACAATTCACTCATCATCATCTCAAAACAAAACACCTCAAATATAGAAAATTTTCTCTATTTAGAAAGATAAGTTGCGGCGCAACTGGTTTCCAGAAAGATAAGTTGCGGCGCAACTGGTTTCCAGAAAGATAAGTTGCGGCGCAACTGGTTTCCAGAAAGATAAGTTGCGGCGCAACTGGTTTAGAAAATAAGTTGCGGCGCAACTGGTTTCCAGAAAGTAAGTTGCGGCGCAACTGGTTTCCGAAAATAAGTTGCGGCGCAACTGGTTTGTAAGTTGCGGCGCAACTGGTTTCCAGAAAGATAAGTTGCGGCGCAACTGGTTTAGAAAGATAAGTTGCGGCGCAACTGGTTTCCGATAGTTGCGGCGCAACTGGTTTCAGAAAGATAAGTTGCGGCGCAACTGGTTTCCGATAAGTTGCGGCGCAACTGGTTTCAGAAAATAAGTTGCGGCGCAACTGGTTTCCAGAAGTAAGTTGCGGCGCAACTGGTTTCCGAATAAGTTGCGGCGCAACTGGTTTCCAGAAAGATAAGTTGCGGCGCAACTGGTTTAGAAGTAAGTTGCGGCGCAACTGGTTTCCGAAAATAAGTTGCGGCGCAACTGGTTTCCAGAAAGATAAGTTGCGGCGCAACTGGTTTCCGAAAATAAGTTGCGGCGCAACTGGTTTCCGAAATAAGTTGCGGCGCAACTGGTTTCCAGAAATAAGTTGCGGCGCAACTGGTTTCCGAAATAAGTTGCGGCGCAACTGGTTTAGAAATAAGTTGCGGCGCAACTGGTTTGTAAGTTGCGGCGCAACTGGTTTCCAGAAAGATAAGTTGCGGCGCAACTGGTTTCCGAAATAAGTTGCGGCGCAACTGGTTTCCAGAAAGTAAGTTGCGGCGCAACTGGTTTAGAAGATAAGTTGCGGCGCAACTGGTTTCCAGAAAGATAAGTTGCGGCGCAACTGGTTTCCAGAAAGATAAGTTGCGGCGCAACTGGTTTCCAGAAAGATAAGTTGCGGCGCAACTGGTTTCCAGAAAGTAAGTTGCGGCGCAACTGGTTTCCGAAAATAAGTTGCGGCGCAACTGGTTTCCAGAAAGATAAGTTGCGGCGCAACTGGTTTCCAGAAAGATAAGTTGCGGCGCAACTGGTTTCCAGAAAGATAAGTTGCGGCGCAACTGGTTTCCGAATAGTTGCGGCGCAACTGGTTTCCAGAAAGATAAGTTGCGGCGCAACTGGTTTCAGAAATAAGTTGCGGCGCAACTGGTTTCCGAAAGTAAGTTGCGGCGCAACTGGTTTCCAGAAAGATAAGTTGCGGCGCAACTGGTTTCCGAATAGTTGCGGCGCAACTGGTTTCCAGAAAATAAGTTGCGGCGCAACTGGTTTCCAGAAGTAAGTTGCGGCGCAACTGGTTTCCAGAAAGATAAGTTGCGGCGCAACTGGTTTGAATAAGTTGCGGCGCAACTGGTTTCCAGAAAGATAAGTTGCGGCGCAACTGGTTTCCAGAAAGATAAGTTGCGGCGCAACTGGTTTCCAGAAAGATAAGTTGCGGCGCAACTGGTTTCCAGAAAGTAAGTTGCGGCGCAACTGGTTTGAAATAAGTTGCGGCGCAACTGGTTTAGAAATAAGTTGCGGCGCAACTGGTTTCCGAAAGATAAGTTGCGGCGCAACTGGTTTGAATAAGTTGCGGCGCAACTGGTTTCCGAAAATAAGTTGCGGCGCAACTGGTTTGAATAAGTTGCGGCGCAACTGGTTTGAAATAAGTTGCGGCGCAACTGGTTTCCGAAATAAGTTGCGGCGCAACTGGTTTCAGAAAATAAGTTGCGGCGCAACTGGTTTCCGAAATAAGTTGCGGCGCAACTGGTTTCCAGAAAGATAAGTTGCGGCGCAACTGGTTTCCGAATAAGTTGCGGCGCAACTGGTTTCCAGAAAGATAAGTTGCGGCGCAACTGGTTTCCAGAAAGTAAGTTGCGGCGCAACTGGTTTCCAGAAAGATAAGTTGCGGCGCAACTGGTTTCCGAAATAAGTTGCGGCGCAACTGGTTTCCAGAAAGTAAGTTGCGGCGCAACTGGTTTGAAGATAAGTTGCGGCGCAACTGGTTTCCGAAAGTAAGTTGCGGCGCAACTGGTTTGAAAATAAGTTGCGGCGCAACTGGTTTCCGAAATAAGTTGCGGCGCAACTGGTTTCAGAAAATAAGTTGCGGCGCAACTGGTTTCCAGAAAGTAAGTTGCGGCGCAACTGGTTTGAATAAGTTGCGGCGCAACTGGTTTCCAGAAAGTAAGTTGCGGCGCAACTGGTTTCCAGAAAGATGAGTTGCGGCGCAAGGTGTCTAGTTGCGGCGCAACTGGTTTCCAGAAAGATAAGTTGCGGCGCAACATAGTGTGTTGCGGCGCAACTGGGGGGTTTGAATTGCGGCGCAACGTGTTGGTTGCGGCGCAACTGTCATGTGCAGGGCACATGAGGGTATTCAAGTCCTTTTACATCACATCCTCCCCATATCACTCCCAACTTCTTTTTCTTCTTCCTGATTCTCTCTCCTCAAATTATTCATCTTCTTCTTCTTGCTTCTCTCTCCACAATTCACTCATCATCATCTCAAAACAAAACACCTCAAATATAGAAAATTTCTCTATATTTTAGATCTGTTTTAAGATCTGTTCATCTACCCTTCCTTCCAAGAAAAGAAATCTGTGTATATCAATATACATAAACATACATACACTTCAGACATAATGTAACATCCCAAACTTTTTATTTATCAGTTGACTAGTGTCGTTAAAGTCAACATAGTGTGTCGTTAAGTCTATTCTCGATTTAATGCATATATGTAGTTATTGTGTGATATGTGTGGGGCTTGAAAGCCTAAATGTATAATGAAGTGTATACGTGTGAAAATGTAGCTAAATGCCTATGTAGTGGTGTTTAAAGAAGTAATTATGTTATATATGGTCCATATGGTAGTTTGTGACTAGTAATGAAGGATTAGGAAGCTTAGGGACTAGTTTTGACATAGAGGCAAAGTCAAAAACGGGTTTAGGGAGTTAGGGGGTGTCATTAGGTTGGCAATTGCAGAAAATTCATTCCCTAAACAAACCCTAGCAGCCCCATAGCATTCCTTCATCAATTGCAAGCCGAAAAGTCTTCCAACGTGTGATTCGGGGGTGTTTAGTCAAGTGTTTTGCATCCTTATTATGATCTACAGGTAGAAAAGGTATTGTAATGTAGATTTATTATCTTTTCAATTGTATGAATTATTAAGAAGTGGTTTAGGTCATTGGAGGACCAATCCATGTCGTAACAACGTTTGTTTTTATGATGTAAATCATATGTTGTTTAATGGGGAAGTTTATTGCATTTGATTGGTCATAAAATGAAGGATTTTGATGTATAAAGGTCTGCTATTTGATTTGGGATTGTTTGGTGTTGGTTTGGGGTCAAATTGATCGAAGTTGTGCAGGACTGTGACGAATTGCGGCGCAACTGGTTTCCAGAAAGATAAGTTGCGGCACAACATAGTGTGTTGCGGCGCAACATAGTATGTTGTGGCGCAACTGGGGGGTTTGAATTGTGGCGCAACGTGTTGGTTGTGGCGCAACTGTAAAACAGAAAGTCAAGTTGCGGCGCAACGTGGTATGTTGCGGCGCAACGGTGTCAGTTTTTAAATAAAGTAACCTTTTGAACCTCCAATGCGTATGTTGTTGTCTTGGGTCATGTTTGTAGGCGTATAGGTCTGAGATATGACTTTAGTAACATGAGTATTAGCGTTTCTAATGGTCGTTTACTAAATATAGGTAGACGAGATTAATTGCTTTGCACGGTAACTTAGTTACCGGTTGACGTGCGCTCCTTTGAGGTAAGATACACTACTTTGACATGCTGGGGGATTCAACAAAAGCTGGTTTCGAATAATAACTTCCCATTTAGTATCTTTATATTGCATGTGGGCATATGGGGTTACACGGGAGGTATTGAGGGTTATGTAGTTGACCATGAGACCTGAAATGCAGACCCAAATGTTATGAAATGAAGGATGGTGTAATGTAGTATTTTGTTATGAATGAAATGTAGTGATGATGTTGATTCTTGATATGTGCATGCTTATGTGGCTTATTCACCCAGCTCACTAGACTTTCTAGGTTGCCATGTCACTTGCACGTTTAAGGGCCCAAACGAAATGAAGATTATGTGTGAAATGTTTAGGTTGTGTGATGCCTAAACTAATAATGTGTGAAACCGAGCTCGTAAATTGATATGCAGGAAAGTGTTAAGCTTAACCCGTACTTGCCCTAGCCCGGCGGGTGCGTGAACGTGAGGTTGCTTGGGTGGCTCCTAGCAACATGGTCATTGAAACGCAGTTTGAGTAATACGAGGGGTCTGACCCGCCTCCACATACGGATTACTCCGGGATTGGCTTGCCATTCCTAAACGACACGTGATGAACAGCCGTGTGGGGTTTGTCATCTAGTCGGGTGTGACTCATGTTACACTTAAATGCAGTTAACGAAGATACGTGTGTAAATGTGTGAACTAAATGAAGAATAGGCACATTTAGGGTGATTCATCCTAAGTTGATATGCAGTTTATATGTGTGTGGTTTATGTGTGTTGTGCCTTAACGTACAGTCTATTGAAGATGAAATGTTTTAATTGGTCAAAGCTTTATAAACATAGTGTTATCTTACTTAGCTAATTCGTTAGCTAACACTTGTTTCTTGAAATGTGTGATTCCCTCAGGTTTAGCTTGAAGGTAGATGAGGAATGCAGAGCGAGGAGTGGGTAGATAGCTTGGTGATGATTTTAGCTACCCATAGATGCTACACCTCATTAGACATATTTATATTTTGTTGTGATGCTGAATTTGTGAAGTACTCTGTAGACGGTTGTTTTGTGTTGGGCAACCGTTGGGTTTTCATTTAGACTATTTTATGATATGGCAAGTAACACCAATAAATGCAGAAACCGAATTGTTTTATCGGTTTGACTTTTAAAGATTTCTTCCGCAATTCTTAACACCGTTAGGTGAAAGTTTGAAAAGTTTTTGAAAACCCATAATTTTAAATGTCGGGTGTTACAAGTTGGTATCAGAGAATTGGTTTAAGTGAACCAAAATTCGACCTTAACCGTAGGATTTTGGACTTAGACCGATGAGGAATAGGATAGGCTTAAGTAGGATGCCTAGCCTTTGAGATAAAGTGCGTTAGGACGGGTTGGGGAGTGAGTGAGAGTGTGATTTAAGGCTTGATTAATTGTGTGATAATGTAGCTAATTGAAGTATGGCCTTGATGTATGTAGTCTCACTTTAACTCTTGCTAACCGTCGTCGTTGCCTTGTAGAAAGAATGGCACACACTAGAGCTAATAGTCAAAGAGGAGGAGCAGTTCCTAGCGGTGTTCCTCCTAATGGAAACGGAGCTGGAAATGAAGTTGAGCAAAGGCCACCCCGGGTGCAAAATCGACGTCTTGGTGATCCGCCAACCGCATCCGAAATTGATAGGGCAAATCCGGTAATTGAGCAGATTCCAACTCAAGCAGAAATGTTGGAAGAACTGAGGGTTATTCGAGCTCGTTTAAACAGGACTGAAGAAGAGTTGGCTCGAGTAAGGGCAGAAAGAGATGCTGAAAGGAATGGGAGTGAACAAAGGGGTGAGCATTCGGATGGGAATTACTCTAATCCCTCCCAAAGTGCTGAACCATCAATGGCGAGATCACAACATGCCATGAGAATGTGGTTGCAGCAGTAGGTGCTAATGGGGTGAATGGTGGTGGACCTAGAGTTGTGAATGCACCTCGCATTAGCAACTTTAAATATGAGAGCTTTTAGAAATGTGGTGCCAAGGAGTTTGATGGTACCCAAAATGCAGTGGGTGCTATGGAGTGGATTGAAGATATTGAGGTAGTATTTGCATCTTGTTACTGTCCTGATGATATGAAGGTTTTGTGTGCTAGTAGGATGTTGAAGAAGAATGCCCGTAACTGGTGGAGGGATACTACCGTTTCCATGGCCCCTGAGGTACTTGCTGTGATGCCTTGGGGTACATTTAAGGAGAAGTTTCTAGAGGAGTATGTGGGAACTCGAGAGTTGAGGCTTATTGAGAAGGAGTTTAGATCGTTGGTTGCAAAACCCGGTGCAATTTCGGAATATGCACATTCTTTTATGGAGAAGTTGAAGTTTGTAGGACATTTGGTTCGGAGAGATGAAGATCAGGTTGAGGCATATTGTGATGGCCTCCCAGCTAACTATCGTGGTTTGTGTAGGCAACATGTGACATTGTCGGCGGCGATTAAGGAGTCAAAGAGGTTGGATGATGACTTCAAAACTGAGAAAGTAGTTGAGAAAGTTGATGACAAGAAGTCGGGATTTAAGAGGAGATCTAATTGGTCTTCTAATTCTAATAATAATAATAAGAAGTTCCGGGGAAGTTCTAGTTCGGGTGGGGACAAAGATAAGAAGAAAAGTGGTACGTGGTGTGCATCTTGCAAGGCTTTTCATGATGGTCAGTGTTCTGAAAGGACAAGGAGGTGTCACAAATGTGCTAGGTTCGGACATCTGGCAACTGAATGCAGGGACAAGACTCGTTGCTACAAGTGTCAAGAAACGGGTCATCTTATAGCCGATTGTCCTCAAATGAAGAATGATGGAAAGAAGACAGCCACCACAGCAACTAAGGTTCGAGCTCTACAGATGACAGTGGATGATGCAAGGAGCAACGATGAGGTAGTAAGTGGTACTTTTCTTGTTAATTCAAAACCTGCCTCCGTTCTATTTGATTCTGGTGCAAATAGGTCATTTGTGTCTACTTTATTTGCTCCTAAGCTAGAAAGAGTCACTACCCCTTTAGATTGCTCAATAGAAGTAGAAATTGCTAATGGTACGATTAGTGATATATGTGTGGGTTATGATGATTGTGATATTGAGATTGAAGGTCGTTCGTTTCCGGTCCAACTATTGCCTACTACTTTAGCCGGTTTTGATGTAGTGATAGGTATGGATTGGTTGTCTCAGAATGAAGCTAATATTTTGTGTTCACAAAAGATTATTCGGTTTCCTACACCCGATGGTAAAGTTGTTACAGTTTATGGAGATAAGAAGAGAGGGGGAATAAAGATTATCAATATGATGAAGGCTCTTAAGTGCATACGAAAGAATAAGAGCCATTTCCTTGCTTATGTCATTGATGCAAGAAAGGAGAAGTCTTCTATTGCTAGTGTGGATGTAGTTTCTGAATTTCCTGACGTATTTCCCGATGATCTTCCCGGTATTCCTCCCGATCGTGAAGTCACTTTTCAGATTGATCTTATACCCGGTGCTACACCCGTTGCAAAAGCACCATACCGATTAGCTCCTACAGAAATGAAGGAGTTAATGTCCCAACTTCAGGAGTTACTTGACAAAGGTTTCATACAACCTAGTTCCTCGCCTTGGGGAGCTCCGGTTCTGTTTGTAAAGAAGAAGGATGGTTCGATGCGCATGTGCATAGACTACCGTGAGCTGAATAAGCGAACGGTTAAGAATAAATATCCTCTCCCACGAATTGATGATCTCTTCGATCAACTTCATGGTGCTTCCTATTTTTCTAAGATAGATTTGCGGTCCGGCTATCATCAATTGAAGGTTAAGAAGGAAGATGTAGCAAAGACAGCTTTTCGGACTCGATATGGACATTATGAGTTCCTTGTCATGCCTTTTGGGTTGACTAATGCTCCAGCCGCGTTTATGGACTTAATGAATCGGGTATGCCGTCCTTTTCTAGACCATTTTGTGATTGTTTTTATTGACGACATTTTGATTTACTCTAAGTCTGAAGCTGAGCACCGTGAGCACTTAAAGGCCGTCCTTGAGGTGTTGAGGGAGAAGAAGTTGTATGCTAAGTTCTCCAAATGTGAGTTTTGGCTGCGAGAAGTTCAATTTCTCGGTCATGTCATTTCTTCGGAAGGTATAAAAGTAGATCCTACAAAGATTGAAGCTGTTTCAAAGTGGGAGCAGCCCAAGACACCTACCGAGATCAAAAGTTTCCTTGGTTTAGCTGGTTACTACCGAAGATTTATTCAGGATTTCTCCCGAATAGCTAAACCAATGACTGAATTAACGAAGAAAGGGGTAAAGTATGAGTGGACCGAAAAACAGGAGAAGGCTTTCCAAACATTGAAGACGAAGTTGTGTGAAGCTCCTATACTTGCTGTGCCTGAAGGTACTGATGATTTGGTTGTGTATAGTGATGCATCGATTACGGGTTTGGGTTGTGTCCTTATGCAGAGGGACAAGGTGATTGCTTATGCTTCACGCCAGTTGAAGCCGCATGAGAAGAATTACCCGACCCATGATCTTGAATTAGCGACGGTAGTATTTGCTTTGAAGTTGTGGAGACATTATCTTTATGGCACTAAGTGTACCTTGTATACCGACCATAAGAGCCTACAGTATGTGTTCAATCAGAAGGAGATGAATGTGAGACAAAGGAGATGGATGGAACTACTTAAGGATTATGATTGCGAGATCAAATACCATCCGGTAAAGCCAATGTAGTGGCGGATGCACTAAGTAGGAAGGTGCAGAATTCTTCTTGCAAATTGATGAGTATGCAAGTTCAAGCAAAGTCGGGACTATTGGACCGTATTAAAGAAGCTCAAGTCAAGGCATTAATGAAGGATAATATTGATAAAGAGAGTATTGGAAAGAAGAAACGCCTTGTGATGGAGACAAATAGCCGTGGGTTTAAGACATACAAGGGTCGAATTTGGGTGCCATTGCTTGGTGGTAATCGAGAATTGATCCTTGAAGAAGCTCATAGAAGTAGATACTCAGTTCATCTCGGTGTTACCAAGATGTATGCAGATTTGAAACCGATTTATTGGTGGCCGGATATCAAAGGAGAAGTAGCTCATTTTGTAGCAAAATGTTTGACTTGTGCACGAGTGAAAACCGACCATAAAAAGCCGTATGGATTGTTACATCAATTAGAGATTCCGGAGTGGAAATGGGATCATATCACCATGGATTTTGTAACGAAGCTACCAAAGACGCCAAAAGGGAATGATATGATATGGGTTATTGTGGATCGATTGACGAAGAGTGCACATTTTCTAGCAACCCGACAAGATGTACCCTTAACAAAGATGGCAAAGATATACATTGATGAAGTAGTCTCAAAACATGGAGTTCCTTTATCTATTGTTTCGGACCGAGACTCGAGATTTGTCTCAAACTTTTGGAAGGGTCTTCAACGGGAGTTGGGTAGTAGAATAAATTTGAGTACCGCCTATCATCCTCAAACCGATGGGCAAAGTGAGAGAACTATTCAAACATTGGAGGATATGTTGAGGACGTGTGTACTAGAGTATGGTGGAGCATGGGATGATCATTTGAGGTTGATTGAGTTTGCTTACAACAATAGTCACCATGCAAGTATTGGAATGCCACCATTTGAGATGCTATATGGAAGAAGATGTAGGACTCCAAGTTGTTGGATGGAGCCCGGTGAGAAGCAATTAACCGGTCCCGAAATCATTGAAATCACCTCTGAAAAAGTTAATGTGGCTAAAGAGGCTTTACGTGTGGCTAGAGAAAGGCAGAAAACATATGCAGATAAGAAAAGGAGACCGATTGAGTTCAATGTTGGTGATTTAGTGATGCTGAAAGTCTCACCATGGAAAGGAGTCATTCGATTTGGAAAGAAGGGAAAGTTGAGTCCCACGTTTCATTGGACCTTTTAAGATCTTGAAACGCATTAAGGATCTAGCATATCAGTTGGAATTGCCTCCAGAATTGGATGGAATTCACAACACCTTTCATGTATCCTACTTGAGGAAATGCTTAGCCGAGGAGTCAAGTGTGATTTCTATTGAAGATGTGAGTATTGACCCAATGAAGAGAATGGTAGATGAACCAGTGGCGATACTTGGAAGGAAGCAAAAGAAGCTACGCCGGAAGGTGATCGATTTAGTGTTGATAAAGTGGAAGCATAATCATGGAGAAAGCTTAACGTGGGAAACTGAAGCAGTAATGAAGGAAAAGTATCCGGAGTTATTTCTTATTGATGAGATTCCGGGGACGGAATCCTCTTAAGGGGGAGGTAATTGTAACATCCCAAACTTTTTATTTAACAGTTGACTAGTGTCGTTAAGTCAACATAGTGTGTTCGCGCAACATATGTGTTGCGGCGCAACATAGTGTGTTGCGGCGCAACATAGTGTGTTGCGGCGCAACTAGTGTGTTGCGGCGCAACATGTGGTTGCGGCGCAACTCTAATACAGACAATGTGTTGCGGCGCAACATAGTGTGTTGCGGCGCAACATAGTGTGTTGCGGCGCAACAGTGTGTCGCAACAGTGTGTTGCGGCGCAACATAGTGTGTTGCGGCGCAACATAGTGTGTTGCGGCGCAACATAGTGTGTTGCGGCGCAACATAGTGTGTTGCGGCGCAACAGTGGTTGCGGCGCAACTGTAAAACAGAAAGTCAAGTTGCGGCGCAACGTGGTATGTTGCGGCGCAACGGTGTCAGTTTTTAAATGAAGTAACCTTTTGAACCTCCAATGCGTATGTTGTTGTCTTGGGTCATGTTTGTAGGCGTGTAGGTCTGAGATATGACTTTAGTAACGTGAGTATTAGCGTGTCTAATGGTCGTTTACTAAATATAGGTAGACGAGATTATTTGCTTTGCACGGTAACTTAGTTATCGGTTGACGTGCGCTCCTTTGAGGTAAGATACACTACTTTGACACGCTGGGGGATTCAACAAAAGCTGGTTTCGAATAATAACTTCCCATTTGGTATCTTTATATTGCATGTGGGCATATGGGGTTACACGGGAGGTATTGAGGGTTATGTAGTTGACCATGAGACCTGAAATGCAGACCCAAATGTTATGAAATGAAGGATGGTGTAATGTAGTATTTTGTTATGCATGAAATGTAGTGATGATGTTGATTCTTGATATGTGCATGCTTATGTGGCTTGTTCACCTAGCTCACTAGACTTTCTAGGTTGCCATGTCACTTGCACGTTTAAGGGCCCAAACGTAATGAAGATTATGTGTGAAATGTTTAGGTTGTGTGATGCCTAAACTAATAATGTGTGAAACCGAGCTCGTAAATTGATATGCAGGAAAGTGTTAAGCTTAACCCGTACTTGCCCTAGCCCGGTGGGTGCGTGAACGTGAGGTTGCTTGGGTGGCTCCTAGCAACATGGTCATTGAAACGCAGTTTGAGTAATACGAGGGGTCTGACCCGCCTCCATATACGGATTACTCCGGGATTGGCTTGCCATTCCTAAACGACACGTGATGAACAGCCGTGTGGGGTTTGTCATCTAGTCGGGTGTGACTCATGTTACACTTAAATGCAGTTAACGAAGATACGTGTGTAAATGTGTGAACTAAATGAAGAATAGGCACATTTAGGGTGATTCATCCTAAGTTGATATGCAGTTTATATGTGTGTGGATTATGTGTGTTGTGCCTTAACGTACAGTCTATTGAAGATGAAATGTTTTAATTGGTCAAAGCTTTATAAACATAGTGTTATCTTACTTAGCTAATTCGTTAGCTAACACTTGTTTCTTGAAATGTGTGATTCCCTCAGGTTTAGCTTGAAGGTAGATGAGGAATGCAGAGCGAGGAGTGGGTAGATAGCTTGGTGATGATTTTAGCTACCCATAGATGCTACACCTCATTAGACATATTTATATTTTGTTGTGATGCTGAATTTGTGAAGTACTCTGTAGACGGTTGTTTTGTGTTGGGCAACCGTTGGGTTTTCATTTAGACTATTTTATGATATGGCAAGTAACACCAATAAATGCAGAAACCGAATTGTTTTATCGGTTTGACTTTTAAAGATTTCTTCCGCAATTCTTAACACCGTTAGGTGAAAGTTTTGAAAAGTTTTTGAAAACCCATAATTTTAAATGTCGGGTGTTACACATAAGCAAACATAAATTTCAAAAAGAAAAATAAAATATGTGTACAGATCTGTATCTATATATATCAGTACACTGTACATAAACATACATACACTTCAAAGTTCAAACATCCTATAATTTATATATCTACATCATTTTCATCATCATCATCATCATCAGTTCATCACGGTTATGAACTTTGAACACAAAATATAAAAAAAAATTGAATTATTAATTAAAAGGAAGGAAGGAAAAGTAGAAGACCTTGGATTTCGACTGAGTGAAGACTAAAAAGTGAAAGGGAAGCTCGTCGGCCACCAGTCCCCGCCGCCTACTTTTCCGATCACCTTGCTGCTGCCCCCGATTTATTATGCCAAGAAGAAGATGGCTGTGGTGGTGGGATTACTGTTGAAAGTAGTCGAAAAATTAGTCAGATCGATGGGGATTTTAACAAGAATGAGGTGGAGGTGCAACCAAGATCCGCCAACCACCACGAAGATCCGGTAGTTATAACCTCTACCACCCTTGGTGATCTTCTTTTCTTTTTTTTTTGACTTCGGTTATTCCATTCTGATCTTCTTTTATTTTCACTTCCGATTTCTTTACTTCTCTAATTTTGGTACCCTTGGGGATCTAATCGCTGATTGTGGCAGTGGTTTTATATTTGGTGAGTGATTTGGTGTGTATGAATATAGGGTGGAAATTTAGGGTTTGTATTGACGAGGATGATGATGGATGTGGGTCATAGCCTTGCAAAATTCAAAAACGATTTTTGTTTGTATACTGATGTATGTAAAGGAAATATAAATGAATAAAATAAAATGAATTGTGATGATGATGAATGTATAGCAATCAATGTATGTCAGTGTGTTTTTGGTGTTTATTAATTTCAAGGTGTTAGGTCTAGAAATGAAAAGCAGGAAGAATAAAAAGATGTTTTAGAGGTAAAAGTTATAATTTTGTGATTCCTATGTTTTGTTTTTGTTTTTATGGATACAGATTTCACACACATACACACACACATATATATATATATATATATATATATATATATACATATATATACACACATATATATATTATACAAATATATTGGTTGTTAGATCTTTGAAAGAGAATCAAAAGAGGAAGAAAGTGTTTGAAGGTAAATGACCAATATATCCTCACGATGTATGCACGTGAGGGGGTTAACGGCGAGTTGCAAACGGACGTTTGAGAGAGGGGTGTTTAATGATATAAAAAGTCACCACAGGGTGATGTAATAATAATAAAAAAGTAGAGGGGCGAAAATTGATAAAATGACAAACCACAGGGTAATGTAATGAAACTTTTTCAATTCTAAAAAAAAAAGGGTAATGGGGGGGACCCTAGCCCCGGTACCACAATTGGATACCCATCGACCCACCCCGTATGAGCCATATGATGCCGGTAAAATACCTCCATCCTAATTCCCACATGATCTGGGCACCCCGAAGGATCGAACCCGCATATTTAAACTTCACATATGAGTCTAGGCTTCATTGGTAACGGGTACCTTAAAGGAATT
>CM067174.1:13664887-13677387 GCA_034093135.1 Erigeron breviscapus | reverse complement strand
ATTAATTTAACCGAAAATATGCAACTGAAATGATAAAGATGTTTGGAAAATGCTATAATGACAAATTTTTTACAAACACTTATCTACAAACTGATGTGGCCCATCCACATCGTTTTTTTTTAACCAACTATGGTTGATCTTTTTTCCTAATCTATTACTATTTTTTACCTGTTGCAATTGAATTTTCATGCTTTCTCCTTTAAATACGCAAACTTTATCTCTTCTAAAAACACACAGCCTGAGACATCTCCCCAAATACAAAAAGATAAATACAAATTAAGATGTCGGACCGTTGTGGGTCTGTAGCCACTGTAGGTATATACGTACTGGCCTTTCTTCCATTGAGGTTCTTCACATGACTAGCAGGGTATTATTAATCGATTTTTGATGCTCGCTTTTTTTCGTTGCTGGTGGAAATCATTTTCTTATGCAGTTATGCTAAGAGGATTCAATATGGTGTACCCTTTTATATTGAAGTTCTATTGATAGATTGAAGAAATGTACATAAGAAATGTACGCTAAGTGTTTGAGGAAATTCCACAAATATTTACTTGGCTGATTAGCCTAAGCTTGGATCTTACATGAAGTCAATGGTTTACCATATGGTGATGAAGTATGCTACTGCAGATACGAAAGATTTTCGAGGCTATTATCAGTTTCCATTTTGATATAGAGATGAGTGTTTGATATAGTTGTTTGTACTGAAATTAGTTGATAGTCCACTTACGATTCATGTACATATGAGTTAACGCTATTGTGAACATTTTAATCCTGTTATATATGTATGTAAGTTTCTTATTTCACAACCAATGATTCATATTTAAGTACCGCAATACGTATCCCGATCATAGAATTTTTGGTATCCCTGTCGCTGCAAATATTCTAGCCACGTCAGCAATCCACCAACAACCGCCATAATTGCGCGCTGACCCTTGACCGAGTATTTGCAGCGACTATCGCTGCAAATTCTTACCTCGAGATTCGCTTTTAAATAATGCACCAAACCGTCTTTGTCATCCATTCTATTCAATATACTTTTCTTCCGGCCAATATTCCGGCAACGTTTTAGCAGCGACTTTTTTCTTCCTTTTCCTTCTACTCTTCGGCAAATATCCGGCGAAAATACTCTTTTTCGGCCACCCTAAAATCCAGCTACCCTAAAATCCGGCCAATACTCCGGCAACGTTTTAGCAACGACTTCCATCCACCATCAGCAGCGACTTCCATCCACCATCCATTCTCAACAGCCGCGTTTTACCTTCTCTTCCGGACATCCCGTATTTTGGTATGTATATTCGGTCATCCTTTTTGATTTATGTGATTTGTATTTTTAATAGGTTTGTTAGAATGTTATTGTTAGTTTTTTTTTATAGATTTGTTAGTATTGATAATTGATAAATTAGTGGTATTATAATTGTTGTTATTGATGTGTTAGTTGTAGTGTAATTGTTAGTATTGTTAATTAAATTGTAATCCCAAATTTTAGTATTGTTAATTGATAAATTAGTAATCCCAAAATTTTAGTATTGTTAAGGTTGATAAATTAGTGGTATTATAATTGTTGTTATTGATGTGTTAGTTGTAGTGTAATTGTTAGTATTGTCAAAAATCCCCAATATTTTTAGTAAAAAAATTAGTTAAAAAACGAAGATTAGAGTTTATGTAGAAAAAATACATAAAAGAGTACCAAAAGTGAGATAAATTTAAAAATATAAAAAAGTATAAAAGTAAACTATATTAGTATAAAAAACAAGTTTCAATAAAACTTTAAAAATAAGTATTAAAAAAAGTATAAAAGTAAATATAAATATATAATTATAAAAAACAAGTTTTAAAAAGTATTATAAAAATAAGTAAAAAATATAGATAAAAATAAGTATAAAACTAAATAAACAAGTTTGTATAAAAAGTACATACAAAAACGACATTTAAAAGGTTTAAAAACTTCATATAAGCATAATACAAGTTTTAAAAAGTATATAAAATTATAACCATAAAAGTATATGTATAGAAGTAATTATCAAAGATTATGTAAAAAATTGATAAAAAGAAACTACTTAAAATGTAAAAAAAATAAGTGTAAAAAAATATAGATAAAAATAAGTATAAAAAGTAAGTTAAAAAAGTATTAAATATGACGTATAAAAAATTTAGTAAAAAAGTTAATATAAAAACATAGAAATTAAGTACAAATTAAGTAAAATTATATAAAAGTTAAGTAAAAAAGTGAATATAAAATTAAGTAAAAAAAATACAAAAGTATATAAATATAAAAAAGTATAAAAGTAAGCATAAAAGTAAAAATATATAATTATAAATAAAAAAAGTTTTAATAAAGATTACGTATTAAAAATTTAGTAAAAAAGTTATTATAAAAAAATGAAGAATTAAAGACTTCGTAGAAAAAAAAGTAAGAATAAAAGTAAAAGTATATAAGTAAGTATAAAAATAAGTATATAAGTCTAAAAAACAAGTTTTAATAAAACTCAAAAATAAGTATAAAAAAAGTATAAAAGTTAATATAAATATATATAAGTATATAAAACAAGTTCTAAAAAATATTATAAAGTTAAATAAAGGTTTGTATAAAAAGTATATACAAAATCAACATTAAAAAGGTATATATAAAAGTAACTATAAAAAGGTTTTAAAAAGTTCATAAGAAAAATAGTTTTTATAGTTCCTTTTTTAATTTAAGGGTTTTTAACTAATTTTTTTTTTTAGGCCCAAGAAAGGGAAAGGGGAGGGGGCCCGGGCATAACTTAAATTTAGAGGCGGAGTTCAACAAAAGAGGTTGACTCAATATAGACTTTGACACGACCCATCTTAACACGTGGCAGGCGATCGGCGATAACACCGGCATGTATAAGAGCCTGATTGGCACACTGGTCCGGCACATCCCGCAGACTTATGACTCATGGGACCATGTGTCTGAGGAAAAAAAAGGCGTTTATCATCCCGACTTTAAACGTACAATCTTTATAATTTGTTTTGTATTTTGCAGTATAAATGGCTACATCTCATGGCGGTGATGGTGGTAATGAAGACCCAAATCAACCATGGTGGAAGAAATCATGGGGCTGCAAAGGAAATGGCGGTAAGAAAAATAGTTTTTTATAGTTCCTTTTTTAATTTAAGGGTTTTTAACTAATTTTTTTTTTTAGGCCCAAGAAAGGGAAAGGGGAGGGGGCCCGGGCATAACTTAAATTTAGAGGCGGAGTTCAACAAAAGAGGTTGACTCAATATAGACTTTGACACGACCCATCTTAACACGTGGCAGGCGATCGGCGATAACACCGGCATGTATAAGAGCCTGATTGGCACACTGGTCCGGCACATCCCGCAGACTTATGACTCATGGGACCATGTGTCTGAGGAAAAAAAAAAAAAAAAAAAAAAAAAAAAAAAAAAAAAAAAAAAAAAAAAAAAAAAAGGCGTTTATCATCCCGACTTTAAACGTACAATCTTTATAATTTTTAGATTTTGATTTGATGTTTGTATAAATTTTTTAATTTCGCTAACGACTACTTTAAAATTACAGACTAGGTTCAGATTGGACCACTTCATCGATATTCCTGACCCCGAAGACCCTATCAGGAGTGGATTCAAGTTGTGTGTCGATAGGGACTGCTCCTCTTAGTATCGGCTCTGAAAGAGCCAGTTCAAGAGAGCCCACTTCACAAAAAAGGGGGGTCTGAAAAGTGTTCCACAGTTGGAGCAAGCTGTTCCTCCAGAGGATTTGTCGCAGGAGGACTGGAGGGCGTTGTTGAGATACTACCAGAGGGAAGACCGGGTGAAAAAGTCGGAGACAAACAAGACCAACAGGGGAAAGCAAGTTCTTGCGGGGACCCATGGACGACAGTCTTACTCTCACTACGTCCACCAAGAAAAGGTCAGTTGTTGTTATGAAATATATACTTGTGTTTAAAAAAATAGCTTAAAGAATGTATATTCTTATGATAAATTGATGTGCTTACAGGCTCGTTCGGGCAAAGAAGTAGAGTTGGTGGATTTGTACAAGGCTAAGCACAAGAAAAAAACTGATAAGCAATGAGAACACCCCATGGCCGAAGAAATACATGTAAGTGTCTCTTTTAAGCTTATATATATTTTTAGTATTAAATGTCCATTTAATCAACCTTATATATAATGTAACGTGATTCAGGCCAAGCTGAAGCAGAAGAAGGAGGAGGCTGAACGGGACCCCATTCCAACACCCCAGCCTAATATTTTTATGCAGGAACTTGGACCCCGGTCGGGGCATCGTCGCGGCATAGGGCGGATCATAAGGCGTATGGGTACCCAGGCGTATCACTATACGCATTTGACACAGGGACATGGTGTAACATTTGCCATTTTGGTCCATTAATAAACATGGCAAACTTTTATGGATATATATGTAAAACGTTGCTTTTTCGATCGTTTCTTTCTCGAATGAACTTAAGACTTCCTAGAACCTAATATCTAATGTTTTAAACACTTTGATATGGCCATAATCTTCCAATAAACTACTTCATTAAAACTTAAATACTTCTTAGAAACATATCCTAAAATCTGGTTTAAAAACTCAAAGGAATGAACCCGAAACGACTGGTAACATTTGAGGAAACAACTAGGAAGTTGTCAAAAGTGAAAAGACTAAAATGCCCTTTTAAAAATCTGCACCTTAAAGTCTCCTAGCCCATGGTATTGCAAAACCATCAACTTTGCCCATGGTATTCATTAACTTAACTATGATTACTTATTAACTAAACTAGTAACCATGGAAAAATTTACCTATAAATACAAACTAAGGTTTTCATTTCTAATTACCAATTCACATAATCAAACTTCTTCTTCCTTAATCTCTATCATTCCAAGATCAATACTTGTTAAAGATCAAACATATCTCTCACAACCTTTCATCATCCCAAGCTTTCAATTCAACCAATGTTGTTTTGAATTCGTTGGTTCAAATCGTAAACACAACGTAGTTATCAGGAATTTTCACAAGGATCTTCAAGAAGGCTAGTTATAATACCCACATAGAGGCTGGAATTATTCATATTGTATCAAGAAAACAAGTTCAACTTATGGCCGATTCTACTCAATACTGATTGTTGCTCTCCACTACGTCATCACTTTGATCTTAGAACTCATAATATCTCCATACTTGTAAGTGTTTCTATGAAACCTTACTATACTTTGCGTTATGATTATATGACTATATGTTATGTATTGAAATGCTTGTCAACTTACTTTTATACTCAATTGATAAATACTTGCATTTAAATATCCTATCAATAATATTCACCATCTGTGAATTATTTCGTATTTTCGATTTTATGGTTTTTGGATAGAAAATATCCTTGATAAGCTTTAAACGAAAGCACTTCATGATCGCAGGCCTTTTGTTATATAGATGGGGGAGATAATGGGTTGTAGCCGGACTAGGTTTGGACTAAACGATTTAAAGATCCTGCCCCCGTTGTTACCGCCCTACTAGATCCCTCGGTATAATTATCCGGGCATGAAGTGTAATTGTTTCACCTCCACCATTCATGGTATCTCTTCCATTGTAATCAATACATTTTGTATTGATTATAATACATACTATTTAAAGTATCTCTTCGTTACTAAATTAATACATTCTTCGTATTAATCTTACTATTTAAAGTACATATATCCTACGGATACGTATTATATACGGAAAGTTACATTTTTACCCTACAGTTTCAAAGTTGTCATTTTCCGTTCTTATAAGTTTGACATTTGACAATTTAATCTCTCAAGTTTCAAGAATGACAATTTAGTCCCTCAAGTTTCAAGAATGACAATTTAGTCCCTCAAGTTTCAAAAATGACAAATTAGTCCTTTAAATTTTTATAACATAAATGAGGTTTCATTTACAAAATACTTTAAAGGATTCTTAAAGATAAATTCAAATATCTATAAAAGCTCACAAAGTAAATACGTTGACAAGCGTATTAATAAGATATCCTTATAGTTGTATATCTATATTTGGAATTTAGCATGAATATAAATCAATTCACAATGAAATTAGGGAATACGTAACGTGGCCAGTTGACACGCTCGTCATCGTTAACTACATCAATCTCTTCTATTTCGCTGTTGAACTATCAAGAATAAGGTGAGTTTCGTAAACCCTCCCTACTCAATTGAATCATGAGTGGCTAAACATTCAATCATCCACCTTGAGAAAACTAGACGAATGATGTGATTGCTATATGTTTCAATTCAAAGAGTTGATTTCAATTATCGTTGTGTCGAGATCTTGATGATTTAATTCCTTTTTATATATTATTATGATATTGGTGGCATGTGTGTTCTTCGTTAGTGGTACTAGTTGGATGCATATGTGATTTTCAAATGGTTGTTTGTCTATGAACAATTATCACTAGTTCATGGTATGATAGTGAATATCATTTTAATAAAAGGAGTCATTTTGTCAACGTGTTTTATAACGGTTGGTGGTACCACGTTATCTTCACATAAGCACAATTGTTAATTCGATAGTCAAGCAAACTAATTGTTGGTAAGGTTGTCTAGGCATTGGTGGTACCGGCTTGGATAATTAAACTAGCAACTTAGGTGATTGGGTAATTTGCTCACGGTTGGTGGTACCACGTGAGCACCTTAATCCTTTTACGATTATCTTTTCAACTTAATGAATTTGGTCTTAATTGAATGCAATCATGTTTGAAGTCTAGCGAATTCAAGGTGGATGATCTTTATTAATATTGTATGAAGCTTTTCTTTACTTTTATGCGTTTTGTCTTTTAAATTCATTTTAATTTAATTGTCAAAGTGAGACTCGAAGCAACACCCTGTTTTCCAAACCATTTTATTAAACAACTAGTTCAAACCAATCCCCGAGAACGAATACGGACTTACCTCTTAACTATATTGCATACGAACGGGTCCACTGCCCGATAGTGTGTAGTAGTGAGTTTCTAGGTATTTCTAGTTTATAATTTTTAAACTCGATTTAACACATCAAGTTTTTGGCGCCGCTGCCGGGGATTGTGTGCCGATTTAGTTGTTAATTTAGTGGTTTGATCCTTTCTCACGCGTGAGGAAATTACTTGTTTATTAGTTTAGTTTTATTTTCTTATCACAGGTGCATTTGACGTGTTTGTGTTAGTTGTGTGTTTGCAGGTATTGTTTTAGTTGATGAACTTGCGTTCTTTGGGTCTCCCTTTGAATAGTCCTTTGTCTACTCCGAGAAGACCAAGAGGGCGTAGGTTTAACTTCACTGAACCCACAACACCAATACCGACACCATTTTCACCTATAGCTAAACCCACTCCTGATTCGGACGAGGAAGGGTTTTTTTTGGACGAGTTTTTCAATTTAGAAGTAAAGCAAGAGGAAATGGGGGATGAACAACCAAGGGGTCCAAATGACACTCGCTATGGCGAGAGGGTCCGTACAATCCCAACTGGCCGTGGTTCCGCCATTAGACCTCCAACCATTGATCACACTTTCGCTTTGAAAGGAAACCATCTAAAGAGCATAGAAGAGCATTAATTTGATGGGAAACGGAAATGGGATCCTTACCAACACTTGGATAGGTTTGAAAAGTTGGCTCGGCTATATCAATATGGGCAAAACCAAATGAATGCCGTGAAACTTGAGACATTTCCCATGTCAATCACCGGAGAAGCACTTGATTGGTTCAATGATCTTCCAGAATATTCTATTACTACTTGGAACCAACTCAAGGAGGCTTTCATTGGTGAGTTTTATTCACTTAGAACTCAAAGAAGGTTGGAGAACATGATTAGATCTTTTGAACAAGATGATGGAGAAGATGTTGTTGAGGCTTGGATTCGTTTCAAGGAAATGTTGAGAAATTGTCCAGGGCACGATTTGACTAGGGAAAAATATGTGGACCTTTTCTTTGATGGGTTAGATAAAAAGTCTAAACGAGAATTGGGATATGCTTTCGGGGGTAGTTTCAATAACATTACACCCAATGAAAGTTATCAAATCTTGGAAGACATGGCGAAGGATAGCTCAACTTTGGATGATGAAAGGTTTTTGAAGAATGAGAGAAAGATGAAGAGAGTACTAACCAAGGGAGAGTTGCTAAGGTTGAAGCTAGCAATGACCCAAGGGTTATTGGAGAGATTAGGGCGCTATCTGAGCGCATGGAAAAGGGGTTTGCTACTCAAGAGAATAGGTTTGGAGCAATTGAGAGGGATGTTAAGGTAGTAGCCGATGGGTGTGATCATTGTGGTGATATGCACTATTCTGATGAGTGTCCAAATCGGGCACCCGAAGATGTGAGTTATGTTCAAAATCAACCCCAAGGGAATTTCTACCGCAACACCGGTTTCCAGAACCGGCCTTCAGGTAATACTTCTTATAACTCTTCTTTTCAGTCTAATAATTCTCGTTTTTCAGGTAATAGGTGGCAAAGAGATAATTATCAGAATCAGCCACAACATCAGACTCAACAAGGACAAGGATCAGGTTCTTCTTCTTCTAATGCCGATCCTAATGCCGAGTTGAGAGAGATGATGAAGCAGTTGGCTAGTAATCAGGTTGAAACAAATACTAGCATTCAAATGATCAGGGAAGATACTAAGACTTTGAGTGAGAGGTTGGATCAGTTAAGTGGGAAGGTGGAGATCAACATCAAAAACCTGGGAGTTAATTTCAAGGATCTCGAAAGTAGGATGGCCGCTCTTGCTAGGCCCACGGGGACTCTTCCTAGCAACACACAGCAGAATCCTAGACCTCAGTTTAGTCTTGGACAGAATCAAGGACAGAATCAAGGACAGAATCAGGGACAGAAATACACTCCACCTCCAGTCCGCAATGAGCAAGCCAAAGCCATCACCACTCGTACTGGTAGGTCTTATGACTCACCTCCTATGCCTAATGTTGTTGTTTTAGATGTGCAGGATAAAGGGAGTGATGATGATGAGGTTGATGAAGAGATTGAAATGGAGGAAGATTCAACCGTGAAGACTCCGGTCACTCCACCAAAACCGGATGTGGTTCCAGAGGTTAAACCATACAAGCCAAAGATACCATTTCCACAGAGGTTCAAAAAGGCAAAGCTGAAGGAGCAATATAACAAGTTTGTGGAGATGATTACAAATGTTCACATTAATGTGCCTTTAGTTGATCTTATTCAGGGGATGCCCCACTATGCCAAGTTCATTAAGGAGCTTGTGACTGACAAAGGAAAGATGGATGAGGTGAAAGCTACTTATCTTAATGCCGAGTGTTCTGCTATCTTGCAGAACCGCATCCCACCTAAGCTTGAAGATCCAGGGAGTTTCCTTATTACTTGTTCTATTCGTACTCTTACTTATAAGGCACTTGCTGATTTAGGTGCTAGCATTAATTTGATGCCTTACTCGGTTTGGAGTAAGTTGGCTCTAGGAGTTTTGAGACCTACCCGCATGAGTATTAGATTAGTTGACCATTCTTTTCAGTATCCCATTGGGATTGCTGAAAACATGACTGTCCGGGTAGGCCATATTGTGTTTCTAGTTGACTTCGTTATCCTCGAGATGGAGGAAGATACGAAGGTACCCCTTATTCTTGGACGACCATTCCTTAATACCGCGGATGCTATCATCCGTGTGAAGGATAAGGAAATTTCTTTGGGTGTGGGTACGGATAGAATTGTGTTTAATGTTGAAAAGTCTATCAAGCATTCATATTCTAATGATGAGTCTTGTTTCAGGATTGACGTTATTGATGATGCTTTAGACCGAGAGTTTCAGGAACTAATGGAGACCGACACTGGAGACGAGGAGATTGCTAATTTAGGATCGGGAGATATATCTGATGATGATTTGTTTGCAGAGGTTATGGCGCTTAGCTTGGATGAGACACCTCCCGAGGATGAGAGTTTTGAGGAGGTTGTTGCTGATGGAAGTTCGAGGGTACCGAATTCTGTTGATGTACCACCCACTGAATTGGAGCTTAAGCCATTACCTTCCCATTTGGAGTATGCTTATTTGTCAGGTGAATCTTCTTTACCCGTGGTTATCTCGTCCTCACTCTCGAGTGACGAGAAGGATTGTCTTTTGTCTGTGCTTCGAGCCCATAAGCGGGCTTTTGCTTGAAAGACCACCGATATTCCAGGTATTAGTCCTAACTTTTGTCAGCATAAAATAGATTTTGTTGATGATGTTAAGCCCGTTGTCCAGAGACAAAGGAGGCTTAATCCGAACATGAAAGAAGTTGTTAAGAAAGAGGTCATTAAGTTGTTAGATGCTGGGATCATTTTTCCTATTGCTGATAGTCCTTGGGTTAGTCCTGTTCATTGTGTGCCCAAAAAGGGGGGCATGACAGTTATTGAGAATGAGAATAAGGAACTCTTGGCCACTAAGACTATAACTGGTTGGCGGGTTTGTATTGATTACCGTAAGCTTAATGATGCCACCCGTAAGGATCACTTTCCCATTCCTTTCATTGATCAGATGTTAGAAAGACTTGCAGGTAATGAATATTTTTGTTTCTTAGATGGGTTTTCCGGGTACTTCCAAATACCCATTGATCCCAAGGACCAAGAAAAGACCACCTTCACATGCCCATTTGGTACTTTTTCTTATCGGCGAATGCCGTTTGGTTTGTGTAATGCCCCAGGCACCTTTCAAAGGTGCATGATAGCTATTTTCCAGGACATGCTTGAAACCTCCATGGAGGTTTTCATGGATGATTTCTCAGTTTTTGGGGACTCTTTTCATACTTGCTTGCATAATTTGGAAAGGATGTTAGAACGGTGTGAGAGGGCACACCTTGTTTTGAATTTGGAAAAGTGCCATTTTATGGTGACCGAGGGAATTGTTTTAGGGCATAAAGTGTCTAAGGCCGGGATTGAAGTTGATAGGGCTAAGATAGATGTTATAGCCAAATTACCCCCTCCTTCCAATGTGAAAGGGGTAAGGAGTTTTCTTGGACATGCCGGTTTTTACCGCCGTTTTATTAAGGATTTTTCTAAGATTACTCGTCCTATGACCCACTTGTTGGAGAAGGACGTCCCTTTTGTGTTTGATGATGCTTGTTTGAGTGCATTTCAGGTTTTAAAGGAGAAGTTGACTAATTCTCCTATCATGGTTGGACCGGATTGGGAATTGCCATTTGAATTGATGTGTGATGCAAGTGACTATGCTGTGGGAGCCGTGCTTGGGCAAAGGGTTGATAAGCATTTCAAGCCAATTTACTTTGCTAGTAAGACCTTGAACCCCGCTCAGCATAATTACACCACTACTGAGAAGAAGTTGCTTGCCGTGGTCTTTGCCTTTGATAAGTTTAGATCTTATTTGGTGTTGAGTAAGACCATTGTTTTCACGACCATTCAGCCCTTAAGTACTTGTTCTCGAAGAAAGATGCTAAACCTAGGCTTATCCGATGGATTTTGTTGTTACAAGAGTTTGATATAGAGATTAAGGATAAGAAAGGTGCTGAAAACTTGGCGGCCGACCATTTGAGTCGTTTGGAAGATCCTCACCGGGAGGAACTTCGAGATGGGGAGATTAATGATCACTTCCCCGATGAGTCTTTAATGTTTATTTCTAACTCTGATAATGCTCCTTGGTTTGCAGATATTGCTAATTATTTGGTTGCAGGTGAGATACCGAATGATTTCACGTCCCAACAAAAGAAGAAGCTCATATCGGATGCTAAGCACTATTTTTGGGATCGTCCATACTTGTTTCGTGTTTGTGCAGATGGTATGGTAAGGAGATGTGTAGCTGGAGCTGAGACGAGGGAGATTCTTGATGCTTATCACTATGGTCCAACTGGAGGTCATTACGGTCCTTCAGTTATTGGTAAGAAAGTTTTTGATGCAGGTTTCTATTGGCCTACAATTTTCAAGGAGGCCCAGACTTTGGTAGAGACTTGTGACATTTGTCAAAGACAAGGGAGCATTACTAAGCGGGATAAGATGCCTCAACAAAGCATTCAGGTATGCGAGGTATTTGATATTTGGGGTATAGACTTCATGGGACCATTCCCACCGTCTAATAAGTTTCAATATATTCTTTTCGCCGTTGACTACGTGTCTAAATGGGCCGAAGCCAAGGCTTTGCCCATGAATGACGCGAGGGTAGTCATTGATTTCTTGAAACAATTATTCTGTCGATTTGGTTGCCCTAGAGCTTGATTAGTGACCGAGGAACCCATTTTGCAAATCATCAATTAGCTAAGGTCATGAAGAGGTATGGTGTTGTGCATTATTTTTCTACTTCTTATCATCCACAAACTAGTGGACAAGTAGAAAACACCAATAGGGCTTTGAAAAGGATTTTAGAGAAAACTGTTGGAGATAACCCCAAGGTTTGGTCGTAAGAAGTTGGATGACGCCTTGTGGGCGTTTAGGACGGCTTTTAAGACGCCGATTGGCACCACGCCATACCGGTTGCTCTATGGCAAAACTTGCCATCTTCCTATTGAGATAGAGCATAAGGCGTATTGGGCGTTGAGGAATCTGAATTTGGATATGATGGAAGCTAGTGAACTTAGAATGT
>CM067174.1:13573517-13663887 GCA_034093135.1 Erigeron breviscapus | reverse complement strand
CATCGTTGTTGATCGTTATTGATTGTTATCGAACGTTGTTGAACGTTATATGGAATCGTTATTATTGAACGTTGACTTGTATTGAATTGTGATAATGTGAAACCTTATAGGTTTTCCTTGGATGTGATTAGTTCTCCTAATCCTCACTTATTGTTAACGGTTGTTATCCGATACATATACTTGTTTCCTGTTACTTGTCCCTACGAACTCACCAACTTTATGTTGACGCTTTTTAGTACACTTTTCAGGTAATCAAGTTAATCAGAGACAAAATGGATGATTGCATGCTTACTTGCTAGGATTGGACTAGCTTTGGACTTTCTGGATCCATGATCCTTACTTCCTTTATGGGTTACTTTTAGGATTAACTACTATCGATTGAATTGCCTTTTATTATTGATTGAACATGTATTTCGATGAATGTTGATGATTGTATACGTTTAAGGATTGTTTCAATCCTATGTTTTCATATAGTTTGACTCTACATAATTTCCATGTCGTGCTGTGCTTTTCTAAGTGATACCTTATTCAGTTTTTCTTACTCGGTTTTTGCCTATGACATGTTGCTCTGTTGAGATCTTAGTTAGTTGTATGCTATTTCATGAGCTGCTACTTTGTTTAGTAGACTGATCTTTGTGTGAGAATAGAACTGTTTGCTCATTAAGGTTGCTTATAGTTCTGTACCTATGTATTATGGTCTATTGCTTAGTCACTCCCCATCCGTCTAGGTTTTGCTTATATAAGCTCGTGCCATAACTTTTTGCTTTGATGAAATCCTGGTCATGAAGTTGTATGTCCTAGTGGCCTTGAATTTTTTTTTTGTTTTGTTCAAGTTTGAGTATGGTGTTAACTTTCCTAGTATAGTAATATGCTTGACTAATTAGAATTATCTGATTCTCCTTTTTGTTAGCTCGTGTTTTATCAATCACATGCGGTTTTTTATCAGCTTGTCACACTTTATGTCATATTTGAAACATGTTTCTGTTGGTTTAATTGTCAGGTTTAAGATTTATCCTCATATCGGGTTTTTTGGCAAGTCCTGGTCATATGGAAAAGATAGAAGAAGCTTACCTTTTTTGAAAGTTGAAACATCTCTTTATTAGGCTTGAATTTTTCAATTAGTAACAAACCAAGTATGTGTTTGGTTCATGGTGAAGCCTGGTGCAGAAGTAGTTTAGACCAGTTTGATTGTTGGTTTCATAAATTATGTTAGTTTTTTTCTACATTCCGACTCGATCTGATCCAGTTCCATCTTGTTAAAACTTGATCAAACCTTCTGGAATAAGATTTTAAATAAAAATGGTGGTTTACACATGTCAAAATGTCATTGACCAGCATGGATGCTTTATTTGTTGTTGGTCGTATAACATCTTCTCCTTAATTGATGTGTCATGTGTGTTAACCGCTCCTTACTCATTCATGATGGATGCATTCCTTGTCTTCTTTTTAATGGTGCATTTATCAATTTATGTGGTCTGCTTTTAGCTTTCATATATACTGCTTGTTTGATTGTTATTTGTGCTTTCTCGGTGGTAAGGTTATTTGCTCGACAACATTGCTTGTTGCTTGATGGTTCTGCTCTTAGTGTTTGCATTCGGTATCTGAAAGTGTGCTTTTTTTGTGTTTCTTTACACATGTTAAAGCTAGAAGGAAACTGAAGTACATAATCATATTTTATCTTGTTGTTAATGACGTGGCTGTGTTTGATTGAGCATATGCTCTTGTTGATTTGTTGCGGCTATTTGCAAAGCTGTTTTCTATCTTGGTATGACTTCTTTGAGTTATTTTGATTATTGTTGATTTGCAGCCTTGTAGTATTTCTTGGTTTTGTGTATGCGGCATGCTTGTTATGATTCTCTGATTCTTAACATGATCATTGTGTTATTTGTGGATCTTAGACCTTTCGTAACCATTCCACCTTTAAATTTATACCTCACTATACCTCACATATCCAACTATACCCATTGAAAACCAAACAAACTATATAAACAAAAGATTTGAACATAATTAACCTTTTCACCATCAACCTTTAATCTTTAACCATTAAAACATTTTTTTTCACCATTTTTTTCACAAATCTTTTTTTTTTTTTTTTTTTTTTTTTTTTTTTTTTTTTTTTTTTTTTTTTTTTTTTTTTTTTTTTTTTTTTTTTTTTTTTTTTTTTTTTTTTTTTTTTTTTTTTTTTTTTTTTTTTTTTTTTTTTTTTTTTTTTTTTTTTTTTTTTTTTTTTTTTTTTTTTTTTTTTTTTTTTTTTTTTTTTTTTTTTTTTTTTTTTTTTTTTTTTTTTTTTTTTTTTTTTTTTTTTTTTGACGGGCCCCTTTATTTGTCTTTTTTTTGTTTTTTGTTTGAATTATGGTTGTGTGATGGTTGTTTAGGATTTTTTACCTTGTATTGGTTGGTGAATGATCTATGTTTTGACCATGAGACTGTAGTGTAGATTGCTGCAGGCAATGATTGGGGTTTTTTTTCTTATTTGGGTGTGGATACAAAGTTCACATTCAGTAAGGTGGTTTTTTTACTTATAAGAAAAACCTGTTGGTTGTTTTATCTTTATATTATGTTTGCAAGGTGTTGGTTGTTTACTTTGGGTTAAAATTGCCCTTTTTTTGTGATGAGGTCATAAAAGTTTCCCTTAACTCAAATTAGTCTTTATGTTCTTTGCATGTTTAGTTGTTTGCTTTACTTGTGAAGTTGTAAAAGTTTTTGGTTAAGTTGGATTAGTCTTTATATTCCTCTCACTTCTGATTGTTTGAAATATGGTGACATTTTCTTATGATAATTATGTTTGGTGTCTTGTCATACATTTTTTCTGGAAGTTTGCTTCTTTGTAGGTGTCGATTGGAAGAATTTCTGTTGCTGATGATGTGGTATGTGTTGTTCTTATGATGATTGTTTGTTATATGTCTGATGTTCTTCTAGACAGTCCTTTTATGTCATTATGGATGTCTTTTATCCTTAATTGGGAGGATTATTTGTTGGTGATGATGTTTATGACATGTTCTTAGTTGCTATTTTCCATTTTTGACTTCGGCTTGGTTGTTGGTAATCAAGGAATTTTTCTATATCTTCATCTGGTTTCTTTCCTTGTGTGTCTCTTCAATCTTCTTCTTGTTTCTCATTTGACCTTCAATCTTGTGTTGTGAACTATTGATTATCTTTATGTTTGATGGTATCTTACCACAAGATTGAGGGGGTGGATATATGTGTATGAGAAGTTTTTTTTTGGGTCTTGAGTTTCTTGTTTCAAATCTTTGATTCTTAAATCATCTTGAACCTAAAATATCTTTTGAATCTTAAAACTTGTTTTATCTTGATCAAATCTTAAAGTTTGGTTTTTAAATCTTGAAATCTTATAACCTGTCTTAGATTTTTTAAACCTTATTTTTTTATTTTTTGTTCAAATCTTTGGTTGCAATTTTTGTCTTGATTATTTTTTGTTGTTCATCCTAGATTTTGAACTAGCTGGTAGTTTCTTTGTGTTGGTGGTTATAAGTATGGCTATGATTGGAGTTGCAAACTTGCAATCATGTATGCCACATTCTATTTCTGGTTGGATCTTCAATCTTGTAGTTTTCTCTTCACCATCTTTAACTATTTTCTAACTACAAGATTGAGGGGGGAGAAGAATATAAGTATTTTAAGATTATTTTAAAGTTCTATCGAACGGATAAAAATGAGTAGCTTATATAAAAGTTTTTTGATCTGAAGCTTCTATCTTGCTCTTCCTCCTCTGTTTGTTTTTTTTTCTGGGTTGGTTGTTGTTGGATTGCAGATTCTTGAACCAGCTGAATTCTAGGATGAGTGAGGGAGGAAAAAGAAGAATGTTCAGGGAAGTTTTCTTTATATCCCCTCAAATTTATGAAGTTTTTATATCTACTTGGTTCGCTACTAGTGTTAATATCAACTTATGATTTTTTATGGGGTATGATTTAATGATTGTAATGATAAGTTGTAGTTATATAAGCAAACTATTTGACCTGGTACTAGTTAGCACCAGAGGTATGATTGACTAAAACTAGAAAAATCTTGGAATTGTCATAGCTTGTTCTAGTGTGGTTGTGGTTTCATAAAACTTTGTGTGTTGGATTATTTGTTTGATAATTGTAACACATTTTTTTGTGATCTTTTTCATAGGTATGAGGTTATGGTTGTAGTTCGTGTTGTTGCTATTGTCTGTTCAAGCCCATTCATTGCATTTGAATATTCTGATTCGTGTTGAAGCAGCTAGTCGTTGACTCCACTGCTGATCTCAGTTTTTGCTCGCCTCTGCTGCTGCTATTCTTATTTGTTCCCTTTCAGTCCTGGTATCTTCTGTTCTCACCCTCCATTTAAGATCCTCATGATTCTTCTTATGTCCTGGTAGATTAAAAAGCTTGGGTAATGTCTTCTGGTATAGCCCGTGTTAGTGCACTTGGGGTGACAGACTTTCGGTGTGACTAACATTCTGGCTGCCCACATTTAGTGCACTTGAGGTGGAAGACCTTCGGTGTGACTAAATGTTTCGGCCTTTCTAGACCATTTTTTTGGATGTCGCTTCATGGCTTTTGGTCTCATTTCCTATTTTCACCCATATTTCATTAAGAGGGGTCAAGGTTATAGGTATGTTCAATCTACTCATTTCTGGTGAGAACATTCTTATTTTAAGTATGAGTCGCTAAGATTGTGGGGGGTGTTGAGAAAAAAGGTTTTATACCTCAATCTTAGATTTGTTTCTTTATAGACAAGTTAAAATGCTCAAGTGTATATTTCATGAAGATGAGGGGTCAAAGGTGTGTCTGCTACAACTTCATTACACCCGTTATCTTCCACAACGGATATATCTCTTACTATATATCGAAATCAGAAGCATAGCAGAAGACATCCTTTTTTCATAAAAAAATTTATACATCAACAAGAATCTGATCACCATGTAGATCCTCTATGTAATTCGTTTTTTTCCTTCACAATCTCGTTGACTATTCCCAGATTTGTGTATTGTATTAAAACATTATCATATGATTGTTTCATCATATGACTAATTACAAATTAATTCTCTTGTTCTTATTTCTCTCTAATAATTTTATCAAAATCCCCATAAATACCGACTTCCATGGCTTAAACAAAAAAAACAAATCGCCATAGACTCGTATCGGCATATTTAAACCCTTACCTAGTGCAGCAATATCTAATTACCCATTTGACCCGTTCCTAATAATGAACTGATGATAAAGGAATAGTATAAACAAAATGGACTTGACCAAGCATAATGTAACAGGAGTTACAAGGCCTAACCTCCCTGTCCAAATAGTTCAACCGGAAACATGAAAAGCCAGCTAAAACTACGCTAGTTCCCATATCCAAAGTATAGCTGAACCAAATCAACATTGTAATCACCACTCTCAAGTCAGTAATATTTCATTATAAAACATCAATAAGCTAATAATCAAACAATACTCCAATTTCAAAACCAACTAAACACAAAATGCATCAAACAATGAAAAACACTATAAAATCCGACAATAACCACATCTACATGATACTGAAGGTGATTGCTTTTGATGATGACTCCGATAATGGCCCATGATCAGATTGTTTTAGTACACCTGATCATATTCCGGCAATAACCCTTGTTCAGAATCCGATAATAACCTTTGATTTGAACCCGATAACAACCAGTCATCATCTAACGGGAAGAAAGGAAGGGCGAATCATCCGACAATTAATGTCCCTTCATCATGTAATGGAGAAGAAAAAGATGAAGATTGATTCATGTTGATGAGTCGTTGTGTTACCAGATCATATTAATCACGTTCAGAAGAAGTTAGGATTGAAAGAGGAATATATTTACGTGATACTATGGAACGGGGGGATCCCTATTTCAGTTTTTCACAGCCAGATGATGATATTTAACCTAGGTTAATTAACCTTAACCTTAACTAATATGGGATGACATGGCAGGCCCACTTAAGATGCCATGTGAGTTAGTAACATTAGTGTTTGTACCACCACCACCACCACCTTTACCAATTCCACCACCTCCTCCAAACCCCACTCCTCCACCACCACCCTTACCAATGCCACCACCAACACTACTTCCAAACCCCCCTCCACCTCCTATACCCACACCACCACCACCACCACCACCACCACCACCACCACCACCACCACCACCACCACCACCACCACCACCACCACCACCACCACCACCACCACCACCACCACCACCACCACCACCACCACCACCACCACCACCACCACCACCACCACCACCACCACCACCACCACCACCACCACCACCACCACCACCACCACCACCACCACCACCACCACCACCACCACCACCACCACCACCACCACCACCACCACCACCACCACCACCACCACCACCACCACCACCACCACCACCACCACCACCACCACCACCACCACCACCACCACCACCACCACCACCACCACCACCACCACCACCACCACCACCACCACCACCACCACCACCACCACCACCACCACCACCACCACCACCACCACCACCACCACCACCACCACCACCACCACCACCACCACCACCACCACCACCACCACCACCACCACCACCACCACCACCACCACCACCACCACCACCACCACCACCACCACCACCACCACCACCACCACCACCACCACCACCACCACCACCACCACCACCACCACCACCACCACCACCACCACCACCACCACCACCACCACCACCACCACCACCACCACCACCACCACCACCACCACCACCACCACCACCACCACCACCACCACCACCACCACCACCACCACCACCACCACCACCACCACCACCACCACCACCACCACCACCACCACCACCACCACCACCACCACCACCACCACCACCACCACCACCACCACCACCACCACCACCACCACCACCACCACCACCACCACCACCACCACCACCACCACCACCACCACCACCACCACCACCACCACCACCACCACCACCACCACCACCACCACCACCACCACCACCACCACCACCACCACCACCACCACCACCACCACCACCACCACCACCACCACCACCACCACCACCACCACCACCACCACCACCACCACCACCACCACCACCACCACCACCACCACCACCACCACCACCACCACCACCACCACCACCACCACCACCACCACCACCACCACCACCACCACCACCACCACCACCACCACCACCACCACCACCACCACCACCACCACCACCACCACCACCACCACCACCACCACCACCACCACCACCACCACCACCACCACCACCACCACCACCACCACCACCACCACCACCACCACCACCACCACCACCACCACCACCACCACCACCACCACCACCACCACCACCACCACCACCACCACCACCACCACCACCACCACCACCACCACCACCACCACCACCACCACCACCACCACCACCACCACCACCACCACCACCACCACCACCACCACCACCACCACCACCACCACCACCACCACCACCACCACCACCACCACCACCACCACCACCACCACCACCACCACCACCACCACCACCACCACCACCACCACCACCACCACCACCACCACCACCACCACCACCACCACCACCACCACCACCACCACCACCACCACCACCACCACCACCACCACCACCACCACCACCACCACCACCTCCACCGGTGACCACCACCACCACCACCATATCCGACCGCCACCACCACCACCACCACCACCACCACTACTACGGCGCCACCACCACCACCACCAATCTTCGCCGCCACCACCGCCGCTACCGCTGCTCGCCGTTTAACATTTGCCATTTTGGTCCATTAATAAACATGGCAAACTTTTATGGATATATATGTAAAACGTTGCTTTTTCGATCGTTTCTTTCTCGAATGAACTTAAGACTTCCTAGAACCTAATATCTAGTGTTTTAAACACTTTGATATGGCCATAATCTTCCAATAAACTACTTCATTAAAACTTAAATACTTGTTAAAGATCAAGCATATCTCTCACAACCTTTCATCATCCCAAGCTTTCAATTCAACCAATGTTGTTTTGAATTCGTTGGTTCAAATCGTAAACACAACGTAGTTATCAGGAATTTTCCCAAGGATCTTCAAGAAGGCTAGTTATAATACCCACATAGAGGCTGGAATTATTCATATTGTATCAAGAAAACAAGTCCAAGTTATGGCCGATTCTACTCAATACTGATTGTTGCTCTTCACTACGTCATCACTTTGATCTTAGAACTCATAATATCTCCATACTTGTAAGTGTTTCTATGAAACCTTACTATACTTTGCGTTATGATTATATGACTATATGTTATGTATTGAAATGCTTGTCAACTTACTTTTATACTCAATTGATAAATACTTGCATTTAAATATCCTATCAATAATATTCACCATCTGTGAATTATTTCGTATTTTCGATTTTCTGGTTTTTGGATAGAAAATATCCTTGATAAGCTTTAAACGAAAGCACTTCATGATCGCAGGCCTTTTGTTATATAGATGGGGGAGATAATGGGTTGTAGCCGGACTAGGTTTGGACTAAACGATTTAAAGATCCTGCCCCCGTTGTTACCGCCCTACTAGATCCCTCCGTATAATTATCCGGGCATGAAGTGTAATTGTTTCACCTCCACCATTCATGGTATCTCTTCCATTGTAATCAATACATTTTGTATTGATTATACTACATACTATTTAAAGTATCTCTTCGTTACTAAATTAATACATTCTTCGTATTAATCTTACTATTTAAAGTACATATATCCTACGGATACGTATTATATACGGAAAGTTACATTTTTACCCTACAGTTTCAAAGTTGTCATTTTCCGTCCTTATAAGTTTGACATTTGACAATTTAGTCTCTCAAGTTTCAAGAATGACAATTTAGTCCCTCAAGTTTCAAGAATGACAATTTAGTCCCAAGGATTTTCAAGAAGGCTAGTTATAATACCCACATAGAGGCTGGAATTATTCATATTGTATCAAGAAAACAAGTCCAAGTTATGGCCGATTCTACTCAATACTGATTGTTGCTCTTCACTACGTCATCACTTTGATCTTAGAACTCATAATATCTCCATACTTGTAAGTGTTTCTATGAAACCTTACTATACTTTGCGTTATGATTATATGACTATATGTTATGTATTGAAATGCTTGTCAACTTACTTTTATACTCAATTGAGATTCGGGCTGAAAAGTGTACATACTTGTTTGATTGTTTGATTTAACGTATTGACTTGTTGCTCGGTTAATTATGCTTTCGTTTATGAATACTTGTTGTTAAACGATTGTCGGTTGATTCACTTTGTCATGATATGGAACGAGATGTTAATAATCTATTTGTTGATTGTTGATGTGATTAACACTTTGATATGGCCATAATCTTCCAATAAACTACTTCATTAAAACTTAAATACTTCTTAGAAACATATCCTAAAATCTGGTTTAAAAACTCAAAGGAATGAACCCGAAACGACTGGTAACATTTGAGGAAACAACTAGGAAGTTGTCAAAAGTGAAAAGACTAAAATGCCCTTTTAAAAATCTGCACCTTAAAGTCTCCTAGCCCATGGTATTGCAAAACCATCAACTTTCCCATGGTATTCATTAACTTAACTATGATTACTTATTAACTAAACTAGTAACCATGGAAAATTTTACCTATAAATACAAACTAAGGTTTTCATTTCTAATTACCAATTCACATAATCAAACTTCTTCTTCCTTAATCTCTATCATTCCAAGATCAATACTTGTTAAAGATCAAGCATATCTCTCACAACCTTTCATCATCCCAAGCTTTCAATTCAACCAATGTTGTTTTGAATTCGTTGGTTCAAATCGTAAACACAACGTAGTTATCAGGAATTTTCCCAAGGATCTTCAAGAAGGCTAGTTATAATACCCACATAGAGGCTGGAATTATTCATATTGTATCAAGAAAACAAGTCCAAGTTATGGCCGATTCTACTCAATACTGATTGTTGCTCTTCACTACGTCATCACTTTGATCTTAGAACTCATAATATCTCCATACTTGTAAGTGTTTCTATGAAACCTTACTATACTTTGCGTTATGATTATATGACTATATGTTATGTATTGAAATGCTTGTCAACTTACTTTTATACTCAATTGAGATTCGGGCTGAAAAGTGTACATACTTGTTTGATTGTTTGATTTAACGTATTGACTTGTTGCTCGGTTAATTATGCTTTCGTTTATGAATACTTGTTGTTAAACGATTGTCGGTTGATTCACTTTGTCATGATATGGAACGAGATGTTAATAATCTATTTGTTGATTGTTGATGTGATTACTTGTGGTTTAATGGCGCATTGTGTATCATGTAAGTCGTAACGGGTTAACGGTTTAATGACGCATTGTTTATCATATAAGTCGTAACGGTTTAATGGCGCATTGTTTATCATGTAAGTCGTAACGGTTTAATGGCGCATTGTTTGACAAGTAAGGCGTAACAGTTTATGTGTAATGGAATTGTAATTGAAATGTTGATTGTGTTGATTTTGTGCTAACGTGAAACCTTTTAGGGTTTTCCTTGGAATGTGATTAGGTATTCTAATCCTCGCTTATCGTTAACGGTTGTTATTCCGATACACTTGATTCCTATTACTTGTCCCTACGAACTCACCAACTTTATGTTGACGCATTTTAGTACACTTTTCAGGTAATCAGGTTAATCAGAGACAAAATGGATGATATTGTGTTTGCATTGCTAAGAATGGACTTGCTTTGGACTTTCTGGATCCGTGATCCTTATTTCCCTTTAATGGGTTATGCTTAGGATCAACTACTATCATTTAAACATTTCCATTTAATATTGATTGAGTGTGTATCTTTGATTGATGTTGATTATTGTATACATTTGAGTGAGTTTGTGGATTGTTTCAATCCTATGAATGCATATAGTTTGACTCTACATAATTTCCATGTCGTGCTGTGCTTTTCTAAGTGATACCCCATGATTCCGCCTTGTTGGGGTGTTACAGAATGGTATCAGAGCCGTGGTTGTAGAGAGCTAGGTGGATTGACCTAGTCTATAGCCATTGCACCCACATTTCATATTAGCATGCATGGTAGGAAATTTTGTGTGCAACGTGAACTGTATGATGCATAAAAATTGTTTTAAACGGAGTTCGTAGGTTTCTTATGATTCGATGACTTGATTGTTATGTGACAACTTGATGGATGTATATGATAGTGTCGGGATACACCGTGAATTGTGAAATTGTTGTGATAAACGGTGATGTGTGAAATTTTGGAAGTATTTATTATTTGTCCCCCAGCAAAGTGAAACGATGGCATTAACGGAGTATAACACTCGATAACCCTAGAGGCGCCTGATCAACAAATCTATGGTTATCCTATGTCATATAAAGTTAATGATCTCGTGGATTGCGCCTTCGTGGATAAAGTATAGTAGGTTAACCCGGTATGCTTAATGAGTTTTGGTTAGGTGGAGGGTTAGCCGCTGGTACACCCTGTATACATACCCGGCCAACACTTAGAGAACATATCGGAACCGAGTCTTGACATCCATTCAATATATTAACGGTGTGGAGGGTTAGCCGATGGTACACCCTGTATACAAACACTTTTAATGTGTCGAATGTTGAAGTTAAGATCCGGACTATACTTTACCCACCTTGTTATGACTTGACCCATTTATATTGTGTCGAATGATTCGTGATTGTATTGTTGCTTATAAATTGTACGATTGATAAAGCCTTAGATTATTGCCATGATAATATCCCCGTAGAGATAACTATATTCATGCAATGATTTAGAAGGACTTGATGTGAAAATTGTGTATTACTTGAAGGTCAATTTTGATATTCGGGTGTGAATTGTGAGACTTAACTTAGTAATCTAACACGTGTGTTCAGGAAAGATGGTTAGGCCAAGGAGAGCTAACACTAACTATAGGCGTCAAGATGAGCAAGATGAGCAAGAGGAGCCGATAGTTCAAGAAGAAATTATAGGTGGACGTGGTGGTAGAGGTAGAGGTGGCCGAGGAGGTCGTGGTGGCCGAGGTGGCCGGGGTGGTGCTAATCCCCCGGTAAGAGCCGAGGTCATTACTCAAGCTCTCAATGAGCTTATGCCGGAACTTGTGGCCCGAATCTCGGCGGCCATGGATGGAAATGAACAAGAAGAACCGGAAATTGAAGCAGAAAATGAAAATGAAAATGAAAATGAAAATGAAAATGTGAATGTGAATGGTGATGGGAACGGGGAAAATGTTTTTGTTCAACCAAGAAACAACAATGTTTACCGCCAAGGTTGTATTTTCAAAGATTTCAAGGCTTGTGGAGCTCCGGAATGGAAGGGTGAAGGTGGAGCCACCGGTTGTTTAGAGTGGCTAGAGAAGATTGAATATGTGATCCCTAGAAGTGGTTGTACTCAGGATCAAAGAGTTTCTCACGCCACCGGTATGTTAGCAGGTGATCCTCTAGAATGGTGGAATGTAGAAGTGGATACTTTGGGGATTGGCCTCGCAAATTCCATACCTTGGGAAAATTTCAAAGAAATGATCATCTCCAAGTATTTCCCACCATATGAAATGAGAAATTTGGAAGAAGAATTCACTAAGCTCACCATGAAGGGAGTCGATCATGTGGGGTACACTCGCCGCTTCAGACAACTTTCTAGACTCATTCCTCATCTTGTGAGACCTGAGGCCCAGAAGGTAGAAAAGTATGTGGTTGGCTTACCCTACAAAGTGAGGGTACTTGTTTCTCATCCCACCATGCCATTGACAATCAATGAAGCCATTAACCGAACCGCTAGTGTCACCATGGAGCTTGTGAAGGGTGGTGAAATAGCCAAAAGTGATAACAAGAGAAAAGATATGCCCGAGTCGAGTGGCACCAAGAAAGATGATAGGCGTAATAATAAGCGCCATGGTCGTGGTGGAAAGGTATATGCGGTGGTTGAGCCGCCAAAGGGTGGTTATGCTGGGACAAGTCCTTTGTGCCCTAAGTGTAACCGTCATCATCGAACTAATGTGAGATGTGATGCTTGCTTCATTTGTAACAATCAGGGTCACACCTCAAGATTTTGTCCTACCCGTCGAACTGCTCCATTAAATGTTGCTCCACTAAATGCTAGATACCCCCAAATGGCCCGGGGCAGTTGTTATGAATGTGGTAGCCAAGACCACTATCGTAACCGATGCCCAAATCTCATCGGCCAACAAGTTCAAGTGACCGTGCATCCTAATCAATTGCAAATTGCCGGTCCAAATCAAAACCGAGGAAATCAAGGTCAACAACAGCAAGCTCCTCAACAACAACTCGTTCCCCGTGGAAGAGCTTTTGCCGTGAATGCGGCCAAGGCTCGTGTTGATCCTAATGTCGTAGCAGGTACCTTTCTTCTCAATCACCAGTATGCTACCGTGTTATTTGATTCTGGAGCCGATTATAGTCTCATTTCCAATGATTTCATTCCGTTGATCGATGCTAATCTTAGCCCATTGTCTTATTGTTTTGAACTTGAAATGGTAAATGGTGGATTGTCTAGAATTAGTCAAATTGTTCGTGATTGTGTGTTAGAATTATGTGATCACCCATTTTACATAGACTTAATGCCTTTTGACATCGGTAGTTTTGACGTGATCGTGGGTATGGATTGGTTATCGGCCATGAACGCGGTGATTGATTGTGGTAGTCGAGCAGTGAGAGTTCCGTTGGAAAATGGAGAAGAATTAGTGGTTCAAGGCGAAACGACCGAACTATGGGATGGGATAATATATAGTGCTAAGGCCACAAAGGTTGAATTAAAAACCGTGGTCGTAGTTAAAGACTTTGCGGATGTATTTCCGGATGACCTACCGGGTTTACCTCCATCTCGTGAACTTGACTTCCGTATTGAACTTATTCCTAACGCTTCTCCCGTGGCCAAAGCGCCCTATCGCTTAGCCATGACCGAATTGCAAGAGTTGGCCGCCCAACTCAAAGAACTTCAGGAGAAGGGTTTCATTCGCCCTAGTCAATCTCCTTGGGGCGCACCGGTTTTGTTCGTTAAAAAGAAAGATGGCACATTCCGAATGTGTATCGATTATAGAGAATTGAAAAAACTAACGGTAAAGAATCGTTATCCTCTTCCTAGGATTGACGATTTATTCGACCAACTCCAAGGTGCTCGTTTCTTTTCCAAAATTGATTTGAGGTTGGGTTATTATCAATTGAGGGTTTATGAAGACGACATTCCAAAAACCACCTTTCGAACGAGATATGGACATTTTGGATTTACGGTGATGCCTTTTGGGTTGACTAATGCACCAGCTGTGTTCATGGATTTGATGAACCGGGTGTGTCAGCCCTACTTAGACCAATTTGTCATTGTCTTCATCGATGATATTCTTATCTATTCTAAGACAAAAGAAGATCATTTGGAACATTTGAAACAAGTCTTAGAGTTACTCCGGAAAGAAAAGCTTTATGCCAAGTTCTCCAAATGTGAATTTTGGCTTGAAGAGGTCCACTTTCTTGGTCACGTAGTGAGCAAAGAAGGAATTCATGTAGACCCAAGTAAAGTTGAAGCAGTAAAGAATTGGAGACGACCCGAAACACCGACCGAAATTCGCCAATTTCTTGGTTTGCGGGTTACTATAGACGATTTATTGAAGGCTTTTCAAAAATCGCCCAACCTTTGACCTTGTTGACTCAACGGGAAAGAAGGTTTGATTGGGGTGAAAAGCAAGAACAAGCATTCCAATTGTTGAAGGAAAAATTGTGTGATGCATCCATCTTGAGCTTGCCCGATGGAGCCGATGATTTCGTTGTATATTGTGATGCATCCGGGTATGGATTGGTTATCGGCCATGAACGCGGTGATTGATTGTGGTAGTCGAGCAGTGAGAGTTCCGTTGGAAAATGGAGAAGAATTAGTGGTTCAAGGCGAAACGACCGAACTATGGGATGGGATAATATATAGTGCTAAGGCCACAAAGGTTGAATTAAAAACCGTGGTCGTAGTTAAAGACTTTGCGGATGTATTTCCGGATGACCTACCGGGTTTACCTCCATCTCGTGAACTTGACTTCCGTATTGAACTTATTCCTAACGCTTCTCCCGTGGCCAAAGCGCCCTATCGCTTAGCCATGACCGAATTGCAAGAGTTGGCCGCCCAACTCAAAGAACTTCAGGAGAAGGGTTTCATTCGCCCTAGTCAATCTCCTTGGGGCGCACCGGTTTTGTTCGTTAAAAAGAAAGATGGCACATTCCGAATGTGTATCGATTATAGAGAATTGAACAAACTAACGGTAAAGAATCGTTATCCTCTTCCTAGGATTGACGATTTATTCGACCAACTCCAAGGTGCTCGTTTCTTTTCCAAAATTGATTTGAGGTTGGGTTATTATCAATTGAGGGTTTATGAAGACGACATTCCAAAAACCACCTTTCGAACGAGATATGGACATTTTGGATTTACGGTGATGCCTTTTGGGTTGACTAATGCACCAGCTGTGTTCATGGATTTGATGAACCGGGTGTGTCAGCCCTACTTAGACCAATTTGTCATTGTCTTCATCGATGATATTCTTATCTATTCTAAGACAAAAGAAGATCATTTGGAACATTTGAAACAAGTCTTAGAGTTACTCCGGAAAGAAAAGCTTTATGCCAAGTTCTCCAAATGTGAATTTTGGCTTGAAGAGGTCCACTTTCTTGGTCACGTAGTGAGCAAAGAAGGAATTCATGTAGACCCAAGTAAAGTTGAAGCAGTAAAGAATTGGAGACGACCCGAAACACCGACCGAAATTCGCCAATTTCTTGGTTTGCGGGTTACTATAGACGATTTATTGAAGGCTTTTCAAAAATCGCCCAACCTTTGACCTTGTTGACTCAACGGGAAAGAAGGTTTGATTGGGGTGAAAAGCAAGAACAAGCATTCCAATTGTTGAAGGAAAAATTGTGTGATGCATCCATCTTGAGCTTGCCCGATGGAGCCGATGATTTCGTTGTATATTGTGATGCATCCGGGAAAGGATTGGGTTGTGTCTTAATGCAACGGGATAAGGTGATAGCATATGCATCGAGACAATTGAAGGTACATGAGAAGAATTATCCGACCCATGACTTAGAATTGGGAGCTGTGGTATTTGCTTTGAAATGTTGGAGGCATTACTTGTATGGCACCAAAAGCGTGATCTATACCGATCATAAAAGCCTTCAACATATTTTTAATCAAAGTGATCTGAACATGAGGCAAAGAAGATGGCTTGAACTGTTAAGTGATTATGATTGTGTTATCCGGTATCACCCGGGTAAACCAAATGTGGTAGCCAATGCCTTAAGTCGAAAAGAACGTATAAAACCAAGAAGAGTTAAAGCCATGAGCTTTACCGTGTTAAGGAGTGTTCGTGACTCCATTATTGAAGCACAAGAATTGGCAACTAGACCGGAAAACTTCATCAATGAAACCTTAAACGGTTTAGAAGAACAATTTGATAGAAAGAATGACAATGGATTGTATTTCGTTGATCGATTGTGGATTCCCGTTCTTGGAGGATGGCGGTTGAAATTGATGGATGAAGCTCATAAGTCAGCCTACTCGGTTCACCCGGGTTCTGATAAAATGTACTTTGGATTGAGAGATTTGTATTGGTGGCCGGGAATGAAGAAAGACATTGCAAAATATGTTAGTGAATGCCTCACTTGCTTGCAAGTGAAAGCCGACCACAAGAAACCACCGGGTTTACTAGTCCAACCAGTAACACCGGTGTGGAAATGGGAAGAAATTGCTATGGACTTCATCACGAAGTTACCTAGGACGAGTAGTGGTCGGGACACTATTTGGGTGATAATTGACCGGTTGACTAAGTCGGCTCACCTCTTAGCCATCCGGGAGGACGATAAATTTGACACCATGGCACGTTTGTACATCAAAGAGGTGATATCCAAGCATGGAGTGCCGATTTCCGTGATATCCGATCAGGATGCCCGATTTACTTCAAAATTTTGGAAGGCGTTCCAGAAATCTATGGGTACTCGTCTCGGCATGAGTACGGCGTTCCACCCACAAACTGATGGTCAAAGTGAAAGAACGATCCAAACATTGGAAGATATGTTAAGAGCTTGTGCTATTGATTTTGGTGGTAATTGGGATGTGCATCTTCCTTTGGTTGAATTCTCCTACAATAATAGCTATCATGCTAGCATTGGAATGGCCCCATTTAGAGCATTATATGGGAGAAATTGTAGGTCACCGCTAGCTTGGGCAGAAGTTGGTGAAAGCCAACTCGTTGGGCCCGAAATTGTTATTGAAACAACGAAAGTGATCTCACAAATCAAAGAAAAGTTAAGAGTGGCCCGAGAACGACAATTGAAATATGCTAATGTTAGACGACGACCCCTCGAATTTGAAGTTGGTGACTATGTTTTATTGAAAGTGTCCCCGTGGAAAGGTGTGGTTCGTTTTGTGAAACGTGGCAAGTTGGGGCCACGGTACATTGGCCCGTTCAAAATCTTGGAGCGTATTGGTCCGGTAGCTTATCGATTAGAACTTCCTCAAAACCTGAGTGGAGTTCATAATGTTTTCCATGTTTGTAATCTTAGAAAGTGTTTGGCCGATCCAACACTTCACGTGCCCCTCGAAGAAATCCGTGTTGATAAAACGTTGAAATTCGTGGAAGAACCAATAGAAATCCTAGATCGACAAACTAGAAAGCTAAAGAATACCCGATATACGATTGTCAAAGTGAGATGGCAAGCTAGACGTGGACCCGAGTTTACTTGGGAACGCGAGGACCACATGAAGTCTAAGTACCACATTTGTTTGGTAATTAGGGTTTTGTTGAATTTCGGGACGAAATTCTTTTAACGGGGGAATAATGTAACATTTGCCATTTTGGTCCATTAATAAACATGGCAAACTTTTATGGATATATATGTAAAACGTTGTTTTTTCGATCGTTTCTTTCTCGAATGAACTTAAGACTTCCTAGAACCTAATATCTAGTGTTTTAAACACTTTGATATGGCCATAATATTCCAATAAACTACTTCATTAAAACTTAAATACTTCTTAGAAACATATCCTAAAATCTGGTTTAAAAACTCAAAGGAATGAACCCGAAACGACTGGTAACATTTGAGGAAACAACTAGGAAGTTGTCAAAAGTGAAAAGACTAAAATGCCCTTTTAAAAATCTGCACCTTAAAGTCTCCTAGCCCATGGTATTGCAAAACCATCAACTTTGCCCATGGTATTCATTAACTTAACTATGATTACTTATTAACTAAACTAGTAACCATGGAAAATTTTACCTATAAATACAAACTAAGGTTTTCATTTCTAATTACCAATTCACATAATCAAACTTCTTCTTCCTTAATCTCTATCATTCCAAGATCAATACTTGTTAAAGATCAAGCATATCTCTCACAACCTTTCATCATCCCAAGCTTTCAATTCAACCAATGTTGTTTTGAATTCGTTGGTTCAAATCGTAAACACAACGTAGTTATCAGGAATTTTCCCAAGGATCTTCAAGAAGGCTAGTTATAATACCCACATAGAGGCTGGAATTATTCATATTGTATCAAGAAAACAAGTCCAAGTTATGGCCGATTCTACTCAATACTGATTGTTGCTCTTCACTACGTCATCACTTTGATCTTAGAACTCATAATATCTCCATACTTGTAAGTGTTTCTATGAAACCTTACTATACTTTGCGTTATGATTATATGACTATATGTTATGTATTGAAATGCTTGTCAACTTACTTTTATACTCAATTGATAAATACTTGCATTTAAATATCCTATCAATAATATTCACCATCTGTGAATTATTTCGTATTTTCGATTTTCTGGTTTTTGGATAGAAAATATCCTTGATAAGCTTTAAACGAAAGCACTTCATGATCGCAGGCCTTTTGTTATATAGATGGGGGAGATAATGAGTTGTAGCCGGACTAGGTTTGGACTAAACGATTTAAAGATCCTGCCCCCGTTGTTACCGCCCTACTAGATCCCTCCGTATAATTATCCGGGCATGAAGTGTAATTGTTTCACCTCCACCATTCATGGTATCTCTTCCATTGTAATCAATACATTTTGTATTGATTATAATACATACTATTTAAAGTATCTCTTCGTTACTAAATTAATACATTCTTCGTATTAATCTTACTATTTAAAGTACATATATCCTACGGATACGTATTATATACGGAAAGTTACATTTTTACCCTACAGTTTCAAAGTTGTCATTTTCCGTCCTTATAAGTTTGACATTTGACAATTTAGTCCCTCAAGTTTCAAGAATGACAATTTAGTCCCTCAAGTTTCAAGAATGACAATTTAGTCCCTCAAGTTTCAAAAATGACAAATTAGTCCTTTAAATTTTTATAACATAAATGAGGTTTCATTTACAAAATACTTTAAAGGATTCTTAAAGATAAATTCAAATATCTATAAAAGCTCACAAAGTAAATACGTTGACAAGCGTATTAATAAGATATCCTTATAGTTGTATATCTATATTTGGAATTTAGCATGAATATAAATCAATTCACAATGAAATTAGGGAATACGTAACGTGGCCAGTTGACACGCTCGTCATCGTTAACTACATCAATCTCTTCTATTAAGCATGTCTGGGTTGATGCTAAACAGTTGTAAGCTACAAGCTAGTCAACTTATAATAACATTTAATTGATAGGTTGGATCTCGGTTAACTTTTTGAACCTGTTTAACACTCAGGATATCGAGTAAATTAAAATGTAGTTAAAAAAGACTATTTGGTTTTAAGCGGAAACCCAATCTTAAATGTTGTGGGTAGGTTCTGTTGTTGCCGTTAACAAATAAACGAACTTTAAAAATTGATAGTAACAATTTGTAAATTTATATTAACAATATGCAAAATAAGACAATAAAAGTTTGATCAATTGGCTGGAGTCTTTTTTGGTTTTACTTCAGGTTATAAGTTTGACTATCCAAAGTGACATGTCCTGGGGGTTAACCCCACAATACAATGGGTGAAGTACTTTAGACTACGAGATGTAGATCATGATCCTTGCAGGAGATTCAAAAGCTCATGAGTTACATCTCGTAGTCTAAAGTACGTGCAAAGTTCACCATTGTATTGTGAGGTAGTATCTTATAATATCGAATATAGACAAACTGTTAAAAAACAATCTATAATATAACTAAAAGAGGAGGTTGGGGGTACACTTGGCACTTCTAATCTCCCCTAAAACTCCCTCCTAATTCGCTTCTTTTTTGTAGATTTTTTTATTTTCTTATTTAATAGATAATTATTATTTAAAACTTTATCATAAATCTTTTTCTATCAAAACAAACTTTTTTAAATTTTAAGTTAGGTATGGAACCTCTTAGGTCATAATATTTTAATCCAATAAAAACATAAGGCCCAAAACTTTTTTAAATTTTAAAGATATATAATATCCTTAAAACTCTCCTAATAAATTATTATTATGTATATACAACCTAAAATTTTATTAATCATTCTTATTCGTAATATTCTTCTCATTTCTATCTTTAATAAACAAATCAATTTCAGGAAAATTTTCAACAATAAAAACATACGGTTTTTTATACCACTTTAATTTTATTTTAGGTATTTTGTTCGTGCTTGATTATTATTTGATTAATTGTAATGTTATTGTTATTTTTCATCTTTTTTATTTAGTTTGTTGTTAATTGTAGTTTGATTATGACTTATTCTTCTATTACAAAAGGGTTTATTCTTTTACATTTGTTTTGTTCATGTTTTGTTATTTTTCACCTGATTTGTTATTTGTTATTTTGATTTTTACCTTTGATATATATATTTTAAGACTATCCGTCCATCAGACTAGTTTGTAAATATAAATAAATATACTTTTGTATTACGAAGCATGATTGGCTATTTTTTTATTCGAAAAAGTAGAAAAATAAAGCAAGAAATAAAAGGGCAAAATTGGAAAGTCAAGTGGGAGGGCTTGATTGGGTTATAAATTGAAGATCACAATTTGGGGATCTCTCATTCTCTCCTGTTTTATTATTACGACGACTCAGATAAAAGAAAGAGGCAGAGAGAGGAAGGGTTTCTGAGGGTGGTTGCCGCCTCTCTCGTTGCCAATGATTTCTATCAAACCCCAACAACCCTCTCTTATATGCGTATGTATATATATATATATATATGCGCTATCTTATATCTATCTATCGATAAACTGATACAGGATTCAGCAGGAGTTGTTACGACTTACACTTGGTTTTTTTTTCTTTTTTTTTTTCGTTTTTAACGGCAAATTCCATTGTATGCCTGGGATCGAACCCAGGACCTACAGAGTGTGAAAAGCATAACCAAAACCCTAATCTCAGAGTGGCTGTGATGATTGAATTAATATGTATGTATCTGAGTCGAAAATCGGGACAAAGTTTGAGATAGCTCGTATCTTGGCGGGGCATAATAAGTATATAATCAGAAGATGGCTATTAAGTTCTTTTTTTAGCAACTTCTGATCATTGTTATTATTGCAGCCATGGCGTTTTAATCCGCCTTGTTCCGATTGTAAAACAGATCTGAGCCCTCATTTTTTCTTTATATCTATATCATATTTATAATGTGTGTGTGTATATATATTCAAGTGGATAGCATGTTGTTTAGGTAATAATTAGTCTTGTGTTTTTTAAAGTGATAAATAGTTTGTGTGTTCTAAAGTGTATTGATAGTTTTTTAAGCATTTTAGAATAAATTTTTTTTCGAAGAACCAGCAAATTTGATTTAAAGTGTTTGATCAGTTGTGGATCAAATATTAGAATTGTTGATTGTATATTTGACTTATTGAGTATTGAGGACTGGATCGACAGGATTTCGCATCTGTTAAATACATTAGTTGAAAAGGGTTTTAGTTATTCCTAGTGATTCATTATCAGATTTTGCAAACAAATGTCTAAGATTATATATATATATATATATATATATAAAGTATATACAGTATTGGATCATTTGGGTTCTGTTTTTGATTGGATAGAAAACAGAAGAAATCTGGGAGATTTTCGATATGACCTCCCCTGGTAATGATTATTAATCTATGTGGGCATGTGGCTGCATTTGCCAAGCCAGAGGTGTTATTGTTACCTTTGTTATGATGATTATTAATCTATTTGGCTACATTATTAATCTACCTTTCATACAGAATACAGAACTTAAAATGAATGATAAATTATATGTTTATTTAGTTTCCAAATGAATCTTGTTGACTAATGTTGAGCATGAGGTCTGTTTTGTGGCCATTGATGGAGTCAGTAAGCGCTAATCTGCACTTTACTTCTTTGTTTAAGGTATTTAGTTGATCTGGACACGACACGTTTTGTTGCTTAGTTATCTGAGATAATCTCGAAGCTGGGCAATAAGTATTCGTTCGCTGCTTGAGTTGTCACTGAGAATCCATATGTTTGGATCAAGAAACCATTATTAGTTCCTAATGACATACATTAGTCCTTTGATGAGAATGTCATTACAAAAATATACCGGGTATATTTGGTGAAACTAGCTGGTAGGAGAAGCTTTTTTAATAAATTTAGATGTTTTGAAGAATAACTGGAGGCTTTAATAAATATGCAAGATGACAAAATGGACATTAATAAAAAAAATTCTTATATGAAGATTTGTGTGTATATATAAAATAAATAAATACTTCTTGGTTAAATATATAACAAACAACGTAATTCCCCCCCCCCCCCCCCCCCCCCCCCCCCCCCCCCCCCCCCCCCCCCCCCCCCCCCCCCCCCCCCCCCCCCCCCCCCCCCACCATTTTTACCAAATATATATGAAATCTGATAAATAAATATAAAGGTTCTAACTTAATTCATATAAGATTATAAAATTCATGATAAGAAAAAAGCTCAAATAATGTTACCTATATGTAGCTACATGATTTCTAATACACTATCCAAAATTATGAGTTTATATACACGTGTTGTGTTGGCTAGAGAAAAGATGAAAGAAAAATTCAGAAGGTGCGTGACAAATGATCTTTAAGGCCGGTGCTTATAAGGGCAAGCTTCTTGGAGCTTCTTCCTGTCACATCAGCATCACATCACCCAGGACTCCCTTCAGGACTCTCCCTGTCTATAAGGACAGCTTCTTGGAACAAAAAAAAAAGATAAAACAAAAAAAAGATAAAAAAATTGCTGCCGACCCCACCCATTTGCGTCCCCCATCTTCCACAGGAGGACTAATATCAAAGACGCAGCCTCCTCGACGATCTATGCCAATAACGTCCGGCGTCTTGGAGTGGAGGGACGCACCTCCAAGACGCTTATAAGCACCGCCCTAAGTATAAAAAGGATATCTAAGTAATTTTGCCAAGTAAAAGCTTCCAGCCTTCTTAAAACGCTAGTATTATACTAGCGTTATGCAAATGAGCTTTTTCTCCCAAAATAAAAGCTTGAAGCTTCCTCACCAAACAAAGCTTTTTGTCAGACATGAGCTTTTTCTTAAAAGCTTAAAGCTTGAAGCTCCTAAAAGCTCTTTGCCAAACATACCCATAAACATATAACGGAGGATTGGCAAGAACAATAAACGTTTCTTAAAACTGAACTTGTATAAAAATCATGACTTGAAAGCATCGGCTTGAACTTGTATACATTTAGCGTATTGAGACATTGAGTCATAACTTGTTGTAAGCTGTAACTAAAACATGCTTTCACACAAGATGTGAAATCAGTCCTTAAAACTTGACACCAATTAAAACAATCAACCATGGTAACAATGGTGAACGTGAACCCTGTTACCTAAAGAAAATTACTCGTAGAACAATCAACTAAAAGTGCAAATTATTATTGAATCAGACGAAACTGCTCTTTCCCTGTTTGTTTTCAAAATAAAAGTGGTGAAATGGTCGTAAAACAATGGTAAAAAGAAGGATATAAAACGGCTCATGCCGATGTTAAAGTAGATTCCAATCCCACTTGAAACTTGAAAGCTAGATATATGATTCCATGCATTTTGGTCATTCTACATGATCATAGGTTACATGCTCGAATCCCGTTAAGTACAATTTTGAAGATAAACAGGTTTGGAAATGGTTTTAATCTAACTTTTCACTAACAAAACTTTATAACTTTGTAAGAGCTATGCAATATGTATCCCTAACACAATAACACCTAACAAGATGACAAATCTTTTACAGTATGTTGTGTTTTTTTTTTTTGTATAGTTAGTTTCGATTCAGACATGTTAGAGACAATTTTTACCAGCGATTTGCTGGACCTCTAACCCCCTCTTTATGGAAAATACCTTGAGATGAGAAACTCAAGACTCGAACCCGAGACCTTGGGAAAACTCACCTCCGGTGCCCACATAGTGGATTTAGAAGATACCTCTCACCAATCCACCTAAGTGAAGTTGGTTTCTTGTTTTTTTTTTTAATTTTAATTTTTTTTTGCGCCACCAATATCTAAGTTGGATATTCATAACCGTACCTATATTATCTCCTTGTTGTATGTGAAAAGTAAATAGATGATTTGTATTATTCCCTCCGTCCCATTTTAAATTTCCTAGTTTGAATGGTCAAGTCTTTTTCTTACGACTTTGACCGTAAATATTTTTGTTTGTGTTATATAGTAGTTGATGAAAGTTATATCAATGAAAAGTACATTTAAAACTCATTTAATTCATATATGTTATATCAAGTGTTAAATAACACAAACAAAAATAGTTACGCTCAAAATTGAAACAAAAAAACCAAAAAAGTCAAATTATGACACTTAATATGGAACGAAGGGAGTAATTACTAGCTTCTAACCCATTGAAGCAGACCCCGAATACAAACAAAACAAATTTAGAAGTTCAATAATTTGGGATTGTCCTAGGTTAATATTTTTCAATGAATATGTCATCTCTTATATCAATGATTCAATGATCAATTATATTATTTTGAAAATATGATAAAATGTAGCTCAAATGAATACATGATATACATAGTCGTCGACTCGTAACTTTTGACTTGAATTGAAAACAAGAATTTTTGACTCGTGATTCGGAACATGACTCGACTCGTAAGAGTAAGGACATTTTAAATTACATAATATGGTATAATTTATATAACAAATATAAGTTGATTATCTTAATACATTTACAAAAATATTACATATTTGATAGTTTTGAGTCATAAACTTACATTATCTACAAATTCGCACTAAAAAGATCAAAAATACATAAAATATACACAAATAATGTAGCCATAAATATAATATATATAATATACAATCATAGTATCTTTATTTTATTTTATTTTTGAAATGCAATTAGGATCACTCACGGCACCACCTTTTGTAATCAGTGGCAGCCACGCGATCATCCCCAAATACCTTTCAGGAGGAAACCCAAATAATTGGGAAAACCCCCTGTTTGCAAGACTCGAACCCGTGATGTATACACATCCAGGGGCTCTATCCCACTTCCTGATGACCATTGAGCTAAAGCTCTTGGACATACATCATAGTATCTAACTACAATAATTATAATTTTGTGACTCGCATACTCGCTCCTAGTTCACACAGCGACTTGTAAGAGTCTGGATAAAAGAGAGTCACATGACGAGTCAACGCGTTTTTGCTGTAAATCGACTCGACTCGTAAGAATCGATTCGTGACTCGTAAGAGTTTAACAACTATGATGGTATATGTAAAATTTAAACCATGAGGGGTGAAATTGAATTTAGAAAAAGTAGAGGGTGAAAGTAGTAAAACTGGAAAGAAAAGTAAAATAAAATTGGGGATCTCCCCTGTTTTACTATGACGACTCAGATAAAAGAAAGAGGCAGAGAGAGGAAGGGTTTCTGAGGGTGGTTGCCGCCTCTCTCGTTGCCAATGATTTCTATCAAACCCCAACAATCCTCTCTTATATACGTATACATGTATGTATATGTATATATGCGCATGCAACAAAACATGACTGCGTATCTATCAATATAACTAAAAGAGGATTGAAACTGATATTAAGAGTAATGATATACTTTTTTTTTTGAAAGGCAAAAGTTAGTTGTTATTCTCCTGAGCTTTGAACTCGGGTTCTCACTGGATCAGAACCAGGACCGGGTAGGGTTAACGGGAGAACTACAAATATGGAGAGAACCGTGAGAACCACTAGTTTTCCTCCTTTTTTCTCTTTTTTTGTGGTTTTTTATTTTTTTAATTTTTATTTTTCATTTTTTGAAACTTTTTTTTTGTTTTTTATTTTCTTTTAACAAAAACCCATTCCAAAAAAAAAAAAAAAAAAATGTAAAAAATCATATGGGTTACGTGTTAAGAAAACGTATGGATACGGTACGGGCGTTGCCCTCATCCGTTCTAAAGGGGTTGTCACCGGACGCATATGGGAATGGTATGGATTTGATGGGCGGCGATCCAAGAGATGGTGACGGTTGTTACGGTACGGGCGTAGCCCTTAATTCTAAGGGCAAAGCCCTTAGAGATGATTTTTCAATGGTTCTCACCATATATGTTGGTTCTCACTTGATCCCTTCACTATATATATATATATATATATATATATATTTAAGTGGAGAACATGCTTTTGGAATGTGGTTGAGCTTTTGCTAGTGAATTAGGATCAGATTTTACCAACAAATGTCTGAGATTGTATGTAGGTCTGGATCGCCATTATTTCGCATTGTTCTGAGCACTTTGAGCAGTGATTTGGGTTCTAGCACGGTGTAGAAAAACGGAAGAAGTCTAGGAGATTTTTGATATCTCCTCCCTTGGTAATGATTATTAACCTTTGGCTACATTTGTCAAGCCTGTGTTATGGCTACCTTTGTTGTTAATTGTGATAATTATTGATCTATTTGGTTACATTTTTAATCTACCTCAAGTGCATACAAATTACAGAACTAAGAATGAATGTTAATTTATATGCTTCTTTAGTTTGCGACATGATAGGTCAGGCCGTAGTTCCAAATGAGTCTTGTTGTTGACTGATAGTGAGCATCAGGTCTGTTTGTGGCCATTGATGGAGTTTTGCTTTATTACTTTGCAAGCATTTGCGGGAATGTAGATCTTTTGTATCTCTGTCACCTAATAAGTGTAGTTCCGTGGTAATCTGAATATCTGATTTTTGATGGTTAAAAGTATTCTCGTCTATTTTAAACTCCTATATAGTTTTTGTGGAACTAAAGAGCACAAACATGACAATTTGTAAGATATATGTGACGCACCTGGAGCAAGTACCAATGAAAGTGACGATCTTAGAGTGAGATTCTTCAAGGTCCAATACATTGTCCTTCAAAGTTTCCCATGTTTGATAATGTGATGTTTATAAGCTTGTTGTGAATAATTATTTACTACGAACTGAGTAAGGTTATGCACTACTGATTTTTGCAGTCTTTTGTTTTAGATGACCCGGATAGAATCCTTTGTCAAACTTGCAAACTCGAGTACTAGAGAAACTCAACTTTTTTGTTCGATTGCATACTAGTTCATTATCTATTTAAGTTCATCTCAGGCCAATGTTAGAGACATTTTTGAAATTTACTTTCTTTTCTACTTTATATTATTAATGGGCACTTCTGCATAATAGAATATTAAGTTGCAATGCCATCGTAGAGCTGATCCATTGTAGAACCTCTCAACTACAATGAGTATGAGAAGAAAGACTAAACAAACAAACCGTATATTTGATAAAGTATAGTTGCTATGACTGCACAGGAGATCGCTATTTATTTACATGCTATGTAAACTGGCAAGTCAGGCCACTAATCTCCAATTTGCATTTACGGTTACAAATCAGTAGCTTAACTACTATTATACAGCTTCTAATAACCTAACAGGCTGCAAGATGTACATGGCTTAGATCATAGCCTTATGTGTGTACTAGGCACTAGCTACTAATCATACAGTCTCGGGTTAAACACATTTTAGGTTTAACAATTTTTTTAATGATTAGAGACGAGATATGCATCTAACATCGATGCTCTCATGAAGCCAACTTCAGGCGAAAAGGTGATAGCTATTGCCATCAATGCCTTGTCATCTTCTGTAGTCAATTCAGGGTATATCTTAATTAACTCTTGCTAAATTTGCACGTATGATAAAGTGCGTGAACATGTCATCTAGATTATAGCCTTATAATGTATGTACTTGAATGTGTAAGATATATTATAGCCTTATAATCTATGTACTAACTACTATTCTACTAACCATAAAGTTTCATGTAAGTAGTAGTGTGAGGATGGATATTGAGTTGGACATTGGAATTGGGATAAAGGCCTACAAAGATATAATTGTGCGGTATGAGTGGCTTTTGACAACTTTATAGATTATGCCTTGCGATCTGAAATTCCAACATTCTTTACAATGAGAGTTTTACCTTGGATTTATTTATTTTGCACATTTTTGGGCATTATTTATAGAGAGATGATATAGATACCAACATTTTTTTTGTCATACACAACACACTGATGTATTACCCACTAGTACATTGTGCATTATGTTGCTTGTGTATGTTGTGTACACATTAAAGTTCTTTTTTAGCAAAAATATGAATGCTAGCAGTAGCAGCTGCAGCTTAATACAGTGAGTTTGCATCGGATACAACAAAGATAATGAAGGCCACTTCTGAAACAAGCGAACGTCAGTTTCTTGATTGTTTTCACCAGGTATGGTGGGTAGTTGCTACTGCAAATACTTTGTGACAATCAGCGCAGTAGTTATGTTGCATGATTCAGTTGTCATGTTCATCCCCCTTTCTCCTTCACCAAATTTGCATATGCCCTGTAAACATTTTGAGCGGTGTCTCATAATTGCAATGCTTATTTGTATGATGTACAGGCTTCATAACCTTCAACACTTCCTACAGGGATTTATACGACAAGAGAGCATGAAAGGAGATCTTCTAGTGTTCGTGCTGCATCCATAGCATGCACCCATAGTATGACCGAGTACAACCAGAGGTGCCATTCTTTGGTAAAAGTTTAATAGAGTGATCATGTTATCAATTATGGATAAATGCTGCATCTATAGCATGCACCCGTAGTATGATCGAGTGTAACTGGAGGTGCCATTCTTTGGGAAAAATTCAAGAGGGTGATCATGTTATCATCAGTTATTGAATAGATAAGTTTTATAATTATGTTATCAATTTTGCAATTATGGGATACATATTTGTTGTTAATTATTGCATTTGGGCAGCCATATGAATTTTATTATTCTTTCTTTCTTTCTGTATATCGTATGATTTCCATCAACTTTCTAGCAAAATAATGACGGTCTGATGCAACCATAAACCATCAAGTGAATTAGACAACTCGTGTCCAAAACCTCTTCCTGACGTGTGTTTTCAAAACCCGTAAAGTAGGAGAAATGTCTATTTGCAAGCCTGGTTTCTAAAACCTTTGATTTTAAACGTGTAATTAAGCTAAAGTCACTAGTGTATGTGTACCATAAGCCCACAATTTAGTCTTTTTGATTAATTGAACATATATTACTAACTACTGATATTGATATTGATATTAATTGATGGTATTCGTTCGAGTCGATATACATTGTACATCTGGGTATTTAGTAGGAGGGAATGTAATTGATATTGATGGTATTCGTTCGAGTCGATATACATTGTACATATGGGTATTTAGTAGGAGGGAATGTAAAGGAGAGAAAAAGAATGATAATATGGAAATGAGAATAGGGATAATGATTTTCATTCTTTCTATTCTTAGTGACTAGTGAGAATGAAAATGTTTTTATATTTTATCTTTAAGTTTTGATGAGCTTTGTTTATTAATAATCCTAAATCTTAATTATCTATTAAATTTTAAAGTAATTAACTTCTAAGATATTTGTGATTATTATTATTTTTTGTAATTTTTTTATATCCATTCTCAGTTTATACCAAACAATAAAATATATTTTTCTTTTCAAATATTTAATCTATTTTCAATTACTCCACTCGTCCTACTAATATAAGTGTCATGTTTTGGGTTTTAAAGTCTAACTTTTTCAATTTTGATTTTAAATAAGTCAGATAATATTTGATGAAAGTTATACGAATTGATTGTGTTTTAGAAATATAATTATTGGTATAATTTTTGACAAGTTTATATAACATAAAAAGAATATATGAGGTCAAAGTTTAAAAATAAAAATTTTGAATATTCAAATTATGACATTTCTAATAGAATAGAGAATTTTCATTTTCTATTACATTTTAATGTTTTATAATTCTTTCCTACCAAAAACAGATGTATTACCCAAATCTTTTGGTGGGCTTATCATCTCTTAATACACCAAACAAAGCTAACTCATACATTTAAGTTATTCGGTTAATCAAACCCATTTATTTATAATTGGTTTGGATTATGGGTGATATATAAATATTTGGATTAACCTGAAAAACTCATATGAAGACTTCTTTTTATTCTATGTAATATTTATAATGTATTACATAGCGACTCCATAATCTTTATATTTTTATTCATGTCTCTATCAAATATGATTCCCGCTCGGTTAATTTATAATTTAAAGTCATACATTATATGTAATGTATAGCACTTAAATGAAGCATGATATACAAACATATTAAGATTTTGCTAACTATAGCCCCCAAGGCTATAGTTAAGCATTCCAAATTTATAATATTCCTTATTTAATAAATCTAATTATGATTATGTATTAATTACTCAATTGTTTTTTTAATTTAACTTACACGTTTTGTAATGGCTATAATTAACGTGCATAAAAGAAATTTGTACATATCATATAAAAAGTCCAGCCCTTGAATTTTATGAACTATATAACTATTTTATTCATTTTAACTACAACCTCTTAGATTGTATTTAGCAAAACTTAAACACAAGATAAACATAACTTTTTTTTTTTTTGATTAACTCAATTACTAAAGGAAAAAAATTTCCAATTTGTCATCAATAAGATATTCAGACCATGATGGTACATCAAAAGGTATATTTTTGTCCTAAGAAATGTATAATTTAAAAACAAAAAATTGAGTTACTAATAAACTACTATAATTAAAAGACTTAAAGATTTAATGTTCAAGTATTAAGTAGGAAATATTATAAAACTGGAATACTTAATCATAGTCTTAAGGGTTATGGTTAGCAAATCCAAACATATTAACAAATATCTATACCTGAATTAAGTTTATTTAGGGTATTATAGGTATTTCAAGTAAATATTATACGTATTGAAAGTGGAGATCTGGATAAAAAGGATGAACATTTTAAGGTTATCAACAACTTAGTTAAAAAAATGAAGAAAAATAATGTTTTATAATATAGTGTACATAAATAAGGGCAATATCCAAAATAAATTTAGCCGAAATGAATGTTTTAGACATGGTATGTGTAAAGTTAAAACTCTGAGGGGGTGAAATTTAACTTAGATAATGTAAAAGGTGAAAGTAGTAAAACTGGAAAGTCTAAGTGGAATGGGTTGATTAAGTTATGGAAGACAACAATGGCAAGTAAAATAAAATTGGGGATCTCTCCTGTTTTACTACTATGACGACTCAGATAATGTGACAACTCGTAATTTAATAACATCGGGTTAGTCTTAATCTCATTTAAGCTTAGTCATTATCATAATCTCGTCTAATTTAGACGGTCATGGACGTGGAAATTATTAGACATTTGGACTTTTGACTTAGTTCAGTTAGACGTATCCTGATGACGTAGACTATTAGCTATCTAGATGAATGCCCAGTCTCAAAATAACTTTAAATAAATATTTAAAGGTTATGTCTTGTACACAATAAATAGACTGTCTTGACTTAATATTTTTAAAGTTTGCTTTGACAAAATTTTATTGACTCGTCTTAATTTAAATAACACGAGGGAAAATACCTTTACTTTAAATTATAACCTTTTAGTCATGCGGTGTATAATCGTAAGCATTTTATCAAAATTGGGATACCAAATACCTTAAAAATGGGCCACATAGGCCGACCTCCCCTTTTGTGGATGGGAGTAAAACACCAAAACCCCCTCCTTCTTCTTTTTGTTCGACACCAAGATAGAACACACACACACAAACACTTTTAATTTCTTCCTTTTCTCCTCCTCCTCAATCGGTTCTACAAAGGGGAAATCAAAGAAAAATACATTTAATTGTTCTAATAATAATAACTTCTTGTAATCATCTTCATCTTCTAAATTTTATTTCAAGAACTTCAAATTGGTTTTGGATAGACGTGGAGACTAGATTGCTCATTCTCAAGTTTGCTCGCCCTTTTAGCTCGTTGATCGCTAAGGTGAGTTTATGGCGCCCTTTAACCTTTTACTTTGGGCCTGAAAAGCATGCACTGTTGTATACACGACTACTTTATAAATAATTTGTCTTTGTCGATGCCATGAAATTTGGTTATTTAAATCATTTGTCTTATGTTTGCCATGTTGACGGCTGTCGAAAAATGTGTATACGTGTCTTATGAAATATTGATCTAAATGACTTTGACTTGCCATGTTGTCGGCTGACTAAATTGTTCTTTGTGTTTGACGGACTAAAATGTTGCCCTATGTAGTTATCACTATTAAGAGATCCTAATGGTTGTCTGGTCAGCTTTCGTATCTGACTGTCATAGTTCTGGTCCGCACCCCACTTTAGACGGGAAATCCTGTGCGAGGCATATTGGTCTTATTGTCGGACTTCGGTCTGGACTGTCATTATATATTGTCGGACTTTGCTCCCGACTTTCTTGTCTTAAATAACTACATGTCATTGTGTGCTCCTAATGACGACTGGACTTTTGGTCAAACACACTGTAAACTCACCAACTATTTCGATAGTTGATCCTCTCTAAATTTCATGCTTTTTAGGTAACCAACAGTAAGTCTTGGATCACATTTGGCATAATAGGGCCATCTTTTGACTTTGGACGTACAATTAGCGTCAGACATTTGAGGACTATCATGTTCTTAGTTCTAATTGTACTAGACTGTCCAATTATTGATCTTGTATTTAGTGGGCCCAATCCCAACTGAGGATGACTTGTATCCGTATTTTGGGGTCCATATTTGAACGATTGTACTTGTATTAAACTTGTATTTGGCATTAATGGATGTAAAATTCTATTAGCCTATGGTTAGTACGCAATTTATTTGTTAACCCTGTATTTCCGCTACAACGGGGTGTGACAAAAATTGGTATCAGAGCCCAGGTTATAGTTAATACAGAGTTTTTCCGGATCTATAGCCATTGTCGTTTCAAAAGGAAATCTAAGTCAAATAAGGTTTAGGATAGTTAGCCCGAGAGTTATATTATTTGTCTATAATTAGACCTAGCCTGATCAACTACGTCCCGATTTTGTAAAATAATATAAGGCTCGGTATAAATATCCTAGATTGTGTATATACGTGATAGTTTGGGTTATATTAACAACATACTGTAGATGTGGTGGGAAGGCTGCGGGTGACCCTATATATAAGCATTTAAGGTATGTTGGAAATAGAATCCCAAATCGTATGTGTATACGCTAGACAAAGATCTCTTTAAAAACTTATGTGTTGCGTACTGTCTCATTCATTTGACTCGTACTGTCTCATCCATTAGACTTATACGGATATGTTGTCTATCTTTTCAGACTTATCATGTCGGACGGAGTTAGCTCTAATGCTGTCATTCCTGGTACTCCTCCAGCTCCTGTTGTGACAAATTCCATTCCTCGTGTTCCTCACTCTTCTGAAGAGGAACCATTTGAGGCTTCGGGCAATGAGTCTCGCCCATCAATCTGGTGTCAACATCCAGTGAATCTGGAAATGAGCATGTATCTATTCATGTTCATCCATCTCTGTCACCAGTAGCAACCTATCAGAGGAGGACTACTGAGGGAGCTTGTCTTCCCTATGCTCCTCGAGATCCTTATGCTCCTGGTCCTTCTGCACCGGTTCAGGACAACCGTGTGATTGGCCCCTCATTTCTTCTGGACGATCCCTATGATGCGGGTTCCTCCAGAGTGCCTGTTTACAATCCCAATGCTGCTAATGGGATGCCAGTTGCTGATGAAACTGATAGGTCAGAATATGCTCTCCGACAAATGTCAAGGATGAACAATTCTCTCATCCGTACTAGGGAGGCTATTGACAATCAAGCTCAAGCGTTGACTGGAGCTTATCATCATGCTTCTGAGGCTATGGCTGTTGCTAGGAAGGGGAAGGAGACTATTGGGACTTTGATCTGGATACTGTTAGTTTTGGTGGTCTTGGTTGTGGCTTTGCTGGTCGTTGTTCTTTTCAAGATGTAATCTAGTAGTAGTAATTATGTATTGTAAGCCTAGAACTTATAGCAACTCATACTTTTGTACCTAAGTTGCAGTCTATCATTGTGGATGTAGTTCCCACATGTCTTTGAATCGTATCAGTCTGACTATGTAGTCTATCATTGTGGATGTAGTTCCCACATGTCTTTGAATCGTATCAGTCTGACTATGTAAATTTTGGGCATCAATGAAATACGATTGTCTTTTGGCTTACATACTTGTTCAAACTACGTCACTTACTCATTTTAACTCTAGAATTATGATGTTCCATATTTCTTGTCTTGTTTAGTACATGAGTTCATACAAGTTAACAAATTGTGACTTGCAATGTACTGTCATTTGTCTTGCAAAGCTACTTTCTGTATAACTTTTCATGGAAATCTCTAAATGACATTTTTGTTCATGTCATAGACTTATGGCTCCTAAGACGCGAAGCAAAATCCAGAAAAAGGCTCCAATTAAGAAAACTGCTCAAAAGAGAGCTACTCGATCAACTCCTAGACCTAATGAAACCGAACAGGAAGAACCTGTGATCCTGCAAAGACCAGAAGCTGCTGCAGTCAATGTGAACACTGGTCCTGGATCTACCCTAATTGTCGGCGGGGAAAATAATATGGCGGCATTTGTGACACAACAGCTAATGGCCGCTATGCCTACTTTAGTCGCTCAAATAACGGCAAGCATGAACGCCAATAATAATCACCATGCCGACACTAGTAACAACGTCAACCATACTGTTGAACGAGTTATTTCGCGAGTTCATCTTCAAGGGAGTGACTTTAAGACCTTCACACAATGCAAACCGAAGGAGTTCCATGGCACCGAGGGTCCTGTCGGTCTAATCAACTGGATGGAAAGCATAGAGGTAGTGCTTCATATCAGCCGTTGTGCCGAAGAGCACAAAGTGGAATATGCCGCCACTCAATTCCAAAAGCACGCTCTGTCATGGTGGAACGAGCAGATTAAGACCCGTGGCCGAGAGCTGGCTAATAGCATACCTTGGTTCGACTTTAAAAGGATATTAATGTAAAAGTACTGTCCTCGGGAGGAAGTGCAGAAAATGGAAGGCGGATTTTGGAATCATAATATGGTCGGGCTAGACAACGAGAAATACACTACTCGTTTTCATGAGTTGGCAAGGCTAGTCCCTCGTATGGTAGATACGGAGGAGAAATTGGTCGAAAGATATTGTTATGGCTTGTCACCTGAAATCGAAGGTTGGTAGCCGCTTTTAATCCTGTGACTCTTTAAGCGGCAGTTAGTGCAACCAACTGAATGGTGATAGACTTGAAAAGAACCACTGGTTCTTCTGTTGGAGCTGAAGTGAACAAGAGAAGGAATGATCATGCCTCTGGTAGTGGAATTGGCGACGGTGGAAATGGCAAGAGGTTTAGAACTGCTAGAAACTTTGCCGTGGTTACTCAGGATGTCAAGAGATACATCGGCTTAGACCCAAAATGTAACAGGTGTGGCCTCCATCAAAAGGGAATTTGTCCTACTTGTCATCGTTGTAAAAGGACGGGACATCTGGAAAAGTTCTGTAGGGACAAGGCACCGGGTTCATGTTACGAATGTGGGAGCAAAACCCACATGCGACCCGCGTGTCCACGACTCAATCAAGCCCCGAATAACAATGTTATAGTTCCAATGAGGAACAATGCGGGGAATAATCAAGCTGGGAATCAGGGGAGAAATCAAGGAGGACAAGGTAGAGGTCGAGTGTTTGCTTTGGATGTTGCCGAGGTACGACGTGATCCCAACATTGTGATAGGTACATTCATACTCAATAATCATTATGTATTTGTGTTATTCGACTCTGGTGCTGATATAAGTTTTATATCCTTAGAATTTAAATCTCGAATCGATATAGTAGCTATCCCCATGAAAGAAACTTATATTGTCGAATATGCAAACAGCCTTCAGAACTCGTTATGGACATTATGAGTTTTTGGTTATGCCGTTTGGTTTAACTAATGCACCGGCTGTGTTTATGGACTTAATGAATCGAGTATGTCGACCGTATCTTGACAAGTTTGTCATCGTATTCATTGATGACATACTGATCTACTCGAGCAATAAAGACGAACATGAAGATCATCTGAGGACCATTCTGCAACTGCTCAAGGATCAAGAACTGTACGCGAAGTTCTCAAAATGTGAATTCTGGATTAGGGAAGTACATTTTTGGGTCATGTAGTGAATGCGGATGGGATCCACGTAGATCCATCTAAGGTCGAAGCAATAAAGAACTGGGAAGCCCCTAAGACTCTGACAAAAATCTGTCAATTTCTTGGACTGCCCGGATATTACAGGAGACTCATTGAGAATTTCTCTAAGGTTGCTCAACCTTTGACTTTGTTAACTCATAAGACTAAGGAATTTATTTGGCAGGATGCCCAAGAAAAGGCATTCAGACGTTAAAAGACAAACTATGTAACGCTCTTATTCTAGCATTACCAAATGGCATTGAAAATTTCGTGGTATTCTGTGACGCCTCACATCAGGGCATGGGGTGCGTACTTATGCAAGAAGGTAAGGTCATTGCTTACGCTTCTAGACAGCTCAAAATCCACGAAAAGAACTATACAACCCACGATCTCGAACTCGGAGCGGTTGTCTTTGCCTTAAAGATTTGGAGGCATTACCTGTATGGTACCAAGTGTACAGTATTCACGGATCACAAAAGTCTTCAGCATATCTTCGATCAGAAAATGCTAAATACTCCCTCCGTCCCATATTAAGTGTCACAGTTTGACTTTTTGAGTCTTTTTCTTTAAACTTTGACCGTAACTATTTTTGTTTATGTTATATAACACTTGATATAACATATATGAATTGATTGAGTTTTAAATGTACTTTTCATTGATATAACTTTCATCAACTAATATATAACACAAACAAAGATATTTACGGTCAAAGTCGGAAAAAAAAAGACTTGACCAGTCAAAATATGACAATTAAAATGGGACGGAGGGAGTATGAGACAACGACGATGGGTAGAATTACTCAGTGACTACGACTGTGAACTCAAATATCATCCCGGTAAAGCCAATGTTGTTGCTGACGCGCTGAGTCGAAAGGATAGAGTTTCACTATCTGTCATAAAAAGAGCAAGTTCTTATCTTGGCTCATCATTAAGGGATAGAGTCTTGGATGATCAAAACGAGGCCCTACAGCCAGGGCGTATCGAGAAAGAAGCATTGTGGAATGCTGAACGTTTATTTGAATTGGATGGCGATGGGATCCGACATGTTAAGGGCAGAGTGTGGATTCCCAAGTACAATGGACTTAGAGAACTCTTAATGAACGAGAGTCATCGATCTAAGTATTCAATCCATCCTGGCGCTGACAAAATTTACCATGGTCTAAAGGACTTTTATTGGTGGCCTGGTATGAAAAGAGATATCGCCACTTATGTCTAGAAATGTCTAAATTGTTCAATGGTCAAGGCGGAGCACCAAAAGCCTTCTGGGCTGCTCCAACAACCCCAAATTCATGACTGGAAATGGGAACAAATCACTATGGACTTTATTACTAAACTGCCCCGAACTCTGAAAGGATACGATACTATTTGGGTCATTGTCGATCGATTAACGAAGTCTGCTCATTTCATTCCAATACGAGAGAATTGGAAGATAAGGAAATTGTCTCAAATATATATAGAAAAGATTGTGTCTCTTCATGGCGTTCCTTTGTCTATTATCTCTGATCGCGATGGTCGTTTCACTTCAAAATCATGGAGACATTTTCAAGACGCCCTAGGCACTCAATTGAATTTGAGTACGGCTTATCATCCTCAAACAGACGGACAAAGTGAACGTACCATCCAGACGTTAGAAGACATGCTTCGGGCATGTGTCATTGACTTCAAGGGTAGTTGGGATACCTTTTTGCCATTAGCTGAATTTTCGTATAATAATAGCTATCACACTAGCATCAAATATGCGCCCTATGAGGCTTTGTATGGACGAAAATGTAGATCGCCTGTTTGTTGGCTTGATGCTGGTGAACGTCGTTTGTACAAATATGGACAAGTTCAGAAGATTACTGATCATGTTGTTGAAATTAAAGCACGACTGAAGGTGGCTCAAGATCGCCAAAAGAGCTATGCAGACTGTAGGAGGAAACCACTTGAGTTCCAAGTGGGAGACAAAGTCATGTTGAAAGTGTCGCCTTGGAAATGCACTGCACGTTTTGGCGTGCGAGGCAAACTTAGTCCTCGTTATATCGGACCATTCAAAATTGTTCAAAGAATTGGTTCCGTGGCATATAAGCTCGATTTACCCCAAGAGCTAGAACACGTTCACCACACGTTTCATATATCAAATCTTAAGAAGTGTCTGACTGATGAAACATTAGTCGTCCCTGTCGAAGAGCTGCAAGTGAACGACTCTCTTCAATTCGTCGAGGAACCTGTTGAAATTCTAGACCAACAGCTCAAGCAACTTAGACGAAGTCGTATCAAGTTGGTCAAGGTTCGTTGGAACTCAAAACACGGACCCGACTCGACTTGGGAACGTGAAGACTATATGATGGAGCATTATCCTCATCTTTTTACTGAGCAACAATTAATTTCGTGACAAAATCCTCAGAAGTCGGGGATGCTGTGACAACTCGTAATTTATTAACATCGGGTTAGTCTTAATCTCGTTTAAGCTTAGTCATTATCATAATCTCGTCTAATTTAGACGGTCATGGACGTGGAAATTATTAGACATTTGGACTTTTGACTTAGTTCAGTTAGACGTATCCTGATGACGTAGACTATTAGCTATCTAGATGAATGCCCAGTCTCAAAATAACTTTAAATAAATATTTAAAGGTTATGTCTTGTACACAATAAATAGACTGTCTTGACTTAATATTTTTAAAGTTTACTTTGACGAAGTTTTATTGACTCGTCTTAATTTAAATAACACGAGTGAAAATACCTTTACTTTAAATTATAACCTTTTAGTCATGCGGTGAATAATCGTAAACATTTTATCAAAATCGGGGTACCAGATACCTTAAAAATGGGCTACATAGGCGATAAACGCCAAAATTGTATGATATTAATGGGTAAATCTGGATTGTTTTGTGAATGTTAATAGATAATTAGGGCGCGTTTATGTTTGTTAAGTGTTTCAGGTCTTAAGTTGCGAATTAGAGCTAAACTGATCGAGAAACAAGTCAAAATATGAAAACTGGAAAACTCCATTTCTGGAGTGGCGTAGCTTACGCTGGAGTGCAGCTTAGCTTACGCTGGGCAACAAGCATGGGCGTAAAGTGAATCAAGCATGGCGTAAAGCTAAAGTAATGTTTCTGAAGCAGCGTATCTTACGCCAGAGACCACCGTACATTACGGTGGTCTGGAACACATGTTTTCAGCATTTGAAGCTTAAAATCAAAAGTGAAGAAACAAGCCACCGTACCTTACACCCAATACTGGCGTACCTTACGCCACCACCTGTGCAAAAATCCGAATTTTGTGGAATTATTATTTTTCAGTTTATATCTAATTCAAACACGAATTTTGGAAGTTACCACTCATATTTTCACATATCTGGAGCAGTTCCTAACCCTCTCAACACCCCAATTTCATCATCAATTCACAATTCCATGGAGATTAAAGCCTTTATTGAAGAATCAATGATGAAGATATTAGGCTAATTCTCTTTTGATCATTCTCATGTGAACAATTATGTAAGACAATTGTATTCAACATTTCTTATATTCAAGTTGGATTAGATGTTTAATTCTTAATTAGTGTTTTGCATCTAATGTTGTTTGGTTTGAATGAATGATTACTTGTTTATGACTTTGAATAAATTTCATCTATCTTTTGGTTTCAAATTCTTATTAATCATGGATTATTGAAAGAATCTCTTATGAACTTGTAATCTAGTTAATGAATAGATAATTTAGTTGTGTCAATTCCCCGGTTTTCGTTATCGTGAATCATCACAACCTAATTCATTAATTCTTAACATTCATTCAATCCAAACTTTATAACGAATCATGTCTATGTGATTTCCAACTAATATAAGTTAGGTTATACATTTGAAAACATAATTAGAAGCATGAGAATGGTCTCCTTTATTATTATTGTTTAAGTTTGTTAATCAAATCATCAATTGTAGTTTTAATTCAATCAATCAATCAATCAATCGGTTTTACATTTATGCCTAGATTAATTAACTTTGTAAATTGTTTAACACTTTCCCATGATTCCCTGTGGAAACGATACTCGACTTACCCATACTAATTAGTGGTATTTAGTTTTATTTTTGATCGGTCCAACGACATCGATCAAATTTTGGCGCCGTTGCCGGGGAATCGGTGTGCAAAGTGTTAAAGTGTGTTTTTAATTAGTTTAGTTAAAAATTTTCAGAAAATTCAAAAAAGAAGTAGTTTAGTTTTAGTTAGTAGTTCGTTTATTTTTCTTTTTGATTTTTGTAGTTCAGTATTACACGAGGTGTGTTGTTTGTGTAGATTACAGGTTGTGTATGCATACGAGGTATTCAAAGAAGAAGTCACCTTTGTTGTTTGATCCGGAAATTGAGAAAACAGCTAGAAGGAATCGAGTACTTCATCGTGCAACCATGAGTGACCCCGGTAACTCACAAAGAAACATCCCACCTGCCGGAATTCACCAAGAAACCAACCCTGAACCAAATGCCCAACTTCAAAACCAACGTCAACCATCACATCTACCCCGATCCGTGAGGAGTGGTTATACAAACCCCAACCGACCTAGAACACCAACTTATGTTGGAGATGCATCACGGCATACAGAGGAGTCGGTGTATGATAGGGTTGATAATTGGGATGATGGGAGATTTGATGATCGTTCGGATGGGTATCATTGGAATGATGGGGAAGACTATGTGCAACCACAAAACTTTCAATACCCTCAATATAACCAACCTCAATACATCAACCAAGGACCAAGAGTTCATCATGGTCCACCACCACGCCACTACCGTCGTGGAGTCCCACCCAATCACCAACCACATAACCGTGCCATTCCAAACATGAACTATCAACCTCCACCACAAGGAGTTGATAGTCATTTTCGACCCGCCATAGCCATTAATGCTTCACCTATAGTACCACCGATGTTGAGGGGTAGAGCATTTGAAGTTAGACCTCAATGTTTGAGCATTTTGCCAAGTTTTTATGGGAAAGCATCGGAGGAGCCTTATTTGCACTTGTCGGAGTTTGTGGCGATTTGTGGAACCATTGGAGGTCAAGGATTTTCACCGGATGAAGTCAAACTAGTCTTATTTCAGTTCACTTTGAAGGATAAAGCAAAGCAATGGTTCTTAGCATTGCCATCGGGTAGCATCTTTACATTAGCTGAAATGAAACAACAATTCTTGGATGAGTATTATACCATGCAAAAGACTAGTGATGCAAGGAATTCGATAAGAACTTTTCAGCAACAATCAGGTGAAACATTCTATGAAGCTTTCAAAAGGTTTAATGAGTTGTTGAGAACATGTCCACATCATGGAATTGCTAAATGGGAATTGATCACGGCTTTTTATGATGGTTTATTACCGGAAGAGAAAAGAGATGTGAATTCAATTAGCAATGGAACTTTCTTGACTAATCCCGAAGATGTTGATTGGGAATTCTTGGAGAAAATGAGTGTCAACTCAAAAAGGCAAGCACAATCTAATAGGAGGGCAAGACATCCAATAGCTTCTACTTCATCAACAAGTGATCAAGCCACCAAAGATCGACTTGAGGCATTGGAACGAAAATTTGCCAAGTTGGGGAAAGCTGAAAATCGGAGTGTTTCCCAAGTTTCTCAAGAATATCCTATTTGTGAAAGTTGTGATGAGCTTGGGCATACGGCTTTGCAATGTCCATTAGTCCCGGAACAAGTTGAAAAGGTGAATCAAGTGTATGGGGAAAATATGCAATTTGACATGAACTCCAACACTTATCATCCGAGAATGAGAAATCATCCCAATCTTAGATATGGGAATTCTTCAAATCAACTCAATCCGAACTTTCAAGGAAACAATCAAAACAGTGGAGCACCATCTCAACCATTCCAAGGCCGGAATTACAATCAAGGGAATTACCAAGGTGGCCAAAATCAGGGAGGATTCAATAGAGGCTATCCAAGGAATTATCAACAAGGTACTAATCAAGGTGGGCCTTCGGGAGGTAATGATGTGTCAACCCGGGAAATCATGAAGTACTTGAAAGAGATGGATAGGAAGAATGAAATTCGGGATAAAACGGTTGAATCGTTGCAAAAGCAAGTTGGACAATTGGCGGAGGATGTATCGGCATTGAGGAAGGATCCAGGAAAGCTACCAATTGATACCAAGATCAATCCACAACATCAAAGTGGCGGTTCCAAGAATGTCAAGAATGTGGAGATCAACAATGTAAGTACTCTTCGTAGTGGCAAGATTTATGATAATAAAGTTGTTCCTCCATCATCACTTGTTGATGGTGTGGTGGAGGATGTAGATGAGAATGAAGATAGTGAGCATGAACCGGAAATTGTTCTACCTAAATCACCTAAAAAAGTGACTTTTAAAGAGGTAGAAAACAATAGGTCTAATGGTAAATTTTCTGAAAAACAAGGAAAGGATATGGAGGGTAATACCATTCCTTTTCCTTTGGCTTTAATTGATCCAAAACTTAGGCCTACACTCAAGAAAAAAGGTCCCCATGAGGAAGAAATGTGGGAAATTTTTAAGCAAGTTAAAATCAATATACCTCTTATTGACATAATCAAACAAGTTCCGGCTTATGCTAAGTATCTTAAGGAGTTGTGTACCCAAAAACGGCACCATAAACTTCCAAAGAAAATTGTTTTAAATGAAGAAGTTAGTGTCGTTGTGATGGGCATACTCCCACCTAAACTCCAAGATACGGGAGCGCCTTTAATTACTATTCAAGTTGGTGATTTTAAAATGAACAAGGCACTTTTGGATATGGGGGCGGGTGTGAGTATTCTTCCGGGAAGTTTGTATGACCAATATGACTTTGGACCCTTGGAAAAAGTCGACACCACCTTGGTGATGGCTGATTTGTCTCTAAAACTTCCTAGAGGAATTGTCCAAGTTGTGATTGTTAAGGTTGAGGACTTCTATTACCCCGTTGACTTTTTGGTACTTGATTTTGCATCAAGTGGTAATGTTAGGCAGCCCAATGTCATCATGGGTAGACCCTTTTTGGCCACCGCTAATGCATTAACTGATTGTAGGAGGTGTACTTTGAAATGACTTTTGGCAACCGTAAATTGAGATTGAATGTTTTTGCTAGTGTGCCTAACTCCATAGTTAGTGACGAATGCTTTATGGCGGACGCCATTGATGAGTGTATTCCTCATGAAAATGAGGAAGACACACGGGAGACTTGTGCTTTGGTTGACAGGTTGATCTTAGAGCATAGTGAAGCATTGAAAGCGGAAGAGAAAGAATGGGAGATTGATGTGCTAAATCGAGTTTTATATTTTTAAAACTAGAATCACCTAAAAACTCACTACTACGCACTCACGGGCAGTGGACCCGATCGTTTGTAATATAGTTAACAGGTAAGACCGTGTTCGTTCGCAGGGATTGGTTGAACTAGTTGTTTCATAAAATGGTTTGGAAAAAAGGGTGTTACTTCAATCTCTTTTTAACAGAAAATTAAAAACATAAAATGAAATGAAACTTCAGACAATAATATTAAAATTCATCCACCTTGACTTCCCTCGACTTCAAATGTGATTGCTTTAAATTAAGATCAAATTCATTAAGTTGAATAGATAATCGTGTAAGGATAAAGATGCTTACGTGGTACCACCAACCGCTTGCAAATTACCCAAACACCTAATTTGCTAGTTCAATTACCCAAAGCCGGTACCACCAATGCTTAAGAAAATATCCCTAGTAATTAGTTTGTTTGATTAACAATTATCAATCATATCTATGTGAATAAATACGTGGTACCACCAACCGTATCTAAACACGTTTACCAATTAATACCTATTATTCTAATGACATTCACCGTGGTACCACCAACCGGAGACAATCAATCATAGACAATTAATTGAAATAAAATACCTATTCACCTAGTACCACTAACGATGAACAAATAAATTATTAATATCACAAAGAATAAAGAATAAGGAATTAATCAATAAAGATCTCAATATAACGATAATAGAATCAACTCTGAATTAAAACATAGCAATCACATTATCCGTCTAGTTTCATCAAGGTGGATGATAATAGATCTAGCCAATCATGCTAAATTGAAATTGATAAAAGAAATAATAATAAAACATATTGTACCAATCGTTTGAGTAATAGAAAATTGCAAGACAATAAGTAGATACGATCCAGATGGGTGCTCGTGAATCTTCAGTGGATCCGCCTAAGAAATCTTGCTTGGAAACCTGATAGAACCCTAATAGAGCAGCTCCTGGAAAGAATAAAGCTCTCAAAAAAACCCTAAGGAAAAATCCTCCAAATTTCCCGTCCATGGTACAGAAACTTGACCAGCTATTTATATGATTATGCCGCGTAACGCCCGTAACCCTTTGTAACGCCCGTCACGATCCATCGACACTTGTAACGGCCGTCACATATGTGACACCCGTAACACCTTCTTTGAAAAGCATACGGCCGTTAGGGACCCGTCACAGTAACTTGCCAATTTTGATTCATAACGGCCGTCACACTTTGAACGCCCGTTACACTTTGACCTGGGTGCCTAACGCCCGTCACACTAGTGACGGCCGTTACACCTTCCAGACTCCGTTTTCTTCATCTTTTACTTGGTTTCAACCGAATCTTTCTCCCGAGTTTTCCATAAGTCATCAAAATCGACCAATTCATCCGCATAATCATTTTTCAACCTGAAAACACTTAACATACCTCAAAGCATCGAAAGTTGGAAATAAGACTATATAAATAACGAATAAATGGTCCTAAATTCGCGTGGAAAATGGTATAAAATATGACACATCAAATCCCCCCACACTTGAGCATTGCTTGCCCTCAAGCAAATCAAACTTTATCAATCTTAATAACCCAATTCAAAATGTCACAAAAACGATACATGGTTATATGGGAAGATTCCAACCAAGCGGTGTTGAATACCAAAAGCAAATGCATTTAAAAACTAATGAGCAAAGTTTTAGACGAAATCAGAAAATTCTACTAATCTATAACAAAACCATCTTTCAGTTACAATTAAAATCCTCCCTATGCTTGTGTTCACCTCTTTAACATTTCTATCATTCTAATTGACCTTAAGCTCGTTCTTACTAAGCTATAATCTACTAGCAAGCTTCACAATTATTATTGGCAACATAAGCAATATTCCACAATGATTATTGGTATATTTGTCCACCTAAACACTCACGCCATTGGTTTTCCATTAGGTTTTCATTACGGTATACTTGTGAGTCCCTTGACAAAACATACTCCTACGGTCTAGAATTGCAACTCTATCCACACATCGGGTGATCATACGAAAGTGTACTCTAAGCGTCAGGCCAGCGGTTCGCTACGGATACGTGAGTATCGTTAAGAGACTTACGCCATAACTCAAGGTTGGGTTGCATATCCAGAGGCCATGCTCTAAACACAAACACATGCGAGAATAAAAAGTTTTATAATTTAATACCCGTGATTTTCGATGAGACCCGTGTAGCGAACTTTCTGACAACCCATCCCAAGTTGGAAGCTTTAGGTGAGCTAGGTAAAACGAAGTTACCCCAAGGACTTACTTGTTCGAATCTCAAAGACCACATTAGCATTAGACTATTAAAAAGAAGTTTTGCGCGTGTCCCCGCATGTGCCACCCGTTTGATGCCGAAGCACCCCAGACACCCCGATATAAAGACCAAACATAATGACTAGAGCCACAACCTATAACATAAGAATTAAGGACCGGACATCCGGTGTGCAAACCATATGTTAAGTCAAATTACCACAAGCATGTTAAACACATTTCAAGCACTTTATGCACACAAGTTGCAAAATTCAAATGGAAAACCTCAAGCGGTGCCTACCAATACATCATCTAGTGAAGCTATTATTCACATTAGGTTCATTATTAAGGTACAATTCGCAAGCAACCTAGATTATTTGAAGTTCGGAACAAGCTTATGACCCCTTGGAACGATGAAATGCCACAAGCACTAGGAAAGGAAAGCAAAAAGTAACCAATCTCAAGTTCTATCCTAGATTAGCAAAATTTTGGGTTCACTTCATTTCTCGTCTTTGCACAAAACCTATAGCCTCAAAAATTTAAAAATTTAACCAAAATGCTAGTAAAGGAAGGAAACTTCAAACTTTCTCACTTTTTAACCAACCCGGCTTTTTCTATTTGCCTTCCCCCCACACTTAAGATGGACAATGCCCTCAATGTCCATATCGGTCAAAACTAAGGTAAATAGGGGTAAGCGACAATAGACAAAAAGAATTAGAGCACATACCGGATGTGTGTGAAACAGTATCAAGAAAGATGCCAATCAAAAATAATGCACTGAACTTACTGCCAACATATGCACCTGACATCACACAATTAATCAATTGATTCCATAGAATAGAGATTAGGAGAGAATCCAGTGGGTTCCCCCCCACACTTGAGCTTCACTATAGCCATCAACAATCCTCAATCCCATTCACACCAAAATTTCACCTGCACTTTCTTGACAATAAAACATCAAATCTAACTACAAAAATGAAAATAAAATGCAAGAAAATAACACGGGTTGCCTCCCGAGAAGCGCTTAATTTATTTACGAGTCTTTAGCTAGACTCGAACCTCTCATAATCACCAACATTGGGACCCCGACGCCCCCACACTTGAAGTGTTGGGCGGTCTATTTTTAAAAGGAGAGAAACAGTTACCTTTAACCTTGTTACATATCCAATCATTTGCTTCGTCAGAAATATCAACAACCATCATTAACTCAGCTTTCTCATTTGTTGATAAATTAGAGCACAGTTCTTCGGATAACTTAATATTCCCATGAGAAATAGCGGACCTCACACGACTATAAAGCTTACGGATTTTAGCACAAGGGCCATCCGTTGGTTTAGAAACATGTACCGCTGTTGACTTCAATTCTAGCTCTCTTTCCTCTAGCTTATCATCCAACCATCTATCAATCTGTGAATCCAAAGAACTAACACAGGCAGTTTCAACATAATTAGCAGCATTAGGCAAAGAAACAGAGCATGTGTTTGAAAATGTTACAGATTCATCCCCGGCTCTCAATGTCAACTTACCACGACCAACTTCAAGTTTGGCATCGGCCGTGGCAAGGAATGGTCTCCCTAAGATAAGAGGCACATTTAATGCCTCTTCAGCTTCAATAATCACAAAATCTACAGGAAAAATCAAACCTCCCACCTGAATTAACACATCTTCTAAAATTCCAATAGGTCTTATTTCAGACTTATCGGCCAAATTGATTTTCATGTTAATAGGTTTAGGTGTTCCTAAGTTCAGCTTGGAGTAAAGAGAAGAAGGCATAAGGTTAATACTTGCACCCGAATCATTTAAAGCCTTTTTTACCGTTAAGTTACCTATCTTACAAGGAATAGTAAAACTACCAGGATCTCCTCGTTTTTCGGGCAACTTACCTGTTACAGCTGCTGAGCAAACATCCTCTAAAACTGCAGTAGTCACTTCTTCCAGATGCTTCTTATTCATCAAAATCTGCTTCAAGCACTTTGCATATCCGGGCATCTGCACAATTGCATCTAAAAATGGAATATTAATATGCAATTTACGGAGGTGACTTACAAATTTGTCCATTTGTTCCTTCAGCTTATTTTTCTCCAATCGCTGGGGAAATGGAGCCTTCGGTTTATATGGCTTAACAGTTGGTTCCTCAGCGGGCTTCTCAACAGGTTTAGCAACGGGTTCGGATGGAACGGCCGGTATCGGCACGGCTGGTTCCGGTTCCATTTCAATCTCATCGTCAACTCGCTCCTCATCTTCATCAACCTGCACGGATTGAAACAAATTATTAGGTGAAGATTTAGCTGAATCATAAGTGTTACCTGCCCTCGTGGTGATAGCATTCACGTGCTCATTTCTGACATTGGGCTGGGCATCCTTTCTCCATGATCCTTGATTACTCGACTGAGGCTTTGGATTCTGTTGGGTATTGCTCGGTAGAGTCCCCGTAGGCCTAGCTAAAGCTGCCATCCTACTCTCGAGATCCTTAAAGTTCAACCCTGCATTCTTGGCATTCATCTCAACTTTACCACTTAGTCTTTCTAGCCTCTCATTCAGCTCCTTGGTATCCTTCCTGATATTCTGAATACTTGTATTTGTTTCAATCTGATTGCTCATCATTTGCTTCATCATCTCCCTCAACTCGTCACTTGGATCGGTGTTAGAAGATCCAGATCCTTGGCCTTGGTGTATCTGCTGCTGAGGCTGATTCGGATAATGATTTTCTTGCCACCTGTTACCTGAAAAACGAGCATTATTAGTAGGAAAGGAAGAGTTGTAAGAAGTATTACCTGAGGGCCGGTTTTGGAAACCGGTGTTGCGCTGGAAACCCCCTTGTTGCTGGTTCTGAATGTAGTTGACATCTTCACGTCCCCGATTGGGACAATCCTCAGAATAATGCATATCTCCACAATAGTCACAACCGTCAGCAATAGTCTTCACATCCTTTTCAAGAGCTCCAAACCTAGCCTCTTGAGATGCAAATCCCTTATCCATGCGCGAAGCTAATGCCTTAATTTCTCCAACAATCCCAGAATCATCTTTCTCAACTCTTGCAACTCTCCCTTCCTTGGTTCCCTTCTTCATCCTTTTCTCATTCTTAAGAAACCTTTCATCATCCATTGTTGCGTTATCCTTCACCATTTGTTCCAAAATATCATATCCTTCATTCGGTGTAATCTTGGTGAAACTTCCCCCAAAGGCATAACCCAACTCTCTTTTAGATTGCTTAGACAAGCCATCAAAGAATAACTCAACATACTTCTCCTTTGTCAACTCATGGCCTGGACAATTCCTTAGCATATCCTTAAAGCGAATCCATGCATCGACAATATCCTCATCAGCATCTTGCTCAAATGACCTTATCAAATTTTCCAACTTCCTTTGAGTTCGAAGAGAATAAAACTCATCAATAAAAGCTTGTCTAAGTTGGTTCCAAGTAGTAATGGAATTCTCGGGAAGATCATTAAACCAATCTTCAGCATCTCCGGTGATTGAAATGGGAAATGTCTCGAGTTTCACGGCATCCATTTGATTTTGACCATATTGATACAACCGTGCCAACTTCTCAAATCTCTCCAAATGCTTATATGGATCCCATTTTCTCTTTCCATCAAATTGTTGCTCTTCGATGCTTTTCAAATGATTGGGCTTCAAGTTAAAAGTATGATCAATAGTGGGTGGTCTAATGGCTGAACCGCGGGCCGTAGGGATATTTCGGGCCCTATCTCCATAACGGATATCATTTTGATCTCTTGGTTGTTCGTCACCCATCTCCTCTTTCTCAACTTCTGAAAATAGTTCTTCTAAATCAAAACCTTCTTCGTCTGAATCCTGAGTGGGTGGAGTTGCAGGTGATAGCGGTGTTGGTGCTGTATAGTTAATCCTGCGTCTCGGTGGAGTTCTCCAAGGACTGAACAGAGGTTTACCCGAAGATCGCAAGATCATTAACTAAGAATAAGCCTGCAAACACAACTAACACACACGTAAAATGCACCTGTGATAAACAAAAATAAACTATACTAAATAAGCAAATAACTTCCTCACGCGTGAGGAAGAATCAAACCACTAAATTTAACAACTAAAACGGCACACAATCCCCGGCAGCGGCGCCAAAAACTTGATGTGCTAAATCGAGTTTTATATTTTTAAAACTAGAATCACCTAAAAACTCACTACTACGCACTCACGGGCAGTGGACCCGATCGTTTGTAATATAGTTAACAGGTAAGACCGTGTTCGTTCGCAGGGAGTTGGTTGAACTAGTTGTTTCATAAAATGGTTTGGAAAAAGGGTGTTACTTCAATCTCTTTTTAACAGAAAATTAAAAACATAAAATGAAAGGAAACTTCAGACAATAATATTAAAATTCATCCACCTTGACTTCCCTCGACTTCAAATGTGATTGCTTTAAATTAAGATCAAATTCATTAAGTTGAATAGATAATCGTGTAAGGATAAAGATGCTTACGTGGTACCACCAACCGCTTGCAAATTACCCAAACACCTAATTTGCTAGTTCAATTACCCAAGCCGGTACCACCAATGCTTAAGAAAATATCCCTAGTAATTAGTTTGTTTGATTAACAATTATCAATCATATCTATGTGAATAAATACGTGGTACCACCAACCGTATCTAAACACGTTTACCAATTAATACCTATTATTCTAATGACATTCACCGTGGTACCACCAACCGGAGACAATCAATCATAGACAATTAATTGAAATAAAATACCTATTCACCTAGTACCACTAACGATGAACAAATAAATTATTAATATCACAAAGAATAAAGAATAAGGAATTAATCAATAAAGATCTCAATATAACGATAATAGAATCAACTCTTGAATTAAAACATAGCAATCACATTATCCGTCTAGTTTCATCAAGGTGGATGATAATAGATCTAGCCAATCATGCTAAATTGAAATTGATAAAAGAAATAATAATAAAACATATTGTACCAATCGTTTGAGTGAATAGAAAATTGCAAGACAATAAGTAGATACGATCCAGATGGGTGCTCGTGAATCTTCAGTGGATCCGCCTAAGAAATCTTGCTTGGAAACCTGATAGAACCCTAATAGAGCAGCTCCTGGAAAGAATAAAGCTCTCAAAAAAACCCTAAGGAAAAATCCTCCAAATTTTCGTCCATGGTACAGAAACTTGACCAGCTATTTATATGATTATGCCGCGTAACGCCCGTAACCCTTTGTAACGCCCGTCACGATCCATCGACACCTGTAACGGCCGTCACATATGTGACACCCGTAACACCTTCTTTGAAAAGCATACGGCCGTTAGGGACCCGTCACAGTAACTTGCCAATTTTGATTCATAACGGCCGTCACACTTTGAACGCCCGTTACACTTTGACCTGGGTGCCTAACGCCCGTCACACTAGTGACGACCGTTACACCTTCCAGACTCCGTTTTCTTCATCTTTCACTTGGTTTCAACCGAATCTTTCTCCCGAGTTTTCCATAAGTCATCAAAATCGACCAATTCATCCGCATAATCATTTTTCAACCTGAAAACACTTAACATACCTCAAAGCATCGAAAGTTGGAAATAAGACTATATAAATAACGAATAAATGGTCCTAAATTCGCGTGGGAAATGGTATAAAATATGACACATAGGAGATTATGGCAATTCAAGAGGGTAGACCACCATGGACTCATTTAGTGGAAAGTCTACCGGATCATATTGACCCATCTCAAGCCATCCATTGAAAGTCCACCACAAGTGGAATTGAAAGAACACCCATCACATTTGAAGTATGCATTCTTGGGAGATGAGCAAACTTTGCCGGTGATCATTGCATCCAATTTGGAAGAGGTTCAAGAAAGAGCATTACTAAAGGTGCTCAAGGAATACAAGGCGGCTATTGGGTGGACAATTGCCGATTTGAAAGGAATTAGTCCATCAATTGTGATGCACAAGATTATCACCGATGTTGAAGCAAAACCTTCACGTGATGCTCAAAGGAGATTGAATCCCCATATGCGTGAAGTGGTGAAGAAAGAGGTGCTTAAGTGGTTGGATGCTGGAATTATTTACCCAATTTCGGATAGTACATGGGTAAGTCCAACACAAACGGTGCCAAAGAAAACTGGAATTCAAGTGGTGAAAGGAGATAGTGGTGAGCAAATTGCTACCCGACCCATTACCGGGTGGAGGGTATGCATTGACTACCGAAAGTTGAACACCGCTACTTCAAAGGATCATTTCCCGCTGCCATTCATTGATCAAATCATCGAAAAACTTGCAGGTCAAAAGTTTTATTGTTTTCTAGATGGTTATTCAGGCTATAATCAGATTGTTATTCATCCCGATGACCAACACAAGACCACATTTACATGTCCCTATGGAACTTTTGCCTTTAGGAGAATGCCATTCGGGTTATGTAATGCTCCAGCCACCTTTCAAAGGTGCATGATGAGTATCTTTTCGGATATGGTCGGTGATTCCTTAGAGATTTTTATGGATGATTTTTCAATTTTTGGTCAAACCTTTGATAATTGTCTTAATGAACTAACCAAAGTTTTGAAAAGATGTGTTGAGACAAATTTGGTCTTAAGTTGGGAAAAGAGCCACTTTATGGTTCAAGAGGGGACGGTTTTGGGTCATGTGATTTCAAAGAAAGGCATGGAAGTTGACCGGGCCAAAATCAAAGTATTTCTACTTTACCTCCCCCAACCAATGTTAAGGGTGTCCGTTCTTTTCTTGGACATGCCGGGTTTTATAGAAGGTTCATCAAGGGATCTAGTGCCATTACAAAACCTTTGTGTAATTTGTTACTAAAAGATGTACCTTTTGTTTTTGATAATGAGTGCTTAAAAGCTTTTGAAACCTTGAAGGAAAAATTGGTTGAAGCCCCCATTTTGCAATCACCTAATTAGTCCATGCCTTTTGAAATTATGTGTGATGCAAGTGACTTTGCCATTGGGGCTATTTTGGGACAACGGGTAGATAAGAAACCCGTTGTGATTTATTATGCAAGCAAGACTTTATCGGATGCCCAACTGAATTATACCACCACCGAAAAAGAATTGCTTGCGGTTGTTTATGCTCTTGACAAGTTTCGTTCTTATATTTGTGGTAGCAAAGTCAATGTGTACACAGATCATAGCGCGGTTAAGCATTTGATAGAGAAGAAAGATGCTAAACCAAGGCTAATTAGATGGGTTTTGTTGCTACAAGAGTTTGACTTGGAGATCCGAGACAAGAAAGGATGTGAGAACGTGGTTGCCGACCATTTGTCAAGGATTCAAGCTATGGAGGACGATTCAACCAAGGAGATCAACGAAACATTTCCGGATGAACATTTACTAACCGTTTTTGTTGTTCCTTGGTATGCAAATATTGTGAATTTTATGTCCGCAGGTAAGCTACCGGAGCATTGGGCCAAAAAGAAGAAGCAACAATTCCTTGCACAAGCCAAGCAATACATTTGGGATGAGCCGGATTTGTTCAAGGTTGGCCCGGATCAATTGGTGAGAAGATGTGTTCCGGAAGAGGAAATTCAAGATATGTTGACTCATGCACATTCATTTGCATGTGGAGGTCATTTCAGCGGTCAAAAGACAGGTTATAAGGTTTTAATGTGTGGTTTGTTTTGGCCTAGTATTTTTAAGGATGCCGCTGAATTTGTCAAGAAGTGTGTTAGGTGTCAACAATTGGGTAGTATTACTAAGAGAAATGAGATGCCCATGCAGCCCATTTTAGTTGTTAACATTTTTGATGTTTGGGGCATTGATTTTATGGGTCATTTTCCTAATTCTTTTGGTAATTACTACATTTTAGTGGTCGTAGACTATGTTTCAAATTGGGTAGAGGCCATTGCCACAAGAACCAATGACCATACCATTGTGTGCAAGTTTGTTCAAAGCAACATTTTCTTAAGATTTGGAATCACTCGTGTGATCATAAGCGATGGGGGGGTCTCATTTCAAAAAAAATCAATTTGGAAAACTTCTCAAAAGGTATGGCATAAACCCCCGGATTGCCACCCCATATCACCCACAAACAAGTGGGCAAGTAGAAGTGTCAAATAGGCAAATAAAAGAAATTTTACAAAAGACGGTAAGACCCGATAGAAAAGATTGGTCTACAAAATTGAATGATGCTTTGTGGGCTTACCGTACAGCTTTTAAGACACCTATTGGCACTACTCCTTACCGGTTGGTTTATGGGAAGGGTTGTCATCTTCCAATTGAATTAGCACATAGGGCATTGTGGGCCGTTAAGGCCGTTAACATGGATTTTGAGAATGCAAGCAAGGAAAGGAAATTGCAACTATGTGAATTAGAAGAATTGAGGAATGAAGCATATGAATGCGCATCTACTTACAAGGACAAAATGAAAGCGGTTCATGATGCCAAGTTGAAAAAGAAAGTGTTCGAAGTTGGCCAAAAAGTGTGGCTTTACAATTCAAGACTTAAGTTCTTTCCCGGGAAGCTCAAGAGCAAATGGATGGGTCCATATGTCATCACAAGGGTTGGGAATTTTGGGAAAATTGAAATTGAAGATCCCAAGGACGGAGTGAAGCAAATGGTCAACGGACACCGGTTGAAGCCATACTTGGATGCAACCGACATAAATGTATCTACAAAGGAAATGGTGAATTTCATCTCAAGTCCACCATCTTATGAGGTTGCATTAATCATTTGAGGTAATGTCGGGCTGAGGACAATAAACTTAGCGCTATACGAGAGGCAACCCGTTGTTTGTTTGTTTGTTTAACTTCAATTTCGGTATGTTTCATTTTCGTACTTTTGTGTAGTGGTTTTGGTACTTTTATTGCATGATCACACAAGTTGGATAATTCTCAGCACCTAGGCTTGAGAATTAAGTTGGGGAAAGTGGGTTTGGGTGATAAAGAAGACGTTTTTGCAAGTTATTGAACCGGCTAACTCATTTCTAATTTCGGGTGTACATTGGGGACAATGTACATTTAAGTTGGGGAAGGGAGTTTATTTTTATAAACATTTGCAAATTCAAATTTTAAAAGTTTGGTTGGTAGTAGTAGCTGTAGTTAAAAAAAAAAAAAAAGTCGAATTCTGAAGGGGCGTAGGCTACGACACATCTGGCATAGCTTACGGTGAAAAAGAAAATGGAAACCTCAGTTTTGGCGTAATTACGCCACGTGCGGCGTAGGTTACGCTGTCCTGGAATGTTCAAATAGAGCTTACGCAAAAAACCTTCTGTTTACGGCAAAAACTTTTCACCAGACGCCAAAAAGAGTTTTTCTAGAGCGGCGTAGCTTACACCAGGGTTGGCGTGGCTTACGGTAAGGACGGTTTGTTCTAGCATATGTTACGGTGACTGGAGGCGTACGTTACGCTAGGTCAAAAGTGGTGCGGAGTACCTTATGACGGTGTGAGGCGTACTTTACGGCGGTGCCAGCTGTCGAATTTTTTTTATTTTAATAAGAATCAAAAATTGAAAAACCTTTTTAACCACAGCCACTTATATCGATCCACCCACATTATTTCACCCCATATTTCTCTGCATTCTATCATCTTCTCCAATAATTCTAAAAGTTCTTCACAAAACCCTAACCTTAATTTCTCCATATCTTTTTCAATTCTCAATCAATTCAAACAATTCTTGAGGCTAAATTGCATAACTTTTCAAGGGCTACAAAACCCCTATAATTGTTTGCTTAATTTCAGCCTATTTTTCGAGATACAAGTGAGTTAAAAAACGGGTTTTTGCAAATTTCTTCTTAATTTTGCTTTTATTTACTAACCATTACTAAAGTTTGTTACTTGTGGTTAGTTTTGTTGACATGGATGCTATCAAGAAAGCAGGAAAGATGGTGAAGGGCTTTAGCAAGAAAAGTGATACCTCTTCAAGTCAACAAAAGAAGAAGAAAAGACAGTTGGTCATTCATGATGAAGAAGAAGAAGTTTCACCACCAAGGAGTGAAGAGATGGAGGTTGACATTGAAGCTGAAAAACCCGACTGGAGGCAAGGTACAGCCTTACATACTTTACCCGCTGAATGGCAATTGATATTGTTTAAAGAAAAGATGACTGAGGCTAATAATATTATGAGCCAATTAGTGGGTGAACGAACACTTGTTTTGGAGGACTTTAGGGGGTTTGGGTTTGTTGAAGCGTTTGAGAATATGGGTTGGAAACAAGCTTTGATTTGGAATAATAATGATGATTCTGAAGTTTATTTGGATGGTATTATTAATTGGATGGGTACTTTAGAGATGACTCCTGGTAATAACCCTCCAGTGACCACTAAGCTAGTTGGCACTGTGAATAGAAAAAAGGGAACAATGTCTTTTGCTACCTTAGATAAAATAGCTAAGTTTGATACGAGTGCCACTTCAGGGAGGGATTTTGATTACTTGACTGAGAGGGTAATAACGGGGGCAGAAACGAGTGATAATTGGCTTGATATGCTTTCTGAAGTTTTTGTTGTTCCTCGAGACGCTTTAAGTGCAAATTTTAAGTTAGAGCGTGCTCACTTGAAGCCATTGCCCCGGTTGATTATGTCAATTCTTAGTTGGAATGTGTGTCCTCGAACTAGTGATAAAGGCATGATTAGGTTTCAAGATGTTATTGTGTTGTATGCTTTTGTAACGGGAAATCTAGCTTTATCATTTAGGCAAATTATAATGTCTAATATTTGGGAGGCACGCAACAAAAGGAACAAGCTCATCATTCCCCATCCTAGACTCATCTCCCGCCTTCTTCACATCCACAAGGTAGTTCCAAAGGAGATCAATTTGCAAAATTTGGGTCATACTCCTTATTCTATGAAACGGTTGTTGAAAGGGAATGAGTGGGAGTTTAAGGATCACCCACAGTTTAAACTCCTTAAGGATCTGAAATCTCATGGTTATTTAATAGCTCCTAAGCAGGGGGTTACTCCGGAGGAGACGATAACACTGATGGAATCAATGGGTGCTAATGAGAGAGGTGAGTCTAGTACTACTGGAGAGGGTTTTGAAGGAAGAAGGGATGGTTTGTTAGGTGTTGGAATAGGAGGTAGTGGGCCGAGTTTTGGTTTTGAGCGGCCTAGGGAGTATAATGAGTGGACATCTTATGAAAGGAGTATGTGGGACATGACTGCTAGCCATGGTGTGCAGCGGAGGAGTTATGAGCTAGCCATGGCATATGCTCAGGAGCAGCAGTTGAGGATGCAGTTTGAGTATTCAGAGCGAGTGCGCCATCATCAGGACCATATTGCAGGTCTTGAGTATAGAGAGACTCCTCCTCCATATGATTACAGCCAGCCCTATGTATCCACAGCTCATCCATATTATCCTCAGGGCCACGATTCTGAGTGGTTTCCTAGGCACTCATGTGCCGGGAGAGTTGAGGATAACTCAGATGCTCCACCATCAGTTCCTGATCCATTTGAGGTCCGTTCTTTGTACAATGGCCTAATGGAGTCGATCTTTGGACTTCAGGGTCCCCGACAGTGATTGGTACTTCCTTTTATTTTTCTGTTCTTCTTGTGTGACTATGTGTTTATGTTCTTGTTTTTATGTTTTTGCAATTTTACTTTCGTAGTTAGATTTCATTTTCTTGTCAATTTCATTAATGTACCTAGTTTAGATGTTAATTTACTTTCTTGTAATATGAAATTGACCCTTAGGGGCAAAATATTCGAGTTATATTGATTATACATGTTTGTAAAGCGAGATTCTCTTGTGATTGGATTTGTACATGTAAGTGGGCTAGGTAGTGTAGGCTAGGTTGCATGACATGGTTGACTTATGAGCATCTTGATAGAGTTGCTAGCAAGTAAAAACATAGAAATGTACAATTAAGGGTAATATGCCAATTGTGAGTCCAATGCATGTATCACACTTATATCCTTTATATCCTTCAATTTCATGAGAGAAAACGCCTCGTCGACAATTTATTTAGATTGTTAGCGTAGCATTATTTCTCGTGATGATTATAGTGTGTGAACCCATTATTGTACATTAGGTTAGAACTAGTGCACTTACCGTGTCGAGACCTCTAACCCGGATTATGTGCTTAAAATGATAAAACAATCATACAATTCACTCCATATTCCACCTCACCTCGTCATGAAATTCGTGTAGTTGTTCAAAGTTGTGTTGTTTATGATGATGAATCGAAAGAAAGAACAAAGTCAAAGTCAATATTGCAATATCCGGTTGAAAAAGTCAAAGTATATGGTCATAGTCGAAAATCAATTCAATTATCCATGTAAATTGATCAAAAAGAACCAAAGTGAAATGTTCCCAAAATCATTCTAGTAAATTGCCCAAATGAGAATCATTACCGTGTTTCATTCCATTATTTCCACCAATCATGTATGAATGTCGAAGTGATAATTTGGTGTTATGAGGTCTTGGTTCGATTTGTGTACTAGCCTATGACTTTTAGTGTTGCAATAATGGGTTGAGAGCTTCATATATATATATATATATTAGCACATCTTTTGCTAATTCATTCAAAATATGAACCGAGGGGAGTGCACATTGTGAGAGTGTGATGCATGTATTGTGGCAAACTTGAGGTTTATTAGGTTTAATTACACATTTATATATTTCTATTTGCTTGTCGTAAATCTTTTGATAGTTGTAAGTCTCATGAGTTGATTGTGTTATGTGATTTAGTTTGCATCTATTTAGTTTCGCCCAAGTGTACTTTGAAGATTGCTTGAGAGTTGAGTTTTACAAGTATATATAGTTGGTATAACTCTCATATGGTGTTTCTTTGGTAATAGGAAGTATTATAAGATTGTATATTAACTTTGTCACATGATGAATGTCTTTTTCGGGACGAAAAAGAGTTAAGTTGGGGAATGTGATAAACGCCTAAATTGTATGATATTAATGGGTAAAACTGGATTGTTTTGTGAATGTTAATAGATAATTAGGGCGCGTTTATGTTTGTTAAGTGTTTCAGGTCTTAAGTTGCGAATTAGAGCTAAACTGATCGAGAAACAAGTCAAAATATGAAAACTGGAAAACTCCATTTCTGGAGTGGCGTAGCTTACGCTGGAGTGCAGCTTAGCTTACGCTGGGCAACAAGCATGGGCGTAAAGTGAATCAAGCATGGCGTAAAGCTAAAGTAATGTTTCTGAAGCAGCGTATCTTACGCCAGAGACCACTGTACATTACGGTGGTCTGTAACACATGTTTTTAGCATTTGAAGCTTAAAATCAAAAGGGAAGAAACAAGCCACCGTACCTTACGCCACCACCTGTGCAAAAATCCGAATTTTGTGGAATTATTATTTTTCAGTTTATATCTAATTCAAACACGAATTTTGGAAGTTACCACTCATATTTTCACATATCTGGAGCAGTTCCTAACCCTCTCAACACCCCAATTTCATCATCAATTCACAATTCCATGGAGATTAAAGCCTTTGTTGAAGAATCAATGATGAAGATATTAGGCTAATTCTCTTTTGATCATTCTCATGTGAACAATTATGTAAGACAATTGTATTCAACCTTTCTTATATTCAAGTTGGATTAGATGTTTAATTCTTAATTAGTGTTTTGCATCTAATGTTGTTTGGTTTGAATGAATGATTACTTATTTATGACTTTGAATAAATTTCATCTATCTTTTGGTTTCAAATTCTTGTTAATCATGGATTATTGAAAGAATCTCTTATGAACTTGTAATCTAGTTAATGAATAGATAATTTAGTTGTGTCAATTCCCCGGTTTTCGTTATCGTGAATCATCACAACCTAATTGATTAATTCTTAACATTCATTCAATCCAAACTTTATAACGAATCATGTCTATGTGATTTCCAACTAATATAAGTTAGGTTATACATTTGAAAACATAATTAGAAGCATGAGAATGGTCTCCTTTATTATTATTGTTTAAGTTTGTTAATCAAATGATCAATTGTAGTTTTAATTCAATCAATCAATCAATCAATCGGTTTTACATTTATGCCTAGATTAACTAATTTTGTAAATTGTTTAACACTTTCCCATGATTCCCTGTGAAAACGATACTCGACTTACCCATACTAATTAGTGGTATTTAGTTTTATTTTTGATCGATCCAACGACATCGATCAATAGGCCGTCCTCCCCTTTTGTGGATAGGAGTAAAACACCAAAACCCCCTCCTTCTTCTTTTTGTTCGACACCAAGATAGAACACACACACACAAACACTTTTAATTTCTTCCTTTTCTCCTCCTCCTCAATCGGTTCTACAAAGGGGAAATCAAGGAAAAATACATTTAATTGTTCTAATAATAATCTTCTTGTAATCATCTTCATCTTCTAAATTTTATTTCAAGAACTTCAAATTGGTTTTGGATAGACGTGGAGACTAGATTGCTCATTCTCAACTCCTGAAAAGCATGCACTGTTGTATACACGACTACTTTATAAATGATTTGTCTTTGTCGATGCCATGAAATTTGGTTATTTAAATCATTTGTCTTATGTTTGCCATGTTGACGGCTGTCGAAAAATGTGTATACGTGTCTTATGAAATATTGATCTAAATGACTTTGACTTGCCATGTTGTCGGCTGACTAAATTGTTCTTTGTGTTTGACGGACTAAAATGTTGCCCCTATGTAGTTATCACTATTAAGAGATCCTAATGGTTGTCTGGTCAGCTTTCGTATCTGACTGTCATAGTTCTGGTCCGCACCCCACTTTAGACGGGAAATCCTGTGCGAGGCATATTGGTCTTATTGTCGGACTTCGGTCTGGACTGTCATTATATATTGTCGAAGTTTGCTCCCGGCTCTTAAATAACTACATGTCATTGTGTGCTCCCAATGACGACTGGACTTTTGGTCAAACACACTGTAAACTCACCAACTATTTCGATAGTTGATCCTCTCTAAATTTCATGCTTTTCAGGTAACCAACAGTAAGTCTTGGATCACATTTGGCATAATAGGGCCATCTTTTGACTTTGGACGTACAATTAGCGTCAGACATTTGAGGACTATCATGTTCTTAGTTCTAATTGTACTAGACTGTCCAAATATTGATCTTGTATTTAGTGGGCCCAATCCCAACTGAGGATGACTTGTATCCGTATTTTGGGGTCCACATTTGAACGATTGTACTTGTATTAAACTTGTATTTGGCATTAATGGATGTAAAATTCTATTAGCCTATGGTTAGTACGCAATTTATTTGTTAACCTTGTATTTCCGCTACAACGGGGTGTGACGGATAAAAAAGAAAGATAAAAAAGAAAGAGGCAGAAAAAAAACTGATGAATAGTGGAAGAAGTGGGGAATAAGTGGAGGGTTATAAGGAGTGCCTAAAACAACAATGGCAAGTAAAATAAAATTGGGGATCTCTCCTGTTTTACTATTGACGACTCAGATAAAAAAGAAAGAGGCAGAGAGAGGAAAGGTTTCTGAGGGTGGTTGCCGCCTCTCTCGTTGCCAATGATTTCTATCAAAAATCCAAGAACCCTCCCTTATATACGTATATGTATATGTATATATGCATGCATCAAAACATGGCTGCGTTATCTATCGATATATCTAAAACAGAATTGAAACAGTTTTAAAGAGTTCTGAAACAGTAATGGTTGTTATTCTCCTGAGCTTTGAACTCGGGATCTCACTGGACCAGAACCAGGACCTATATACATATATAGTTAATAATTGTTATTGTTATTGTTATTATTATTATTGTACCTCCAAACCCTAAATGAAGAGAGGCTGTGATGATTTATTTAATATTTGAGTCGATAATCGGGACAAAGTTTGAGATAATTCGTATCTTGGCGGGGCATAATAATGTAATCAGAAGATGGCTATTAAGTTCTTTTTTCAGCAACTTCTGATTTATTATTATTGCAGCCATGGCGTTTTAATCCGCCTTGTTCTGACTGTAAAACAGATCTGAGTCCTCATTTTCTTAAACTTATTTATATATATTAGTATGCTATATAGGTGAATTGTCTTGTGTTTTTTAAGTGATTGATATTTTGTGTGTTCTAAAGTGTTTTGGTAATTTTTTAAGCATTTAGATTAGTTTTTTCCTAACACTAGAGTTTTTTTTTTAAAGTGTTTGATCAGTTGTGGTTTTTTTTTCTTTTCTTTTTATACCAAAATATATTTGAGATTGGATAAGTATTTCACTTGTGATCCGATTTTGCTAAAAAATTGGAAGATTGTATATAGAGCATATTGACAGTATGTTGTGTTGTTCTGGCAGTGATTTGGGTTCTAGCACGGAGTAGAAGAACGGAAAAAGTCTAGGAGATTTTCGATATTTCTTCCCTTGGTAGTGATTATTAATCTATCTCGCTACATTTGACAAGCCACAGGTACTATGACTACCATTGTTGTGATGATTGTTAATCTATTTGGTTACATTATCAATCTACCTTTTGATATAGTTTGTAGTTTTTTTGTGCCGACAGTGCTTACAAATTAGAGAACTAAGAATGAATGAAAATTTGTATGCTTATTTAGTTTGCGATTGTATATAGGCCATGATAGCTCAGGTTGTAGTTCCAAATGAATCTTGTTGTTGACTGATGTTCAACATGACGTGACTTTTGCTTAGTTAATTTGCAAGTATTTGTAGGGCTGTAGATCTTTCCTCTGTCTATAAGTGTAGTTCCGCGGTTATCTGAAAATTTACCTTATTTTGAAGTAGATTTTTCTTGGCCAAAATCTCTTCTATCTTTAAACTCCTATCCTATATAGTTTTTGTGTAACAAAAGAGCACAAACATAATGATTTGTAAGATGTATGCAACAAACCTGATGTCAGTGGAGCTCTTGTTGTAGTTGCAGTGATACACTTGGAGCAAGTACGAATGAAGGTGACGATCTTAGAGTGAGATTCTTCATGGTCTAATCCATTGTCCTGTAAAATTCCTATGTTTGATAATGTGATAATGCTGATATAGATAAGCATGTTGTGAATGATTAATTACTACTAATTGAATAATGTTATGCCCTACTGATAGCACTTGTTTGTTTTAAATGACCTGGATAGAATCTCTACTTCAAGCTTGTAAACTCAAGTGCTAGTGAAACTCAACTTTGATTGCATACTAGTTCATTATCTTTTTACGTTCATCTCAAACCAATGTGACACCAACACATCTTTGAAATTTGATTTCTTTTCTTCTTTATATGATTGATTGGTACTTCTACAACATAGAATATTAAGTTGCAATGCTATTGTAGAGCTTATTTATTGTATAACCTGTTAACTTCTATGAGTATGCGGAGAACAACTTATTTTTTTGAACAACAACTGAACAAATAGATAGTATTTCTGATAAAAGTACAGTTGCTATGACTTCACAAGAGAACGAGAGTTAAGAGTTATTTAGATGCTGTGTAAACTAGTAAATCAGGTCACTAATCTCCAAGTTGTCTCCAAGTTGCATTTACTGTTACAACTCGCAAGTAGCTCAATTAGTATTAAACATCTTGTGACAATCAACTCGCAAGTCTTTTTTATTTCTTTCTGATTTCTTTCCTATTTCTTCAAAATAATTAAGTATTAATTATTTTATATTATATTTTATATATATATATATTGCATAATATTAAAATCACCGCTATATCACCGCTATAACCAATATATCAAATATCGGTCCTCGACCGCTATAACCGCTATATATCAGGTATTAACTACATAGCTACTAATCATACAGTCTCATGTGAACATTTAGGTTTTAGAAAATTTTTTAATGATTAGAGAAGAGATATGCATGTATAAGATTGATGCTCTCATGAAGCCAACTTCAGTCAGAAAGGTTATAGCTATTGCTTGTCATCTTTTGTAGTCAATTCAGGGTATATGTTGATTAACTTTGTTGCTAAATTTGCAAGTTTGATAAAGTGCTTGAACGTGTCATCTAGATTCCTTATAATATATGTACAATGTACTAACTACAGTTTCATGAAAGTGGTAGTAGTGTGAACATGCCAAGATGGATATCGAGTTGGACATGGGAATTGAGATGAAGGCTTACAAAGAGATAATTGTGCAGTATCAATGGCTGGAAATTGAGATAAAGGCCTACAAAGAGATGATCGTGTGGTATTAGTGGCTTTCGGCAACTTTATAGATATCTTGTGGTCTGAAATTCCGACACTTATTTTCTCTACTATACGGTGAGAGTTTTACCTTGGAATTATTGATTTTGCACATTTTTGGGCATTATATAGTGAAACGATATATATACTGACGATGTACCCCTTCGAGTAGCCATACGAAGGACATGTAGCACGAAACACTCTTACGAAGTGCACAAGCCCGGAGGTGCTTAACCCGGTCGAATAGTTAAAGTATTAACGCAAATCCTTTCCAAAGATATTTATTAAAGATATATACTCTTGCCTAATTCGATCTCCTTAAAGGATATTCTCCTAAGGAAACCAAATCGGATAAACATGGCAATAAGAGTTTGATTCAAAGAAGGAAAGGAGAAAACCCTAACCTTCTCCTCCAAGAAACCTCCTCCTATAAAAGGAGGAGGATTTCTCCACAAACCATATACACATACGATCACTGATCGAAATAAAACCCTAATCATAGTCGGACAAGCTTCAACAATTAATAAACAATCCTAGATTGGCGTAAAGGAGCACCGCTCCTACCTTCGGGGAATCGCCAACAAAACCTAAAACCCTTTAGGGTTCATCACTTACATTACAAAGCCTTTCGACGCGGTTTGGTGCACAATCATTTGGCGCCATCCGTGGGACCTCATACAAGAAACCCACCATCAAACCACTACACCGATTCACTAAAATCATGTCGAGCGCAGGCCCAGAAACTCCACTTAGCGCGGCTGCCTCCCAAGCGGCTGGAGTCTCATCACCATCATTCAGCACTCCAGCGAACGGGACTCAAAGCCAACCCGAGCTCGCGACAGCTTCTCAATCGCCATTCGGCTTGAACCATACCTACCGCCCAGATCCTTCTATACTTTATCATAGACGGAATAATAGGGCAGAATCTTCAAGACGAGCAGAACTAATTAACGAAGAGCAGCTATTGGGGAACATAGATCTACTTGAAGAAGCCCTTAGGTATGTCAATAGACAGCGAGCGGCGGGAAGAACACTGAACTTTGAAGACGAAACCGACGAATAATGGGAGGTGGAAGGACCAACAGGGAACAATGCACGCAACGTCCGAAGCCCGGACGTTACTCCTAGATCACAACGAAGGGCTCCAGGATTCACGGGCGATGCGGGTCTCAACTTCCCTGACTTGACAAGAACCCCAAGGTCCCGGGGAGGAACTAATAATGTCCCCGGAGCCCCGATTGTTACGGATTCCACGATAACTACCCCTCAGGGGATTCCTCGTCCATATGACTACTATCCATACTGGGGAATGCCACCTCCGATGCCTCAAAGATACGGTCCCGTACTTCCGGTGTACCCCCAAAACTACCCCATGACCCAATCTCAGTTCTCTGCACCTTCTCATGAAACGGCTGGACTAGGACCTCATCCGTTTTACCCCCCGTGGTATGCCCCCTACGGAGGATACCCTTGGGGAACCAATGTCTCTTCGGCAGCAACACTTAACGTGGGAGGAGTAAACGTAGGTCAAGAACAGCCCTCCCCCCTTAAAGATGAATCTAATATCTCACCTCTGGCTGAATGGATACAAAAGTACCCATTACCTAAAAATATGAAGTGTCCGTCCCATCTAGGAACGTACGAAGGAAAGACTGATCCCGATGACTTCCTACAGTTATTCAGAGGAGCAGCAGCAATGCAACAATGGAATGACCCGGTAGCCTGCAGGGCCTTCGGCTGGGTACTCAAAAGTGATGCTAGAGAATGGTTTAACAATCTCCCAAAGGGATCAATCACTGGTTTTTCAGATTTGAAAGAAAAGTTTCGAGCACACTTCAGTCAGCAAAAGAAGCACAGGAAGACCCATATTGCAGCCCATAATATCAAGCAAGGAGGAGAGGAAGGTACTAGAGCCTTCATAAATAGGTATACCAATGAAACTCAAGAGATAGCTACCCTGCCAAAATCCCTAAGGATATCGGGTCTCATTCATGGATGCCGAAGCCGAGCCCTAATCGAACATCTAGTAGAAAAGCTCCCCGAGACTTTCAAAGATACGAAGGCCAAGGCATATGCATGGCTAGATGCTAGGGATACAGCCGCCAATAGCATTGGGGGACCAGCACAAGATGGGGAATCATCCGGAGGCAAAAGGAAGCAAAATTTGTTTAACAACAAAGATAGTCGAATTAAGTATTCCCCATATAACAAGGAGGATAAAGGTAAGGAAAGGCCAATCCTTCCAGAACTCACCAAGACTCCAAGGGCGATTATAGCAACAGAAAAGGTAGCAAAAATCTTCGCACCCCCTCCAAAGCTCAGTAACAAAAACAAAAAGAATTATGACGAATACTGTGAATTTCACTGTGATCATGGTCATGACACTAATGACTGTATCAACTTAAGGAAAGCCATAAGCAAAGCTATAAAGGAAGGGGAGCTAGGTCATCTACTAGTGGAAATTCGACAGAATGCTAAAATAAAGGATGAAGAGGGAAGCCAAGAGAGGAACAAAGCTCCGGAACAAACAATATTTATGATTTGTAAAGACAATGAATTGTCGGATATCGAAGGCTCCCAAGAGAGCAAAGAATCAACCTCGGACCCAGTTAAGCCTTCGCAGACCTATGACCCAGAGGAATCCACTGGATCCTTCGGGATAGGGGAGGACACTAATTAAAAGAAATATGGAGATTGCACAATGTGCCCGGATTGCTTCGTAGCCTTTATTTTTTCACGAAAGTGGTAAATGTAATAGGTTACACCCCTTAGATGAATAATAGCAATCCCCTTAGGAATTTATGTAATCACAAAGTGATTAATGAAACTTTTTGTTTTTAGGTCACAAAGTGATCTCCTATGTACGAAGGGTCGCTCCCTATCGTATTATCATTTTTTACATTGTACGTACAAATCAATTTACTAAAGACATGCTACTAAGGCCAAAAATGTATGTTCAAAGGGACGCCTACATAACATAAGAGTCAAATCGTAAGTAAAAAGTTTTACTACGAAGCATGCAAGAAAAATAAGACATGGAAAGTACGAAGGAAATCACCTTCGAAACCATGCACGATATAGAATATGGGACACAGAACAATCGAACGGGAATACCCTCGACACTGTGCAAGATACCCTGCAATTTATGCTTTAAGAAGATCATCTAGACCTTCGAAAAAGCTAAACCAAAAAAAGTGAGACCTTCGTAAAGGTCATACACTTCAAAGTAACAAAATACAAAATGGCCAGCACGAACCATTTTTTCTACATATTAACCTGCATATAATGCAGGATCAAAAACTAAGAAGTTCCCAAGATCATAACATCCAAACAATGCAAAATAAAATTGTCTTGAGGCCATAGGCCGAATATAATAAGTTTTTTCGAACTACGAAGGGGGAGCTGTATCATCAGTCGAAACTCCTTGATTTATTGGTGAGGCAGGAACAACCACGGGAGTAGCATCGAAATTCATGCTGGTCGAAGCAGGAACTGGTGAAGGATTGAGCTTATCTGGGACAATGTGCATCAAAGTATTGTACGAAGCAGTAAGATCTGAAGTCAGCTTGTCAATAAATGGGAAATCAGCATTCTTGTAATTAGCCACGGCTTGGTCAATAGCCTCAGCTGTGTTAGCTCTAAAGTCTGAACAAGAAGCCAAATCCACCTTCCCATCATCGCTCAATTTCTTCAAAACAAGAGACCTCTCATCATCCCTGTTCGCTGTAATCACCGCTGCAACAAGCTTCCCAAATTAATCACTGTCCACCAAGGCCCTGCAAGCATAAGGGATCACATCGGTTATTAACCCAACACGTTCCACAACATGATCCTGCACCAGCTTGGATAAACCGGATGACACCTCCCTCTCCAAGTTGAGATCCAAAACGGAGCTGGTCAACTTCTGCTTCAACACTACAATCTCCTCCTCTCGAATCTTGCAACCCACTTCAGCCTCCCGCAGCTTTCTCTTCAAACTTGAAACTTCATCTGATTGGTTCTTCACATCATCAATGGACTTCCTCAATCTCTCACACCCCTACACACCCCTGATTCTTCTCGGTCAACTGCTCCAGCAAATCTTCTATACGAGAACAAGTAGCTCTCAAACGTTCTTCCACAACCAAATTCATCTTGCTCTGATAGTCGGCATGCTTGTTATATGATTGAAGGAAGTCTAAGTCGTTCATATTACGAAGGACCTCAAGAGGAACATTGTCTTCATCAACATAAGCCTTTGGTGATGAATCATCTACACGATCAAATATAGCATATGCTGCACATGATCACAGAAATTAAAAAATAAAAAAGAGAGAGAGAAGAAAGAAAGCAAATATAAGAAGAAAATAGTATATACCTTTTAGTTTGGTCTTCTTCTTCTTCAACGTAGGGCACGAAGGTGTTCCAACCTCTTTCCTCTTCCGGAGACGAGAATCAATACCAACCTCGGGAGCTTCATAGTCACTTGCCTTCATACCAGTTATCTCTACATCATCATCTTCTTCAACAATAACAGGAGGAGTCCCCTCCTCCTTAGAAGAACCAAGCTCCTTAGAGGGAGACGATTCAAGACCTTCAACATGAACACTACCTGTAGCCTTTTTTTGCACAACAGCAGGAACGGATTGGGGGATGGGAGTAGCCTCGGAAGATGATTGTGTAACATCGTGACCTCCCTTCCTCACAAAATCCATGAAGCTCATATCTACGAAAAGTCAAAGAGTAAATAAGGTCAATAGAGAGCAATAAAGCAGAGACATAGGTAACGAAGCGAACATATGCTCACCATCAATTTCTTCTTCTCCAGTTGGTAACAAGCTTGCAACCTTTGCCTTGAAAAGTACACTCTCAGGATATGACAATACAACTATATGGTTCTCACTAATTTCTTCAAACAAAGGACTAGAATCTTCCCCAGATGGAAGAGGATCAACCAATTTTTTCACATCATCAAGAATCTTCCTATCAGTCAAGATACTAAAACCCTGAGGGATTAACCCCTCCTTCATAAAAACAAATCGATTTTTCCAATCCCTAATGGTCACTCCTCCCTTTACGAAGCACCCAGCCTGGCCTATTTTGGATGGTGACCCAGTCACCGGCATCACAAATATTTGCGAATATCCTAAACAAATCCACAAAGGGTTCACCACCAGATGCACGACACATGACCTCAAATGCTATAATTTTCGAATGACCCTGTGGATGCCACCGTGAAAAGTGGTTCCCAGAATGACAAAGGACGCTAAGGAAGAATGGAGTGAAAGGATACCTAACATTTCCCGATATAAAGGAATCTAAATATACCCCAATAAAGCCATTCGGTGGAGAAAGAATACTCTGCTTCTTACCCGGTAGTCGGAAACTGCTAATCTTATTGGGGAAGAAATCGTTTACGAAAACCCTAAGTTGTTTGTTCGTAATAGAGGAAAATGTCGACTTAATACCTATCTTTGTCATTCTCTAAAATAATGAACAAGAGAAGAGAAGAAAAATACCTGGAACAATGGAACAATGATCGAACGAATGGCGGTGGAAAAACGAGAGGAGAAAAAGGAACAGTGGAGGGAAAACAAAGAAAGGGAAAGTATTTAAGGAGTCTCAAACAAACGCGCTTTCCAAGGATCACACCTGCGCCACTTGTTACCAATATTAAAGGCAGAGCCACCTAACTCCCAAAAATTTCACTTTTACCCCCTGAAGAAAAAGTCACCGACCTTTGGCCCTCCACAACCAAGAAAAATATACATTTGGTCCTTCGAGTTAAACACCATTCGAAATCAAGTAAGACGACAGATTCAACTCGAAGAGTACAAGAATAAATCACCTCTCCAAAAGCCAAAAAGGATGCATATCTTGCCGTTCGAAGACATTATTTGATCACAAAAAGACAAGATTAAAAAGCAGGTTACGAGTACAGTCTAAAATCATAGCCCTAGCAGTCTATAACATTAGACTGGGGGGCTTGACGATGTACCCCTTCGAGTAGCCATACGAAGGACATGTAGCACGAAGCACTCTTACGAAGTGCACAAGCCCGGAGGTGCTTAACCCGGTCGAATAGTTAAAGGATTAACGCAAATCCTTTTCAAAGATATTTATTAAAGATATATACTCTTGCCTAGTTCGATCTCCTTAAAGGATATTCTCCTAAGTAAACCAAATCGGATAAACATGGCAATAAGAGTTTGATTCAAAGAAGGAAAGGGGAAAACCCTAGCCTTCTCCTCCAAGAAACCTCCTCCTATAAAAGGAGGAGGATTTCTCCACAAACCATATACACATACGATCACTGATCAAAATAAAACCCTAATCATAGTCGGACAAGCTTCGACGATTAATAAACAATCCTAGATTGGCGTAAAGGAGAACCGCTCCTACCTTCGGGGAATCGCCAACAAAACCTAAAACCCTTTAGGGTTCATCACTTACATTACAAAGCCTTTCGACGCGGTTTGGTGCACAATCATATACCAACATTTTTTCTTAATACACAACACTCTCACGTATTACCCACTTGTACAATGTGCATTATGTTGCTTGTGTATGTTGTGTACATATCAATTTCTTTATGGCAAACCGTGTAGTAGACTAGTAGGATTGATATGTACGCTAACTGTAGGAGTGAATATATGTTGAGTATGCATCATATACCAACATTTTTTCTTAATACACAACACTCTCACGTATTACCCACTTGTACAATGTGCATTATGTTGCTTGTGTATGTTGTGTACATATCAATTTCTTTATGGCAAACCGTGTAGTAGACTAGTAGGATTGATATGTACGCTAACTGTAGGAGTGAATATATGTTGAGTATGCATCATATACAAGATAGTGAAGACCACTTTGTTTATAAACAAGCGAATGTTCGTTTCTTGATGGTTTCCACTACGTATGGTGGTAGTTGCTACTGCATATACTTTGTGACAATCAGTGCAGTGGTGATGTTGCATGATTCAGCTGTCATTTTCATCCCCTTTTCTTCTTCACCAAATCTGCATATGCCCTTGTAAACACCATGAGCAGTGTCTCACAACTTCAATGCTTATATGTAAGATGTAAAGGCTTCATAACCTTTCCACTTCGTACAGGACAAGAGAGCATGACATATATTATTTGTGGTTGTAGACGAGTTTTATCGTTCACTTAATGGTTGCATCAGACCAGAGGTGCCAGGCATTCTTACGGAAAAGTTTAAGACGGTGATCAATGATTATGTTATCAATTATGGGGATAGGTTGTATAATTTTTTTCATAAGGGTTTGTTTTTTGGCATGATACATGTACGTTGTTAACTATTGCATTTGGGCAGCCATATGAATTTTACTGTTCTATCTTTCTGTATGTTTTCCATCTCGTATGATTTCCAACAATTTTTTAGCAAAATAATGAGATGCAACCATTAAGGAGCTGCCTTATGTCGTCCGTCCTCCGCTCGTCCACCTCCCATGGACGAGTCAACACCGTGGGGTTGGACTCGTCCGACCGCCACTCGTCCCTCCACGCACGAGTTGTTGAACGTTTTGTTTTTTTTCTTTTTTAACGGCTAGTAAAAGGTGTTTCAAAATTAACATATTTGGTCCCTTGAATTCAAAAAAACAAGTATCGCCTTTTGACAACTTCAGTCCCTTAACGGTTTGAACAACCTTATTAAACGAAACACGTTACATAATTAAAACACATTACATAATTAGAACACATTACGTAATAAAAAACTCCATAATTAAAACACATTACATAATAACTACTCATGAAAGGTCACAACCTGAGGCCTGTATTTCCTTTAACGTTACCTCGCAACGTCGCCTTTTCTCCCGTAAACCTTCCATAATCCCAGAGTTCTGTTTGAAGGAGGGTGTCTTCTTTGATATCAGCCATGATTAGTTCCTTCATCTCTTCCACAGTCATACGAGGTCGGTGAACGGTGTTTGATGATGAGGCCATTTGATTGTAAAGAATGAAATGGAAGTTGAAGTTTGATTGTAAAATGGAGGACAGTAAATGAATTTAGGATGTTCCTGGAATCGTGTTTATATAGTGAAATCAATGTTAGCCGTTTAGGGGCTAAAGTTGTAATTTATTTAAATGTTTGGCCGTTTTAGGGACTCAATATGTAAATAGTTTGAAATTTGAACGTTAGAGGGACTAGTTTTGTAAATAAATTCGAATTTGAACGTTAGAGGAGCGTTGTCCACTTTATCTATATATATTGTCTTCATAATCAAACATTCCCAGCCCCAAAAAACAAACATTTCAGAGCAAATATACATACACTTTATCTATATATATTTTTATCGTCCAAATGGCTTCTTCATCAAATATCACTTTCCCAACACTACCATTGACTGTCAATCAGGTGGAGGACAGTATGGTGGCCGATATCCTAGACTACGTAATGTTTCGAGAGGAACTGCAGGCAGTTATAGATAAGCTAAATGCAAAAAAGAAATGGCGTCGAGAACAAATTTCTATTTTACAAGCAAGAGAATGTTCTACTCTTGAGTGGCAATATATAGATTATTTGCAAATGAAGATCGACAACCTCCAAAATGCAGTTGAACAGCTTGATGATGCGGATTTCGTTTTGAGGAACTGGAACATATCGGCTCAACGACAATATGAGATGGTTTAATTAGTTTCTAATGTCTTTTAATTTCGATGTACTTTTTATTTCTAAGAAGTTTAATTAGTTAGTTTAATGTATTTTAATTTCCATGTAGTTTTAATTTAAATAAAATGGTATTTTTAGGAATTAATATATTATTTGTGGTATTTTTATTTAGTTGTTGTTAAATTATGAGGGATTGAAAGTGTAAAGTTGGATAAAGTGTATAATTAAATAAAAGGTGGGTCCAAGACTAGTCCTGGTATAAGGTTGGATTTAGGGGATTAGTCCTTGGATGGTTTTTTGCTGATGTGGCGCTGATTAGGACTAGTCCTCCTGGGGATGAGTCCTGGTATAAGGCTGCCCCTAAGTGAACTAGACAACTCGTGTCCAAATTCCAAAATCTCCTGACATGTATTCTCAAAACCCGTAAAGTAGGAGAAATGTCTATTTGGCATCACCTCCACCCACCACTCACTTTCAACCAATCCCCTTATGTCACCTTAAATCCACCACTCACTCACCACTCACTATAATTTTATTTTTATTTTTAAAACTAAAATTCCATTAAACATTAAAAACATTACATAATATTACTAAAAACATAAAAACATTACATAATAATACTAAAACACATAAAAACAAATACTTAAAAACATAAAACAAATACTAAAAAAACATAAAAGCAATACTAGTCCTCCTCCTCATCGTCCTGCTCGTACTCGTTCGGCTGGAGGTGTGGTAAGTTTTGAGCCGCAATATGCTCTGTCAGATCATTTCGGAGACGGAAATGTGTCTCCTCGTCTCGTATCTCCAGGAAAAAGTGTCCCGGTGACTACTTGGCTGGACTACTCGGCCACATGATATTGGTTGTTCCAATTAAGTCTTGTTTTTGGCTGAGGGTCTGTTCATTATCATTTATGGCTGTAGATTTTTGTTACATCAATTGCGGATTGAGTTGATAAACAACAATTTAGCTCGACTTGTTTGGCTATGGTTGGCCAGGTGCCCAGGTCTCAGACACTTTTAGTCACTTGACTATTCAAGACATTATGGACATTAACACTTGTAGTCACTTGACTGTTTTTCGACTATTATACAAAAGTTCTCATTAGAAGATTTTTGTCTCTAATTAAGTTGTATGGTTTGTGATCATGTATGGAGTTCTGCTGTAATTGATTTGGCATTCGACTATCTCTGAGGCTGTAGATTTTAGGTACATCAGTTGTGGCTTGAGTTAATAAACTGCATTTTAGCTCGACTTGTTCGGCTAAGATATGTAGTTGGTCAGGTCTTGACATAAGATGTGAAATCATTTTAACAAGTTTTAATTTAGCACCGATGATATCAATTTAACCAAAAATATGCAATTGAAATGATAAAGATGATTTTATTCTAAGTCGAGTCGTTCGTGTCAACAAATATTACATGATGTTGGTATAACATCTTGACACCCAAAAATCAACCAATCGCAAAGTATTAAAGTGAAAAATAGATTATATATTGTGATTCTTTTAACGTTGTACAAAGTATCGGGCGTTATATGATGAAAAGTGATACTTGTAACTTTGCAAGTTGCAACACGATGGCATGACACAACTACAGAACGTCCAACTTTGTAAAGGCATTCTACTTCTCTACATTTGTGTAAGGTAAATGTTGTAAAAGAGTTTTTGGCATGTAGAAAATTATTTAATAATCACGAGTCTCACTTATTACTTTCAATGTAAAAAATGATTTATTGGCCATGAATTTCACTTATTAGGTCAGTACATGAAGGCTTTGCTTTTTGTGTATTCAACTTAAGAAATTCTATTTCTATCATGTGTACCTTTTCAGTTTTCACGATAAAACAAGTAAACTTTTGATGTAGACTTCTTAAATAAACCATTAAAATCTATAAATAAGAAAATATAGTAGCAAAGAATGACTTATGAAATTGAGTTTAGATAAACCAATAAGCCTAGCTGATTAGCTTATCTAAACACTAATGATAACACACTTTTTGTTAAGTGGATATGCCTGTAAGTATTCAAAGTAATTAACACAAATCAGACCGACAAATTTCTATATAACTTGCAACACGATAAGCATGTCTGAGTTTATGCTAAACGGTTGTGAGCTACAAGCTAGTCAACTTATAATAACGTTTAATTGATAGGTTGGATCTCGGTTAACTTTTTGAACATGTTTAACACTCATGATAAGCAAGTTAAATATCGAGTAATATAGAATGTAGTTAAGAAAAACTATTTGGTTTTAAGCGGAAACCCAATCCTAAATGGGGTGGGTAGGTTCTATTGTTGCCGTCAAAAAATAAACGAACTTTAAAAATTGATAGTAACAATTTGTAAATTTATATTAACAATTTTTTATAAAAAAAACAACGAAAGCTAGATTAATTGGTTGTAGTCTTTCTTAACATGTTATTGGTTCGACTATCCAAATTGACATGTCTTGGGGGTTATAACTTTGAATCCGCTGCAACAACTCATGGTCTACATCTCGTAATATAGAGTACATCATTGTATTGTGAGGTGTTTTATAATGTCGAATATCAACTAACGTTTAAATAAAGAATTTATAAATATAAATAAATAAATATATTTTGTATTATGATTGGCTATTTTTTTTATCAGAAAAATTATAAAAATAAAGCAAGAAATAAATGAAGGGTCAAAATTGTAAAGTCAAGTGGGAGGGCTTTGATATAAAGACAACAATTTGGGGATCTCTCTTATGTTTTACTATTACGACGACTCAGATAAAAAAGAAAGAGGCAGAGAGAGGAAGGGTTTCTGAGGGTGGTTGCCGCCTCTCTTGTTGCCAATGATTTCTATCAAACCCCAACAACCCTCGTATGTATATATATATATGCGCTATCTATCTATCTATCGATATACTGATACAGGATTGAAGCAGGAGTTGTTACGACTTACGAGTAATGATATACTCGTACTTGTTTTTTTTTTTCTTTGTATAACTGCGATTCGTTGTATGCCCGGGATCGAACCCAGGACCTACAGAGTGTGAAAACGATAACCAAAACCCTAAACTCAGAGAGGCTGTGATGATTGAATGTCATGTATCTGAGTCGAAAATTGGGACAAAGTTTGAGATAATTCGTATCTTGGCGGGGCATAATAATATAATCAGAAGATGGCTATTAAGTTCTTTTTTTTAGCAACTTCTGATTATTATTATTATTGCAGCCATGGCGTTTTAATCCGCCTTGTTCCGATTGTAAAACAGATCTGAGCCCTCATTTCCTTTATATATCTATCTATATTACATATATATAATGTGTTTTTGTGTGTATATATTCAAGTGGAGAGCATGTGGTTTAGGTAAATAGTCTTGTGTTTTTTAAGATGAGTAATATTGTGTGTTCTAAAGTGTATTGATTTTTTAGATTAATTTTTTTCTATAAAGTGTTTGATCAGTTGTGGACTTGTTTTATTTTTATATATATATAGAATTGTTTGAGATTGTATATATATTGAGTATGCAGGACTGGCTCGACAGTATCTCACATCTGTTAGATACATTAGTTGAAAAGGGTGTGAGTTTTTCTAATTGACTCAAGATCAGATTATGCACACAAATGGCTAAGTTTATATATAGAGTATACATGTCTGGATTCTGAGCAGTAATTGGGTTCTAGCACGGTGTATAAAACGGAATATGTCTTCTCATGGTAATAGTGTCTTATCTATTTGGCTACATTTGCCAAGCCACAGGTGCTATGGCTACCTTTGTTTGATGATTATGTTGAGAATCTGAACGCAACTATTGAAGGCTTGCAGCTTAATGTTCATAATCTGAACGCAACTATTGAAGGTTTGCAGCTTAATGTTGAGAATCTGAACGCAACTATCGAAGGTTTGCAGCTTAATATTCAGAATCCGAACGCAATTATTGAAGGTTTGCAGCTTAATGTTGAGAATCTGAAGGCAACTATTGAAGGCTTGCAGCTTAATGTTCAGAATCTGAACGCAACGATTGCAGGCTGGGAACAAGATAGGCAAGTTCTGAGTAACCACTTGCACCATGTAGCCAACTTGATACTGGCCGGGAATCTGAACCAGGCTAATCTGCACATTGAAGGTAACTGTCTTTCACATGCTATTTGGAAAATGGGTGTTCTAAAGTTTTTTGATCAATTTTCAGTAATATAATATTTGTATTGTAGACTAACTGGGTAGCTTCAAAAGACTCCAATTACATGTCCAGTTCTTGGTTTTAAAAGTCTGTTAACCTGCAACATGCTTTTACCTATTTGACTCAGTTGGATATTAACCCAACAAAGCCTACCTGTAATCATAGCCTTAAGTTGATTGAGAACTATAGCCTTTTTTTAATTTTTTTTTATTATATTAAAAAAAAATTAAAAAAAGGCTATAGTTCTCAATCAACTTAAGGCTATGATTACAGGTAGGCTTTGTTGGGTTAATATCCAACTGAGTCAAATAGGTAAAAGCATGTTGCAGGTTAACAGACTTTTAAAACCAAGAACTGGACATGTAATTGGAGTCTTTTGAAGCTACCCAGTTAGTCTACAATACAAATATTATATTACTGAAAATTGATCAAAAAACTTTAGAACACCCATTTTCCAAATAGCATGTGAAAGACAGTTACCTTCAATGTGCAGATTAGCCTGGTTCAGATTCCCGGCCAGTATCAAGTTGGCTACATGGTGCAAGTGGTTGCTCAGAACTTGCCTATCTTGTTCCCAGCCTGCAATCGTTGCGTTCTGATTCTGAACATTAAGCTGCAAGCCTGCAATCGTTGCCTTCAGATTCTCAACATTAAGCTGCAAACCTTCAATAGTTGCGTTCAGATTCTGAATATTAAGCTGCAAACCTTCAATAGTTGCGTTCAGATTCTGAACATTAAGCTGCAAACCTTCAATAGTTGCGTTCAGATTCTCAACATTAAGCTGCAAACCTTCAATAGTTGCGTTCAGATTATGAACATTAAGCTGCAAGCCTTCAATAGTTGCGTTCAGATTCTCAACATTCTACTACAAATGTTTTTGAGAAATCCGGTAACCGGAGTACAGGGGCGGACATAAGTGCCTGTTTAAGAGTGTTAAAGGCGGCTAATGCTTCATCGGACCATTTCAAACCATCCTTTTTAGTTAAAGCAGTGAGGGGTCGGGCAATAATACCATAATTTCGAACAAAACGCCGGTAGTAGCCTGTTAATCCTAGGAATCCACGTACTTGTTTGACATTAGAGGGTACTGGCCATGACTGAACTGCTGCGATTTTTTCCTGCTCAACTTTAACCCCTGCTGCTGTTACCACATGTCCCAGAAATACCACATCTGATTGCCCAAAACAACATTTTGATTGTTTTAGCATAAAATCGATGGTCCTGCAGCAATTTAAGAGCTTGTTCGAGATGTTGCACATGCTGATTGATATCTGGGCTATAGATCAAAATGTCATCAAAGAATACGAGTATAAAACGACGTAAAAATGGGCGAAATAAATCATTCATAACCGCTTGAAATGTAGATGGAGCGTTTGTAAGACCAAATGGCATAACCTTAAATTCATAATGTCCCGAATGTGTTCGGAAAGCTGTTTTGGGAACATCATGATCAGCCACCCTGATTTGATAATAACCGGATCGTAAATCCAACTTAGAAAATATTGTTGCCCCATTTAATTCGTCTAACAGCTCATCAATGTTTGGAATGGGATATTTATCGGCTATAGTAATTTTGTTAAGAGCCCGATAGTCAACACACATCGTCCAAGAGTTATCTTTCTTCTTTACTAATAAAACCGGACTTGAAAAGGGGCTGGTGCTTGTTTGGATAAAACCGGCTGCTAAGAGTTGTTCCACTAGAGTTTCAATTTCTATTTTTTGTGAATGGGGATAACGGTAAGGTCGTATGTTTGGTGGGGTTGCATTGGGTTGTAAGGGAATTGAGTGGGTGTGGAAACGTGCAGGGGGTAAGTCTTGCGGTTCATCAAAAACAGTGGAGTACCGGGTGACAACAGGTTGTAATATGGAAGGAATTGGAAGGGTTGTATTCGGGTCTATGGCTAAATGTTGAAAACTAGAGGATTTTTGAGGCCCTGAAGGAACTCCCTGCAGCTTGTAACGTTTCCCATCAATGGTGAATATCATAAATAGCTCTTTCCAATTAGCTTGAACAGTATTTAAAGTTGCTAACCATTGAATTCCCAACACTAAATCAGCTCCACCCAATGAAAACGGGTGAAAATCTTGGATAATCTTGAGATCATCCACATGCACTGTGAGATCTTTACATACCCGCCCACAACGGATAACATCCCCATTTCCGATTTGAACCCCAAAGGGAGGTACTAGTTGTGTAACAAGTTCACCAAATATATGAAATCGGGCCAAGAGAAAGGAGATTTAGCTTTGGTTCTTATATAATTTGGTTGAGGGGTCGGCAAAGGCTGCCAAAGAGAGATTGATTGGAAAGCCGTCGAACCTTCAATTAAGGAAGGAAGAGAGCTCCAGCAAGTCTTCAATTAAGGAAGGAAGAGAGCGAGCCTTCAGAGACAGAACTCTCTTTCCCTAGTGATGCTTCGGGTGGATCGGGCTTAAGCTAGGCTTAATTAATTTATATATATAAATCGAACCTTAAATAAATAAAAGGAAAGGTAGAAGCTGAGAGTGGGGCCCACGCGAGGCTTCACAAGATTGAGAAGCTTAGACAAAGCTTAGACCGTCAGGAAAGCATCAAGGTTAGATGTGGGGCCCAGTCTAGGCTTAAGAAAGGTAAATCAAAGCTAAACTAATATTTATATATTTATATATATATATATATATATTCGATCCCCCACAAAAGACAAAAGCTTGGCGGGGCCTAGACTTGTCGAAGCCTAGGAAAAGACAAAAGACCTTGAAGGCTTCGAAGGAGAGGTTGGAGATTCTTCAATATTGGCGAGCCCTCAACTTAGGCAGCGAAGCTTAGGAGCGGACCTTCGGAAGAGGACAAAAAGAAAATAGAGACCTCGGAAGGGGGCCCACGCCTTTGCGACCCTTAAGATAAAAACAAAGGAGTGTTGTCAAGGCTTCAAGGGAAGCGGATCTTCAGTGGGGCTTCAAGGAGACTTGGATCATACTTCGGGCCTGGCCCAATCCATAGACCTCTAAGCGAATCCAAGACCATACACGAAGTTTAAGAATCCCTTAACTCATTCTATGTGACATGAATTTAAATATTATCATATTTATAATTGTGATGACTGACAACACATACTCTAGAACATTTTATACCTAGTATTGTCAGAGTACTAATGGGCCAGGATCCATTTCTGATAGGCCCAAAATACGGGGTAACCCTAATTTGATGGCCTATAAATATACCTTATCATTGGTTGTCAGATTCAATACACAATCAATTCATACATTCCATTCAATATCATACATCATCAGTATATTCAATACATTCATCATCAATCAATCATTCATAAACATAAAATCACATTATATTCATATCCTCCAAAGATCGAAACGTCTCTTTGGGAAAATCATCATCCACCTTAGATTCGTTAAGAATTTATTAGGTTTGCATTACTTTGTAGGAGATCTTGATGATTTTCATGGTTAAACCCCTTGTTTGATTGAGCATTTTCATGCTCAAACATTAGCGCCATCCGTGAATTTACTGATTACTGGACGGTTTTGTGTTGTTACAAATCAAAAATCATCACTGTATTTCTTGTTTGTTTCTTAATCTCTCATGGCTGAGGAATTCACTCCTATTTCTCAGGTTGTACCTTCTGGGTTGGGGAAGGGTGTTGATGAAGATGATTCTTCAATTATCAATCTGGAAATTTCTGAGATGTGTGATGCTCCAGGAGAAAAATTTCCAGATTTTGGTCCTAGATCTGGTGAAGTGGTGACAAATACAACCAATGTTGTTTCTGGTGGTGGATCTAGGTTGCTACCCGAGGTAAGCTTTGCATCTAGCCTTGGGTCTAGTAGTATTTGTGTAGGACCACTTTTCTCCACACCCTCACCTTCTATATCTCCCTCTGTATCTTTGTTCTCAACACCCCCAACTAGCACATCTCCTATCACTATGCTCTCTTCGGGCCCTAGTCAGTTGAGTTCTCACATAACTAGCTTGACTAGCCCACCCATGACTGGAGGTCAGACATCCTTGCAATCAATGGCCAGCTCCTCTCAATCTGTGACTATCCAGGAGAGCCATTTGTTGGAATTGATAAAGTTAGCTGCCAAGAACACTCAGCAAGTAAAGCTCCACCACCTCCTCCAACCGATTGGTTTTCTCGACTCTCTGCTGCGTTAAGGCCAGCTCCGCCTCAGCCGGCCCCACAACCCGCTCCACAGCCTACAGGCATGGAGTCCATAATGAAGTTGTTGGTAGATGAGATGAAAAAGCAAAAGCCAATCGAGCCTGCTCCTGAACCAGTTAACCCAGCAAAAGAATTGTTAAAAATGCTAAAATTGCAGCGGGGGAGGAGGCTGATGAGCAAGCAAGGGGGGCCACAGTGCCAAAGTCTGCAACAAAGTCAAGGTTTTGTGACTGGGTGGCAAACTATGCCTTCCCAGACGGTCAGAAGGTTCCCACTATCGTTGGCATTTACGATAGTACCAAGGACCCAGAAGATCATCTCGCAATCTATGATTAAGCTGTATTAACTGAGAAATGGGTGGACCCCGTGGCATGTCACTTGTTCCCAGGCACTTTGCAAGGATATGCTTTGGAATGGTTCACCAAGCTTCCTGAGAAGAGTATCAAAGACTATGAGGATTTGAAGAAGAAGTTCATAGCTCAGTTTGTCCAGCAGAAGAAGCGTCAGAGAAGCCACTGGAAGCTCACTTGATTAGACAAAGAGAAAGTGAATCATTGAGGGATTTCATCGCAAGGTATACTAAGGAGTGTCAGAAAATACCAAGTCTCCCTGAAAGTCAACAAGTCTCAGGTTTTACTTTGGCATTGCTCCCTGGCGAACTCCAAGACGATCTAAGCAAGAGAATCCCATTGACGTTTGGAGAGGCTACTGATAGGGCATTCGATTTCATCCGCACCAAGGAAATTGGCCTCCTTGTGAAGGGGGCAGTCAGGAAGGATAGGCCTGGGGGAGGTCCTGGGACATCGGGAGGCTTAGGTGGTGGAAGGTATGATGTTAGAAGAATGGATAGAAGGTTTGATCATAGAGATACCAAAAGAAGAGAAGAAAGAAGAGATGATAGGAGGGATGACATAAGGGAAAAGAGGAGTGGCCCGTATGACAAATTGATCAACTTGATAAAATCCCCAAGGGAGATCCTCAAGACTGAGCGAGTTGGTGAAAATTTCAAACCTCCCCGACCTATGATACACAGGTCTGGAAAGAAAGACATGTCAAAGTACTGTGAATTCCATGAGGACCATGGTCATGAAACAAATGCTTGCAGGGAGCTTAAGATCGAGATAAAAAGGGCTTTAGATGAGGGAAAGTTAGAACACTTGGTCCCTGGTGCAAAGCAAGGAAAAAAGCTACCCAAGATGGCCATGTATACATGATAAGAGGAAAAACCAAGTATGAAAAAAGGAAAGTATAAGTTCTTGAGCCATGGAGGATGGTCTCAATCTCTTTCCCACCAGTTAAGGTTGTTTCCTCTGATCCAGTAGTAATACAGGCCAGGGTGGCAAATTACGAGGTTGGAAAGGTGTACTTAGACAATGAAAGTTCATCTGACATCATATATGACCATTGTTTCCGAAAGTTGCCCCAAAGAATTAAAGATCTTAAGCGACCGTCGATGACACAACTTGTTAGTTTCATGGGAGAGTCCAACAGGCAGTGGGGGAGATTACTATGGAGGTTATGATGGGGGAATACCCTTTCCACATAATTGAACTTATCAACTTCATGATAATAAGGGCCCCATCAGCTTACAATGTCATACTTGGCCGACCTTTAATGCAGAAGTTTGGAGCAATTCCATCTACCATCCATGGAATGGTGAAGTTTCTAACTCCTTCGGGAGTAGCTACCATTAGAGAGCGAATGACTTGGCCAGAGGAGTGTAAGCAAGTCGAGAAAGCCTCACTAAGGAAGGTTGAAAAAGTACAAGAAAGCCAAGTGCAAGATGGTCCCGAGAAAAAAGTAATAATCAATAAAAGGTTTCCTGATCAACCAGTGATTATAGGGTCACAACTCCCAAAAAGAGCCAAGGAAGAGTTGATTGACTTGTTAAAAAATAATTTTGACATCTTTGCCTGGCAGACATCAGATATGACTGGAGTCCCAAGAGAGTTAGCTGAGCACGCATTAAATGCCAACCCCAACATATCACCAATAAGACAAAAGAAGAGGGGAATGTCTCAAGATAGAAGCAAAGCTGCATGTGAACAAGTTAATGAAATGGTGGAAGCTGGAATTCTTAGAGAAGTCAAGTACCAAACCTGGGTAGCCAACCCAGTCATGGTAAAGAAGCTAGATGGTTCTTGGAGACTTTGTGTAGATTTCAAAGACATCAACAAAGCTTGCCCAAAGGATAACTATCCTCTTCCAGAGATTGACTGGAAGGTGGAATCCCTTGATGGGTTTAGATTAAAATGCTTCCTAGATGCTTATAAAGGGTATCATCAAATTTCTATGAAGAAGATGGATGAAGACAAGACAGCCTTCCACACAGACCAAGGAATTTATTGTTTCAAGAAAATGCCTTTCGGTCTAAAAAATGCGGGGGCTACATACTAGCGTTTGATAGACAAAGCATTCAAAGATCAAATTGGAAGGAATGTGGATGACATTGTGATAAAGAGTCATGCAAGGAGATGATGTTGGCAGACGTATCAAGAAACCTTTGACACCCTGAGAAGCATCAATATGAAGTTAAACCCATCAAAGTGTAGCTTTGGAATGGAAGAAGGAAAGTTTCTTGGACACATAGTTACTCCTAAAGGAATCAAGGCAAACCCTAAGAAAATTCAGGCAGTACTAGACATGCCATCCCCTCGAACCAAGAAGCAAGTTCAAAGTCTTAATGGGAAGTTGGCTGCCTTAGCAAGATTTCTGTCAAAGTCTGCTGAAAGATCTTTACCTTTCTTTAGAACACTGAAGGGGTGCATAAGGAAGCAAGACTTCTCTTGGTCAGCAGAGGCAGAAGAGGCATTCAAAGATATGAAGAAATTCCTTGCCGATCTCCCAACTCTCACGGCTCCGATCGCAGGTGAAACACTTACTCTATATCTTGCTGCTTCTAAAGAATGTGTCTCTGCAGTGTTACTTGCAGAAAGAAGCAATGGCCAAATGTCAATATACTTTGTGAGCAGAGCCTTAAAAGGCCAGAAATAAATTATCCATGTTTGGAAAAATTGGCCCTTGCCTTGGTCCATGCGGCCAGACACCTAAGGCGATACTTTCAAGGTCACCCGATTCGGGTTCTGACCGACAAACCAATAAGGCAAGTACTAGCCAAACCTGAAGTATCTGGTCGATTAGCTAAATGGGCTATCGAGCTAGGTGAACACGAAATAAGCTTTCACCCAAGAACATCTATAAAGGGTCAAATCTTGGCTGACTTCTTGGCAGAAACTGACTCCTCCGATGTTTCAGGAAAAGAAGTCCAAGAACCTCACCAAGAAAAAAGCCCAAAGTGGACCCTCTACACAGACGGAGCATCGAATCAAGAAGGATCGGGAGCAGGTCTCGTCTTAATTGACCCCGAAGAAAGAGAATACACTTATGCCTTGAGATTCAACTTCCCAGCATCCAATAATGAGGCAGAGTATGAAGCTCTCCTTGCTGGCCTAAGAATGGCAAAACAGATGGGAGTAAAGAAGTTACAAGTATTTGTAGACTCTCAGTTAGTGGCAAACCAGATCAATGGAACATTTGAAGCTAACCAAGCATCCATGCAACTTTACCTAGAAGAAACAAGGAAGCTTATTGGAGAGTTTGAGTCCTTTGACATAGAGCAAGTTCGAAGAAACCAAAATAAGAAAGCAGATGCTTTAAGCAAGTTAGCTTCCTTAACTTTTGCTCACCTCACCAAAGAAGTCTTGGTTGAAGTTTTACAAGAAAAATCAATAACAAAAGGAAGTGAAGTATCTCAAGTAGAAGAAGAAGATTGTTGGATGACACCAATCTACAACCTTCATCAAAAATGAAATACTTCCTGAAGACAACCACGAGGCTCAGAAGGTGAGAATGAAGGCACCAATGTATCTTCTCATTGAAGATAAACTCTTTAGAAAGTCATTTCTAGGTCCACATCTCCGATGTATAGGCCCCTCACAAGCACAAAGGCTCATCCAAGAAGTCCATGGGGGCACATGTGGAATTCATGCTGGACCAAGATCTATGGCCACAAAGATAATGAGGCTTGGTTACTACTGGCCTTCAATGAAAGGATGCTAAAGAAGAGATAGAAAAGTGTGAGTCCTGCCAGATACATGCTCCGATATCAAGAATGCCAAAGCAATATCTCATTCTAGTAAACACTGCTTGGCCATTTTACAAGTGGGGGATAGACATTGTAGGACCATTCCCGCCTGGAGTTGGAAATGTGAAGTTTTTAATAGTGGCTGTCGACTACTTCTCAAAATGGGTTGAAGCTAAACCACTTGCAACAATTACTGGCCAAAGGGTGATAAACTTCCTTTGGGAGTACATAGTCTGCCTGTTTGGAGTGCCTCGTGTCTTGGTAAGTGACAATGGAAAACAGTTCGCTGAGAATCCTTTCAAGACTTGGTGTGAAGATATGGATATTAGACAAGTGTTTACTCCGTTGCCCATCCTCAAGCAAATGGGCAGGTGGAAGTGATGAACAAGGCAATAGTAGGAGGCATTAAGGCAAGGCTTGGCAAATGTAGGAGGCATTTGGGCCCACCGGACTACCCCAAGAGGAAGCACAATGGAAACACCATTTAGTCTTGTCTATGGAACTGAGGCAGTCATCCCACCCGAACTAAGCATTCCAAGCCATCGTATTGTAAACTTTAACCCAGCCCAAAATGAAGAAGCTTTGAGAGAAAACTTGAATCTCATTGAAGAGAGGAGAGAAGTGTCTCACATCAAGCTGGCTGAGAATAAGCAAAAAATGGCCAAGTATTACAACAAGAGAGTCCACCATGTGTCTTTCAAACCGGGGGACTACGTCTGGCGGAAGAATGAAGCAAGTAGAGTGGAGAACTTGGGAAAGCTTGGACCTAACTGGGAAGGACCATACATGGTTAGCCAAGCAAATGGAGATGGTTCATACATTCTTACTGAGCTTGATGGGTACCCAGTGCCTAGAACATGGAATGGGACAAATTTGAAAAAATGTTATGTTTAAACAAAGTGACTTAATGGCAGTTTAATTTCATGGTCTGATCTATAGATCCCATTTGTCTTTCTTTGATCAATGAATCATATGTTTTTATATTTCAATAAAAAGAATCCTTCTATCTTGTTTTCATTTGGTTTATCAATGAAGGAGATTCTCATTTATGGTCTGATCTAAGTATCCCATATATTCTTATATCTTTTATGTTATTTACATTGCTTATCACAAGTGATCTTCCTCAAAGAAGTTTAAAATTACTTATAATTTTTGCAATTGGCACTCACAAGTTGAGAACAAAGTCTCGAACATAAGGTCGAGCATGGGAAAAGAAAAATGCTAGCTAAAAGTTCCCATAATCCCAAGGTATATCCTTGGATGTAATTATCTTGTAAGATGTAAAAAGCCAAAGAAAAACGTAATTCTTTAAGGCTGAACACTTAGATAATTTTTCGTCTTTTTATCTATTGGAGAAAAGGCAAGCACTTCCTATTGGGAAGCGACACTCGCGAGTAACAAGTATACAATAAAGGTTAAAACAACCAAACAACATACATAGTTTTTCCAACACACATCTTTAAACAAGAAACGATATGAGACAAGGCAAACATGCCAATACAAATGAAAAGTAAGTACAAATACATAGTCTCTAAATGGAAATACCAACTAGTCTTACAAAATATAAAGTCTAAAAGATACATGACAAATATGATCAAATGAACTAAGCTAAGTCAGCAGAAGCATCCTCAATAGCTGCTGAAGTATCTGGGACATCCTGGTTAGTAGAATCAATGCAAGCCGTCGAGGTCGAGGCAGAAGTAGCTGGGACAACAGAAGCTCGAGAAGTAGGCACGACAAGAGAACCTGGAGGACATGGATGAGGAACATCCGACTTAAATGCAGCATCATAAGCTTCTTTGGTCTCGGGAATAACGATGAGCTTAAATACGTCCTCAACAGAAACCTCGGACGTGCTAAGTAGAGAGGCAACCTCATCCAATATAGGAAACTTGCAACCAGTCCAGAATTTACCAATATTTTCCATCTGCTTGCGAGCCTCAGTTGCACTGCCTTTATGAAAAACCAACTTCTTGTAAGCACCATCCCAATGGCCAAAATTAATGGCAGCAAGCAGGAAGCGGGCAAAAGTCTCCTTCACGTCTGGATGGCCAAGTAGATCATTAAAAAACTGAGGAAAGGAACAATAAAGATCTCATACGCTCAATATCACTAGCTTGGACCTCCAACTTAGAGTGGGAATCCTCACTCTCCTTCCTAAGCCCCTGAAGCTCCTTATCCTTGTGAGCTATGCTAACTTCTAAGAGATTAGTACTACCCTCCAACTGAGAAACTCTCTCTGTCATCCTCTCATTCTCTTGAGTTAGAAACTCAAGAGTACCCCTCACCAACTCAAGCTCAGAATCAGTCTTCTCCTTACCCTCTCTAAGACTGGTACAAACAAGGTTTTCCTCCTCTAAATCCTTAGAGAGGGAAGCAAGCCTAGTATCACGAGAAGACAGCTCTCCCTGGAGCCTCTCAACCTCAAGAGTCAATGAATCAATCTTACCCAAGGCAGCATTCTGAAATGCCACGCCACTAGCAACACAATTAAGAGTGTTGACATACTGAAGACGGGAGAGCTCGGGGATGTCTCTAAAGCGAGCCTCAGCAGCAAGAACTGGAGGAATCATGGCCTCCAAAAGCTTCTTCGCATGCTCAGGATTCTGACCATCTTCTTTAACTTTAATTGATGTCGGATGAGCATAATAGAAGTTCCCAATGGACCTATTGAGATCGCCAGCTTCTGTGGGAAGAAGTGTAGACCCCGCCCGCGAAGGCTGAAAGGGGGCAACAGGAGAGCTAGCTTTAACCCTAGCCTCAGCAAGACGATCTATGGCATACACATGCTCAGGAGAAAAAGGATCAATGCGAAGAGATGACCCAGAACCAGAGAAATAGCAACTCTCCACAATACGGTCAGCGAAGATAGGAAAGCTAGGACCGGGAGTAGCACCAAGTAAGAGGGAAGAAGAAGAAGGTGCTGAAGTAGTCTCGGTAGATGAAAAAGTAAGAAACATCAAAGGAGCTGAAGTAATCTGAGCCTGAGTGTGCCCTCCTTGGTTATAGGGGGTAAAGCCTCCAGCATTCCCATAAGACGCAAAGGTAGGTTGGGAAGTCTTCTGAAGCTTGGAGGGAGGACCAAAAAGCTTATCTCCTGACCTCTTTGCATGAGGGTCAGGATAAGAATCACCATCTTCATCATCCTCAACATCTTCAACCGTGACAAGCTGCTCTCTATCTGAGTGATCACCTACAAGAAAAGTAAAGAATTTTAAGTCATATACATATGTATATAATAACAATATAACACTTAGCAATGCTAAAGGAACTTACCACCCTCAAGGCTACCAAAAGCCTGAGAAGAAGAAAGAAAGGCAGTAGGGGGAGCCAAGGAATGCTCGCCTCGATCCACAGCCTGATAGATGCTTAGAGAGACATAAGCATCATCATATGAGACTCCGTCAGGGCGGAGAGGAAGAACCTCCTCAGCTGTCTCTCGAAGCTTCTCCGCTTCTGTCAGACGCAGGACGAACATCATAATCTTCAAAGGGATAGTCTAAGCAATCCATCAATCTAAGAGCTGAAAATAAGAAAAGAAACAAAGTGTTACAATTCATACACAATGCAAATAAAGAAGCATATATAAAGAAGGATAGGAAATCATACGTCGACCCGTAGATTTCTCTATGATAACAGGGATAACACTCCAATCCCAATCGGGGCTAAGCCCGACCATCGCTAACATACCCTCAAACTCTGGGGGGAAAGACCGATAAGTAATGCAACTACCAAGAAGCTCTCCATAATGGTCAGGGTCAATCAGCTCGTCAGCAACTTTCTTATTTGCTTTAGCCACCATGTCTGAAGTATAATCCTTACTACCCTTTCGAAGAATTTTCTTATTATCATTTGGAAGAAATGTATCATCTAAGAAGAAGAAGTCAAATCCCCAGGGAAGAATCTTGGCAGGAGTTTCTATTAGCCTAAAACTCTTATCCTGATAGAGAAAAGTAAAGCAGTCGCCAATCCTTGAAAGTAGGAACACCTTTCTAAACATGTAAAGGGACAAAGGCTGTCCTAAAGCCCTAAGGATCATCTCAAACCGCACAATCTTTCCAGCAGCAAGCGGATGTAGCTGGGTAATGCCAATCTTATAATGGGAGAGAACCTTAAGGTAGAAAGGTGTCAGTGGGATCCTAAGGCCAGAACAAGCAAGGTAGTCCTTATAGAAAGCAACCTTCCCAGAAGGTGGAAGGTTCACCCTGTCAGTATCCTCAGGAACAATGGGGTTGTACTTAGCAAGGCAAGGATAAGTGTCAACTAACTTAGCTAGGCTATCAACAGTAACAGAGGTGCAACATTCCTTGGCTAAGGTAGGAGGTCTCCTAACCTTGCCAACCTTAGGTTGGGGCCCACTAGTTTCCTCAACATTCTCACTACTAGCCTCAGACATGGTGTCCACCTAAAAACAACACTTCTAGCCTTTCAAATTTCTGAGGGACCAGAAGCAAAAACAAAGGCAACACCTGTACCAAACAAGAATCCTAAGTAAGGATCTAACATAGAAACTAAGCCTACACATTACGAAGAATGCTTCGAGTAACATTCAAACATTCAAGCAATCCTAGCCATATGTTCAAAACTACATATCAATGATAAGCAAAGAAACATGAAAAATATAGAATTCAAGTGAGAGTTCGAATGACTGAAATGTTTTGGTACATATGGCACATTCCAATTTCTATACAGAAAACCTTCACAAATCATGCCAATACTTATATCAATGACATGTATCATACATTTTCATTATCTTATAGGATCAAAATCCTAAACAAAGTTCATATGGCATTACAACAATAATAAAATGCTCATGTATGCATACATGCATCAGTCAAAGAATGGATTCTTGTGGTTGCATAATAAAGTGGTGAACTATATAAAAAAGTATGAACAGAGAAGGACATACAGATTTATATCGCTATTTCTCAACAGGTACAAAATTCCATATATTGGAAAGGAGTAACAATAACAGTAAATCTAAAGAGAAGGTTCACCTTTGCAATCGGAGAAAGAATCGAATCGGTTGTGCTTTACCAACACCAACAAAAATCTCGAGAAACAAAGGACAATGATGGAGATAATAACTCTATCTCATCACCACACCAACTGCAGCCACAAATCAAGAAAAGAAGATAAGTGAAGATTCTTTCATACAACATATTATTATATATGCTCGACATATATATACATATATAGAATTAAAGAGAAAGGAGATAAACAAAAAGCTTAATACCTTTTTTCTTTCCTTTCCTGTTGCGTGAGTCGATCGAAAAAAGAAAAAGAAAAATAAAAATGAAGAACTTGCAAAAGAGACCCAACCTCTTCTTCTTTTGCGCTAGACTGC
>CM067174.1:13485976-13572517 GCA_034093135.1 Erigeron breviscapus | reverse complement strand
CAATTCCCCGGTTTTCGTTATCGTGAATCATCACAACCTAATTCATTAATTCTTAACATTCATTCAATCCAAACTTTATAACGAATCATGTCTATGTGATTTCCAACTAATATAAGTTAGGTTATACATTTGAAAACATAATTAGAAACATGAGAATGGTCCCTTTTATTATTATTGTTTAAGTTTGTTAATCAAATCATCAATTGTAGTTTTAATTCAATCAATCAATCAATCGGTTTTACATTTATGCCTAGATTAATTAACTTTGTAAATTGTTTAACACTTTCCCATGATTCCCTGTGGAAACGATACTCGACTTACCCATACTAATTAGTGGTATTTAGTTTTATTTTTGATCGGTCCAACGACATCGATCAAATTTTGGCGCCGTTGCCGGGGAATCGGTGTGCAAAGTGTTAAAGTGTGTTTTTAATTAGTTTAGTTAAAAATTTTCATAAAATTCAAAAAAGAAGTAGTTTAGTTTTAGTTAGTAGTTCGTTTATTTTTCTTTTTGATTTTTGTAGTTCAGTATTACACGAGGTGTGTTGTTTGTGTAGAGTACAGGTGGTATATGCATACGAGGTATTCAAAGAAGAAGTCACCTTTGTTGTTTGATCCGGAAATTGAGAAAACAGCTAGAAGGAATCGAGTACTTCATCGTGCAACCATGAGTGACCCGGTAACTCACAAAGAAACATCCCACCTGCCGGAATTCACCAAGAAACCAACCCTGAACCAAATGCCCAACTTCAAAACCAACGTCAACCATCACATCTACCCCGATCCGTGAGGAGTGGTTATACAAACCCCAACCGACCTAGAACACCAACTTATGTTGGAGATGCATCACGGCATACAGAGGAGTCGGTGTATGATAGGGTTGATAATTGGGATGATGGGAGATTTGATGATCGTTCGGATGGGTATCATTGGAATGATGGGGAAGACTATGTGCAACCACAAAACTTTCAATACCCTCAATATAACCAACCTCAATACATCAACCAAGGACCAAGAGTTCATCATGGTCCACCACCACGCCACTACCGTCGTGGAGTCCCACCCAATCACCAACCACATAACCGTGCCATTCCAAACATGAACTATCAACCTCCACCACAAGGAGTTGATAGTCATTTCGACCCGCCATAGCCATTAATGCTTCACCTATAGTACCACCGATGTTGAGGGGTAGAGCATTTGAAGTTAGACCTCAATGTTTGAGCATTTTGCCAAGTTTTTATGGGAAAGCATCGGAGGAGCCTTATTTGCACTTGTCGGAGTTTGTGGCGATTTGTGGAACCATTGGAGGTCAAGGATTTTCACCGGATGAAGTCAAACTAGTCTTATTTCAGTTCACTTTGAAGGATAAAGCAAAGCAATGGTTCTTAGCATTGCCATCGGGTAGTATCTTTACATGGGCTGAAATGCAACAACAATTCTTGGATGAGTATTATACCATGCAAAAGACTAGTGATGCAAGGAATTCGATAAGAACTTTTCAGCAACAATCAGGTGAAACATTCTATGAAGCTTTCAAAAGGTTTAATGAGTTGTTGAGAACATGTCCACATCATGGAATTGCTAAATGGGAATTGATCACGGCTTTTTATGATGGTTTATTACCGGAAGAGAAAAGAGATGTGAATTCAATTAGCAATGGAACTTTCTTGACAAATCCCGAAGATGTTGATTGGGAATTCTTGGAGAAAATGAGTGTCAACTCAAAAAGGCAAGCACAATCTAATAGGAGGGCAAGACATCCAATAGCTTCTACTTCATCAACAAGTGATCAAGCCACCAAAGATCGACTTGAGGCATTGGAACGAAAATTTGCCAAGTTGGGGAAAGCTGAAAATCGGAGTGTTTCCCAAGTTTCTCAAGAATATCCTATTTGTGAAAGTTGTGATGAGCTTGGGCATACGGCTTTGCAATGTCCATTAGTCCCGGAACAAGTTGAAAAGGTGAATCAAGTGTATGGGGAAAATATGCAATTTGACATGAACTCCAACACTTATCATCCGAGAATGAGAAATCATCCCAATCTTAGATATGGGAATTCTTCAAATCAACTCAATCCGAACTTTCAAGGAAACAATCAAAACAGTGGAGCACCATCTCAACCATTCCAAGGCCGGAATTACAATCAAGGGAATTACCAAGGTGGCCAAAATCAGGGAGGATTCAATAGAGGCTATCCAAGGAATTATCAACAAGGTACTAATCAAGGTGGGCCTTCGGGAGGTAATGATGTGTCAACCCGGGAAATCATGAAGTACTTGAAAGAGATGGATAGGAAGAATGAAATTCGGGATAAAACGGTTGAATCGTTGCAAAAGCAAGTTGGACAATTGGCGGAGGATGTATCGGCATTGAGGAAGGATCCAGGAAAGCTACCAATTGATACCAAGATCAATCCACAACATCAAAGTGGCGGTTCCAAGAATGTCAAGAATGTGGAGATCAACAATGTAAGTACTCTTCGTAGTGGCAAGATTTATGATAATAAAGTTGTTCCTCCATCATCACTTGTTGATGGTGTGGTGGAGGATGTAGATGAGAATGAAGATAGTGAGCATGAACCGGAAATTGTTCTACCTAAATCACCTAAAAAAGTGACTTTTAAAGAGGTAGAAAACAATAGGTCTAATGGTAAATTTTCTGAAAAACAAGGAAAGGATATGGAGGGTAATACCATTCCTTTTCCTTTGGCTTTAATTGATCCAAAACTTAGGCCTACACTCAAGAAAAAAGGTCCCCATGAGGAAGAAATGTGGGAAATTTTTAAGCAAGTTAAAATCAATATACCTCTTATTGACATAATCAAACAAGTTCCGGCTTATGCTAAGTATCTTAAGGAGTTGTGTACCCAAAAACGGCACCATAAACTTCCAAAGAAAATTGTTTTAAATGAAGAAGTTAGTGTCGTTGTGATGGGCATACTCCCACCTAAACTCCAAGATCCGGGAGCGCCTTTAATTACTATTCAAGTTGGTGATTTTAAAATGAACAAGGCACTTTTGGATATGGGGGCGGGTGTGAGTATTCTTCCGGGAAGTTTGTATGACCAATATGACTTTGGACCCTTGGAAAAAGTCGACACCACCTTGGTGATGGCTGATTTGTCCTAAAACTTCCTAGAGGAATTGTCCAAGTTGTGATTGTTAAGGTTGAGGACTTCTATTACCCCGTTGACTTTTTGGTACTTTATTTTGTATCAAGTGGTAATGTTAGGCAGCCCAATGTCATCATGGGTAGACCCTTTTTGGCCACCGCTAATGCATTAACTGATTGTAGGAGGTGTACTTTGAAATGACTTTTGGCAACCGTAAATTGAGATTGAATGTTTTTGCTAGTGTGCCTAACTCCATAGTTAGTGACGAATGCTTTATGGCGGACGCCATTGATGAGTGTATTCCTCATGAAAATGAGGAAGACACACGGGAGACTTGTGCTTTGGTTGACAGGTTGATCTTAGAGCATAGTGAAGCATTGAAAGCGGAAGAGAAAGAATGGGAGATTATGGCAATTCAAGAGGGTAGACCACCATGGACTCATTTAGTGGAAAGTCTACCGGATCATATTGACCCATCTCAAGCCATCCATTGAAAGTCCACCACAAGTGGAATTGAAAGAACACCCATCACATTTGAAGTATGCATTCTTGGGAGATGAGCAAACTTTGCCGGTGATCATTGCATCCAATTTGGAAGAGGTTCAAGAAAGAGCATTACTAAAGGTGCTCAAGGAATACAAGGCGGCTATTGGGTGGACAATTGCCGATTTGAAAGGAATTAGTCCATCAATTGTGATGCACAAGATTATCACCGATGTTGAAGCAAAACCTTCACGTGATGCTCAAAGGAGATTGAATCCCCATATGCGTGAAGTGGTGAAGAAAGAGGTGCTTAAGTGGTTGGATGCTGGAATTATTTACCCAATTTCGGATAGTACATGGGTAAGTCCAACACAAACGGTGCCAAAGAAAACTGGAATTCAAGTGGTGAAAGGAGATAGTGGTGAGCAAATTGCTACCCGACCCATTACCGGGTGGAGGGTATGCATTGACTACCGAAAGTTGAACACCGCTACTTCAAAGGATCATTTCCCGCTGCCATTCATTGATCAAATCATCGAAAAACTTGCAGGTCAAAAGTTTTATTGTTTTCTAGATGGTTATTCAGGTTATAATCAGATTGCTATTCATCCCGATGACCAACACAAGACCACATTTACATGTCCCTATGGAACTTTTGCCTTTAGGAGAATGCCATTCGGGTTATGTAATGCTCCAGCCACCTTTCAAAGGTGCATGATGAGTATCTTTTCGGATATGGTCGGTGATTCCTTAGAGATTTTTATGGATGATTTTTCAATTTTTGGTCAAACCTTTGATAATTGTCTTAATGAACTAACCAAAGTTTTGAAAAGATGTGTTGAGACAAATTTGGTCTTAAGTTGGGAAAAGAGCCACTTTATGGTTCAAGAGGGGACGGTTTTGGGTCATGTGATTTCAAAGAAAGGCATGGAAGTTGACCGGGCCAAAATAAAGTGATTTCTACTTTACCTCCCCCAACCAATGTTAAGGGTGTCCGTTCTTTTCTTGGACATGCCGGGTTTTATAGAAGGTTCATCAAGGGATCTAGTGCCATTACAAAACCTTTGTGTAATTTGTTACTAAAAGATGCACCTTTTGTTTTTGATAATGAGTGCTTAAAAGCTTTTGAAACCTTGAAGGAAAAATTGGTTGAAGCCCCCATTTTGCAATCACCTAATTAGTCCATGCCTTTTGAAATTATGTGTGATGCAAGTGACTTTGCCATTGGGGCTATTTTGGGACAACGGGTAGATAAGAAACCCGTTGTGATTTATTATGCAAGCAAGACTTTATCGGATGCCCAACTGAATTATACCACCACCGAAAAAGAATTGCTTGCGGTTGTTTATGCTCTTGACAAGTTTCGTTCTTATATTTGTGGTAGCAAAGTCAATGTGTACACAGATCATAGCGCGGTTAAGCATTTGATAGAGAAGAAAGATGCTAAACCAAGGCTAATTAGATGGGTTTTGTTGCTACAAGAGTTTGACTTGGAGATCCGAGACAAGAAAGGATGTGAGAACGTGGTTGCCGACCATTTGTCAAGGATTCAAGCTATGGAGGACGATTCAACCAAGGAGATCAACGAAACATTTCCGGATGAACATTTACTAACCGTTTTTGTTGTTCCTTGGTATGCAAATATTGTGAATTTTCTGTCCGCAGGTAAGCTACCGGAGCATTGGGCCAAAAGGAAGAAGCAACAATTCCTTGCACAAGCCAAGCAATACATTTGGGATGAGCCGGATTTGTTCAAGGTTGGCCCGGATCAATTGGTGAGAAGATGTGTTCCGGAAGAGGAAATTCAAGATATGTTGACTCATGCACATTCATTTGCATGTGGAGGTCATTTCAGCGGTCAAAAGACAGGTTATAAGGTTTTAATGTGTGGTTTGTTTTGGCCTAGTATTTTTAAGGATGCCGCTGAATTTGTCAAGAAGTGTGTTAGGTGTCAACAATTGGGTAGTATTACTAAGAGAAATGAGATGCCCATGCAGCCCATTTTAGTTGTTAACATTTTTGATGTTTGGGGCATTGATTTTATGGGTCATTTTCCTAATTCTTTTGGTAATTACTACATTTTAGTGGTCGTAGACTATGTTTCAAATTGGGTAGAGGCCATTGCCACAAGAACCAATGACCATACCATTGTGTGCAAGTTTGTTCAAAGCAACATTTTCTTAAGATTTGGAATCACTCGTGTGATCATAAGCGATGGGGGGGTCTCATTTCAAAAAAAATCAATTTGGAAAACTTCTCAAAAGGTATGGCATAAACCCCCGGATTGCCACCCCATATCACCCACAAACAAGTGGGCAAGTAGAAGTGTCAAATAGGCAAATAAAAGAAATTTTACAAAAGACGGTAAGACCCGATAGAAAAGATTGGTCTACAAAATTGAATGATGCTTTGTGGGCTTACCGTACAGCTTTTAAGACACCTATTGGCACTACCCCTTACCGGTTGGTTTATGGGAAGGGTTGTCATCTTCCAATTGAATTAGCACATAGGGCATTGTGGGCCGTTAAGGCCGTTAACATGGATTTTGAGAATGCAAGCAAGGAAAGGAAATTGCAACTATGTGAATTAGAAGAATTGAGGAATGAAGCATATGAATGCGCATCTACTTACAAGGACAAAATGAAAGCGGTTCATGATGCCAAGTTGAAAAAGAAAGTGTTCGAAGTTGGCCAAAAAGTGTGGCTTTACAATTCAAGACTTAAGTTCTTTCCCGGGAAGCTCAAGAGCAAATGGATGGGTCCATATGTCATCACAAGGGTTGGGAATTTTGGGAAAATTGAAATTGAAGATCCCAAGGACGGAGTGAAGCAAATGGTCAACGGACACCGGTTGAAGCCATACTTGGATGCAACCGACATAAATGTATCTACAAAGGAAATGGTGAATTTCATCTCAAGTCCACCATCTTATGAGGTTGCATTAATCATTTGAGGTAATGTCGGGCTGAGGACAATAAACTTAGCGCTATACGAGAGGCAACCCGTTGTTTGTTTGTTTGTTTAACTTCAATTTCGGTATGTTTCATTTTCGTACTTTTGTGTAGTGGTTTTGGTACTTTTATTGCATGATCACACAAGTTGGATAATTCTCAGCACCTAGGCTTGAGAATTAAGTTGGGGAAAGTGGGTTTGGGTGATAAAGAAGACGTTTTTGCAAGTTATTGAACCGGCTAACTCATTTCTAATTTCGGGTGTACATTGGGGACAATGTACATTTAAGTTGGGGAAGGGAGTTTATTTTTATAAACATTTGCAAATTCAAATTTTAAAAGTTTGGTTGGTAGTAGTAGCTGTAGTTAAAAAAAAAAAAAGTCGAATTCTGAAGGGGCGTAGGCTACGACACATCTGGCATAGCTTACGGTGAAAAAGAAAATGGAAACCTCAGTTTTGGCGTAATTACGCCACGTGCGGCGTAGGTTACGCTGTCCTGGAATGTTCAAATAGAGCTTACGCAAAAAACCTTCTGTTTACGGCAAAAACTTTTCACCAGACGCCAAAAAGAGTTTTTCTAGAGCGGCGTAGCTTACACCAGGGTTGGCGTGGCTTACGGTAAGGACGGTTTGTTCTAGCATATGTTACGGTGACTGGAGGCGTACGTTACGCTAGGTCAAAAGTGGTGCGGAGTACCTTATGACGGTGTGAGGCGTACTTTACGGCGGTGCCAGCTGTCGAATTTTTTTTTATTTTAATAAGAATCAAAAATTGAAAAACCTTTTTAACCACAGCCACTTATATCGATCCACCCACATTATTTCACCCCATATTTCTCTGCATTCTATCATCTTCTCCAATAATTCTAAAAGTTCTTCACAAAACCCTAACCTTAATTTCTCCATATCTTTTTCAATTCTCAATCAATTCAAACAATTCTTGAGGCTAAATTGCATAACTTTTCAAGGGCTACAAAACCCCTATAATTGTTTGCTTAATTTATGAGCCAATTAGTGGGTGAACGAACACTTGTTTTGGAGGATTTTAGGGGGTTTGGGTTTGTTGAAGCGTTTGAGAATATGGGTTGGAAACAAGCTTTGATTTGGAATAATAATGATGATTCTGAAGTTTATTTGGATGGTATTATTAATTGGATGGGTACTCTAGAGATGACTCCTGGTAATAACCCTCCAGTGACCACTAAGCTAGTTGGCACTGTGAATGGAAAAAAGGTAACAATGTCTTTTGCTACCTTAGATAAAATAGCTAAGTTTGATACGAGTGCCACTTCAGGGAGGGATTTTGATTACTTGACTGAGAGGGTAATAACGGGGGCGAAACGAGTGATAATTGGCTTGATATGCTTTCTGAAGTTTTTGTTGTTCCTCGAGACGCTTTAAGTGCAAATTTTAAGTTAGAGCGTGCTCACTTGAAGCCATTGCCCCGGTTGATTATGTCAATTCTTAGTTGGAATGTGTGTCCTCGAACTAGTGATAAAGGCATGATTAGGTTTCAAGATGTTATTGTGTTGTATGCTTTTGTAACGGGAAATCTAGCTTTATCATTTAGGCAAATTATAATGTCTAATATTTGGGAGGCACGCAACAAAAGGAACAAGCTCATCATTCCCCATTCTAGACTCATCTCCCGCCTTCTTCACATCCACAAGGTAGTTCCAAAGAAGATCAATTTGCAAAATTTGGGTCATACTCCTTATTCTATGGAACGGTTGTTGAAAGGGAATGAGTGGGAGTTTAAGGATCACCCACAGTTTAAACTCCCTAAGGATATGAAATCTCATGGTTATTTAATAGCTCCTAAGCAGGGGGTTACTCCGGAGGAGACGATAACACTGATGGAATCAATGGGTGCTAATGAGAGAGGTGAGTCTAGTACTACTGGAGAGGGTTTTGAAGGAAGAAGGGATGGTTTGTTAGGTGTTGGAATAGGAGGTAGTGGGCCGAGTTTTGGTTTTGAGCGGCCTAGGGAGTATAATGAGTGGACATCTTATGAAAGGAGTATGTGGGACATGACTGCTAGCCATGGTGTGCAGCGGAGGAGTTATGAGCTAGCCATGGCATATGCTCAGGAGCAGCAGTTGAGGATGCAGTTTGAGTATTCAGAGCGAGTGCGCCATCATCAGGACCATATTGCAGGTCTTGAGTATAGAGAGACTCCTCCTCCATATGATTACAGCCAGCCCTATGTATCCACAGCTCATCCATATTATCCTCAGGGCCACGATTCTGAGTGGTTTCCTAGGCACTCATGTGCCGGGAGAGTTGAGGATAACTCAGATGCTCCACCATCAGTTCCTGATCCATTTGAGGTCCGTTCTTTGTACAATGGCCTAATGGAGTCGATCTTTGGACTTCAGGGTCCCCGACAGTGATTGGTACTTCCTTTTATTTTTCTGTTCTTCTTGTGTGACTATGTGTTTATGTTCTTGTTTTTATGTTTTTGCAATTTTACTTTCGTAGTTAGATTTCATTTTCTTGTCAATTTCATTAATGTACCTAGTTTAGATGTTAATTTACTTTCTTGTAATATGAAATTGACCCTTAGGGGCAAAATATTCGAGTTATATTGATTATACATGTTTGTAAAGCGAGATTCTCTTGTGATTGGATTTGTACATGTAAGTGGGCTAGGTAGTGTAGGCTAGGTTGCATGACATGGTTGACTTATGAGCATCTTGATAGAGTTGCTAGCAAGTAAAAACATAGAAATGTACAATTAAGGGTAATATGCCAATTGTGAGTCCAATGCATGTATCACACTTATATCCTTTATATCCTTCAATTTCATGAGAGAAAACGCCTCGTCGACAATTTATTTAGATTGTTAGCGTAGCATTATTTCTCGTGATGATTATAGTGTGTGAACCCATTATTGTACATTAGGTTAGAACTAGTGCACTTACCGTGTCGAGACCTCTAACCCGGATTATGTGCTTAAAATGATAAAACAATCATACAATTCACTCCATATTCCACCTCACCTCGTCATGAAATTCGTGTAGTTGTTCAAAGTTGTGTTGTTTATGATGATGAATCGAAAGAAAGAACAAAGTCAAAGTCAATATTGCAATATCCGGTTGAAAAAGTCAAAGTATATGGTCATAGTCGAAAATCAATTCAATTATCCATGTAAATTGATCAAAAAGAACCAAAGTGAAATGTTCCCAAAATCATTCTAGTAAATTGCCCAAATGAGAATCATTACCGTGTTTCATTCCATTATTTCCACCAATCATGTATGAATGTCGAAGTGATAATTTGGTGTTATGAGGTCTTGGTTCGATTTGTGTACTAGCCTATGACTTTTAGTGTTGCAATAATGGGTTGAGAGCTTCATATATATATATTAGCACATGTTTTATTCAATAATATTCATATATATATATATATATATATATTAGCACATCTTTTGCTAATTCATTCAAATATGAACCGAGGGGAGTGCAATTGTGAGAGTGTGATGCATGTATTGTGGCAAACTTGAGGTTTATTAGGTTTAATTACACATTTATATATTTCTATTTGCTTGTCGTAAATCTTTTGATAGTTGTAAGTCTCATGAGTTGATTGTGTTATGTGATTTAGTTTGCATCTATTTAGTTTCGCCCAAGTGTACTTTGAAGATTGCTTGAGAGTTGAGTTTTACAAGTATATATAGTTGGTATAACTCTCATATGGTGTTTCTTTGGTAATAGGAAGTATTATAAGATTGTATATTAACTTTGTCACATGATGAATGTCTTTTTCGGGACGAAAAAGAGTTAAGTTGGGGAATGTGATAAACGCCTAAATTGTATGATATTAATGGGTAAAACTGGATTGTTTTGTGAATGTTAATAGATAATTAGGGCGCGTTTATGTTTGTTAAGTGTTTCAGGTCTTAAGTTGCGAATTAGAGCTAAACTGATCGAGAAACAAGTCAAAATATGAAAACTGGAAAACTCCATTTCTGGAGTGGCGTAGCTTACGCTGGAGTGCAGCTTAGCTTACGCTGGGCAACAAGCATGGGCGTAAAGTGAATCAAGCATGGCGTAAAGCTAAAGTAATGTTTCTGAAGCAGCGTATCTTACGCCAGAGACCACTGTACATTACGGTGGTCTGTAACACATGTTTTTAGCATTTGAAGCTTAAAATCAAAAGGGAAGAAACAAGCCACCGTACCTTACGCCACCACCTGTGCAAAAATCCGAATTTTGTGGAATTATTATTTTTCAGTTTATATCTAATTCAAACACGAATTTTGGAAGTTACCACTCATATTTTCACATATCTGGAGCAGTTCCTAACCCTCTCAACACCCCAATTTCATCATCAATTCACAATTCCATGAAAACTAAAGCCTTTGTTGAAGAATCAATGATGAAGATATTAGGCTAATTCTCTTTTGATCATTCTCATGTGAACAATTATGTAAGACAATTGTATTCAACCTTTCTTATATTCAAGTTGGATTAGATGTTTAATTCTTAATTAGTGTTTTGCATCTAATGTTGTTTGGTTTGAATGAATGATTACTTATTTATGACTTTGAATAAATTTCATCTATCTTTTGGTTTCAAATTCTTGTTAATCATGGATTATTGAAAGAATCTCTTATGAACTTGTAATCTAGTTAATGAATAGATAATTTAGTTGTGTCAATTCCCCGGTTTTCGTTATCGTGAATCATCACAACCTAATTGATTAATTCTTAACATTCATTCAATCCAAACTTTATAACGAATCATGTCTATGTGATTTCCAACTAATATAAGTTAGGTTATACATTTGAAAACATAATTAGAAGCATGAGAATGGTCTCCTTTATTATTATTGTTTAAGTTTGTTAATCAAATGATCAATTGTAGTTTTAATTCAATCAATCAATCAATCAATCGGTTTTACATTTATGCCTAGATTAACTAATTTTGTAAATTGTTTAACACTTTCCCATGATTCCCTGTGAAAACGATACTCGACTTACCCATACTAATTAGTGGTATTTAGTTTTATTTTTGATCGATCCAACGACATCGATCAATAGGCCGTCCTCCCCTTTTGTGGATAGGAGTAAAACACCAAAACCCCCTCCTTCTTCTTTTTGTTCGACACCAAGATAGAACACACACACACAAACACTTTTAATTTCTTCCTTTTCTCCTCCTCCTCAATCGGTTCTACAAAGGGGAAATCAAGGAAAAATACATTTAATTGTTCTAATAATAATCTTCTTGTAATCATCTTCATCTTCTAAATTTTATTTCAAGAACTTCAAATTGGTTTTGGATAGACGTGGAGACTAGATTGCGCATTCTCAAGTTTGCTCTCCCTTTTAGCTCGTTGATCGCTAAGGTGAGTTTATGGCGCCCTTTTTCCTTTTACTTTGGGCCTGAAAAGCATGCACTGTTGTATACACGACTACTTTATAAATGATTTGTCTTTGTCGATGCCATGAAATTTGGTTATTTAAATCATTTGTCTTATGTTTGCCATGTTGACGGCTGTCGAAAAATGTGTATACGTGTCTTATGAAATATTGATCTAAATGACTTTGACTTGCCATGTTGTCGGCTGACTAAATTGTTCTTTGTGTTTGACGGACTAAAATGTTGCCCCTATGTAGTTATCACTATTAAGAGATCCTAATGGTTGTCTGGTGAGCTTTCGTATATGACTGTCATAGTTCTGGTCCGCACCCCACTTTAGACGGGAAATCCTGTGCGAGGCATATTGGTCTTATTGTCGGACTTCGGTCTGGACTGTCATTATATATTGTCGAAGTTTGCTCCCGGCTCTTAAATAACTACATGTCATTGTGTGCTCCCAATGACGACTGGACTTTTGGTCAAACACACTGTAAACTCACCAACTATTTCGATAGTTGATCCTCTCTAAATTTCATGCTTTTCAGGTAACCAACAGTAAGTCTTGGATCACATTTGGCATAATAGGGCCATCTTTTGACTTTGGACGTACAATTAGCGTCAGACATTTGAGGACTATCATGTTCTTAGTTCTAATTGTACTAGACTGTCCAAATATTGATCTTGTATTTAGTGGGCCCAATCCCAACTGAGGATGACTTGTATCCGTATTTTGGGGTCCACATTTGAATGATTGTACTTGTATTAAACTTGTATTTGGCATTAATGGATGTAAAATTCTATTAGCCTATGGTTAGTACGCAATTTATTTGTTAACCTTGTATTTCCGCTACAACGGGGTGTGACGGATAAAAAAGAAAGATAAAAAAGAAAGAGGCAGAAAAAAAACTGATGAATAGTGGAAGAAGTGGGGAATAAGTGGAGGGTTATAAGGAGTGCCTAAAACAACAATGGCAAGTAAAATAAAATTGGGGATCTCTCCTGTTTTACTACTGTAACGACTCAGATAAAAAAGAAAGAGGCAGAGAGAGGAAAGGTTTCTGAGGGTGGTTGCCGCCTCTCTCGTTGCCAATGATTTCTATCAAAAATCCAAGAACCCTCCCTTATATACGTATATGTATATGTATATATGCATGCATCAAAACATGGCTGCGTTATCTATCGATATATCTAAAACAGAATTGAAACAGTTTTAAAGAGTTCTGAAACAGTAATGGTTGTTATTCTCCTGAGCTTTGAACTCGGGATCTCACTGGACCAGAACCAGGACCTATATACATATATAGTTAATAATTGTTATTGTTATTGTTATTATTATTATTGTACCTCCAAACCCTAAATGAAGAGAGGCTGTGATGATTTATTTAATATTTGAGTCGATAATCGGGACAAAGTTTGAGATAATTCGTATCTTGGCGGGGCATAATAATGTAATCAGAAGATGGCTATTAAGTTCTTTTTTCAGCAACTTCTGTTTATTATTATTGCAGCCATGGCGTTTTAATCCGCCTTGTTCTGACTGTAAAACAGATCTGAGTCCTCATTTTCTTAAACTTATTTATATATATTAGTATGCTATATAGGTGAATTGTCTTGTGTTTTTTAAGTGATTGATATTTTGTGTGTTCTAAAGTGTTTTGGTAATTTTTTAAGCATTTAGATTAGTTTTTTCCTAACACTAGAGTTTTTTTTTTAAAGTGTTTGATCAGTTGTGGTTTTTTTTTCTTTTCTTTTTATACCAAAATATATTTGAGATTGGATAAGTATTTCACTTGTGATCCGATTTTGCTAAAAAATTGGAAGATTGTATATAGAGCATATTGACAGTATGTTGTGTTGTTCTGGCAGTGATTTGGGTTCTAGCACGGAGTAGAAGAACGGAAAAAGTCTAGGAGATTTTCGATATTTCTTCCCTTGGTAGTGATTATTAATCTATCTCGCTACATTTGACAAGCCACAGGTACTATGACTACCATTGTTGTGATGATTGTTAATCTATTTGGTTACATTATCAATCTACCTTTTGATATAGTTTGTAGTTTTTTTGTGCCGACAGTGCTTACAAATTAGAGAACTAAGAATGAATGAAAATTTGTATGCTTATTTAGTTTGCGATTGTATATAGGCCATGATAGCTCAGGTTGTAGTTCCAAATGAATCTTGTTGTTGACTGATGTTCAACATGACGTGACTTTTGCTTAGTTAATTTGCAAGTATTTGTAGGGCTGTAGATCTTTCCTCTGTCTATAAGTGTAGTTCCGCGGTTATCTGAAAATTTACCTTATTTTGAAGTAGATTTTTCTTGGCCAAAATCTCTTCTATCTTTAAACTCCTATCCTATATAGTTTTTGTGTAACAAAAGAGCACAAACATAATGATTTGTAAGATGTATGCAACAAACCTGATGTCAGTGGAGCTCTTGTTGTAGTTGCAGTGATACACTTGGAGCAAGTACGAATGAAGGTGACGATCTTAGAGTGAGATTCTTCATGGTCTAATCCATTGTCCTGTAAAATTCCTATGTTTGATAATGTGATAATGCTGATATAGATAAGCATGTTGTGAATGATTAATTACTACTAATTGAATAATGTTATGCCCTACTGATAGCACTTGTTTGTTTTAAATGACCTGGATAGAATCTCTACTTCAAGCTTGTAAACTCAAGTGCTAGTGAAACTCAACTTTGATTGCATACTAGTTCATTATCTTTTTACGTTCATCTCAAACCAATGTGACACCAACACATCTTTGAAATTTGATTTCTTTTCTTCTTTATATGATTGATTGGTACTTCTACAACATAGAATATTAAGTTGCAATGCTATTGTAGAGCTTATTTATTGTATAACCTGTTAACTTCTATGAGTATGCGGAGAACAACTTATTTTTTTGAACAACAACTGAACAAATAGATAGTATTTCTGATAAAAGTACAGTTGCTATGACTTCACAAGAGAACGAGAGTTAAGAGTTATTTAGATGCTGTGTAAACTAGTAAATCAGGTCACTAATCTCCAAGTTGTCTCCAAGTTGCATTTACTGTTACAACTCGCAAGTAGCTCAATTAGTATTAAACATCTTGTGACAATCAACTCGCAAGTCTTTTTTATTTCTTTCTGATTTCTTTCCTATTTCTTCAAAATAATTAAGTATTAATTATTTTATATTATATTTTATATATATATATATATTGCATAATATTAAAATCACCGCTATATCACCGCTATAACCAATATATCAAATATCGGTCCTCGACCGCTATAACCGCTATATATCAGGTATTAACTACATAGCTACTAATCATACAGTCTCGTGTGAACATTTAGGTTTTAGAAAATTTTTTAATGATTAGAGAAGAGATATGCATGTATAAGATTGATGCTCTCATGAAGCCAACTTCAGTCAGAAAGGTTATAGCTATTGCTTGTCATCTTTTGTAGTCAATTCAGGGTATATGTTGATTAACTTTGTTGCTAAATTTGCAAGTTTGATAAAGTGCTTGAACGTGTCATCTAGATTCCTTATAATATATGTACAATGTACTAACTACAGTTTCATGAAAGTGGTAGTAGTGTGAACATGCCAAGATGGATATCGAGTTGGACATGGGAATTGAGATGAAGGCTTACAAAGAGATAATTGTGCAGTATCAATGGCTGGAAATTGAGATAAAGGCCTACAAAGAGATGATCGTGTGGTATTAGTGGCTTTCGGCAACTTTATAGATATCTTGTGGTCTGAAATTCCGACACTTATTTTCTCTACTATACGGTGAGAGTTTTACCTTGGAATTATTGATTTTGCACATTTTTGGGCATTATATAGTGAAACGATATATATACTGACGATGTACCCCTTCGAGTAGCCATACGAAGGACATGTAGCACGAAACACTCTTACGAAGTGCACAAGCCCGGAGGTGCTTAACCCGGTCGAATAGTTAAAGTATTAACGCAAATCCTTTCCAAAGATATTTATTAAAGATATATACTCTTGCCTAGTTCGATCTCCTTAAAGGATATTCTCCTAAGGAAACCAAATCGGATAAACATGGCAATAAGAGTTTGATTCAAAGAAGGAAAGGAGAAAACCCTAACCTTCTCCTCCAAGAAACCTCCTCCTATAAAAGGAGGAGGATTTCTCCACAAACCATATACACATACGATCACTGATCGAAATAAAACCCTAATCATAGTCGGACAAGCTTCAACAATTAATAAACAATCCTAGATTGGCGTAAAGGAGCACCGCTCCTACCTTCGGGGAATCGCCAACAAAACCTAAAACCCTTTAGGGTTCATCACTTACATTACAAAGCCTTTCGACGCGGTTTGGTGCACAATCATTTGGCGCCATCCGTGGGACCTCATACAAGAAACCCACCATCAAACCACTACACCGATTCACTAAAATCATGTCGAGCGCAGGCCCAGAAACTCCACTTAGCGCGGCTGCCTCCCAAGCGGCTGGAGTCTCATCACCATCATTCAGCACTCCAGCGAACGGGACTCAAAGCCAACCCGAGCTCGCGACAGCTTCTCAATCGCCATTCGGCTTGAACCATACCTACCGCCCAGATCCTTCTATACTTTATCATAGACGGAATAATAGGGCAGAATCTTCAAGACGAGCAGAACTAATTAACGAAGAGCAGCTATTGGGGAACATAGATCTACTTGAAGAAGCCCTTAGGTATGTCAATAGACAGCGAGCGGCGGGAAGAACACTGAACTTTGAAGACGAAACCGACGAATAATGGGAGGTGAATGACCAAGATGGAAGACCAACAGGGAACAATGCACGCAACGTCCGAAGCCCGGACGTTACTCCTAGATCACAACGAAGGGCTCCAGGATTCACGGGCGATGCGGGTCTCAACTTCCCTGACTTGACAAGAACCCCAAGGTCCCGGGGAGGAACTAATAATGTCTCCCGGAGCCCCGATTGTTACGGATTCCACGATAACTACCCCTCAGGGGATTCCTCGTCCATATGACTACTATCCATACTGGGGAATGCCACCTCCGATGCCTCAAAGATACGGTCCCGTACTTCCGGTGTACCCCCAAAACTACCCCATGACCCAATCTCAGTTCTCTGCACCTTCTCATGAAACGGCTGGACTAGGACCTCATCCGTTTTACCCCCCGTGGTATGCCCCCTACGGAGGATACCCTTGGGGAACCAATGTCTCTTCGGCAGCAACACTTAACGTGGGAGGAGTAAACGTAGGTCAAGAACAGCCCTCCCCCCTTAAAGATGAATCTAATATCTCACCTCTGGCTGAATGGATACAAAAGTACCCATTACCTAAAAATATGAAGTGTCCGTCCCATCTAGGAACGTACGAAGGAAAGACTGATCCCGATGACTTCCTACAGTTATTCAGAGGAGCAGCAGCAATGCAACAATGGAATGACCCGGTAGCCTGCAGGGCCTTCGGCTGGGTACTCAAAAGTGATGCTAGAGAATGGTTTAACAATCTCCTAAAGGGATCAATCACTGGTTTTTCAGATTTGAAAGAAAAGTTTCGAGCACACTTCAGTCAGCAAAAGAAGCACAGGAAGACCCATATTGCAGCCCATAATATCAAGCAAGGAGGAGAGGAAGGTACTAGAGCCTTCATAAATAGGTATACCAATGAAACTCAAGAGATAGCTACCCTGCCAAAATCCCTAAGGATATCGGGTCTCATTCATGGATGCCGAAGCCGAGCCCTAATCGAACATCTAGTAGAAAAGCTCCCCGAGACTTTCAAAGATACGAAGGCCAAGGCATATGCATGGCTAGATGCTAGGGATACAGCCGCCAATAGCATTGGGGGACCAGCACAAGATGGGGAATCATCCGGAGGCAAAAGGAAGCAAAATTTGTTTAACAACAAAGATAGTCGAATTAAGTATTCCCCATATAACAAGGAGGATAAAGGTAAGGAAAGGCCAATCCTTCCAGAACTCACCAAGACTCCAAGGGCGATTATAGCAACAGAAAAGGTAGCAAAAATCTTCGCACCCCCTCCAAAGCTCAGTAACAAAAACAAAAAGAATTATGACGAATACTGTGAATTTCACTGTGATCATGGTCATGACACTAATGACTGTATCAACTTAAGGAAAGCCATAAGCAAAGCTATAAAGGAAGGGGAGCTAGGTCATCTACTAGTGGAAATTCGACAGAATGCTAAAATAAAGGATGAAGAGGGAAGCCAAGAAAGGAACAAGGCTCCGGAACAAACAATATTTATGATTTGTAAAGACAATGAATTGTCGGATATATTGAAGGCTCCCAAGAGAGCAAAGAATCAACCTCGGACCCAGTTAAGCCTTCGCAGACCTATGACCCAGAGGAATCCACTGGATCCTTCGGGATAGGGGAGGACACTAATTAAAAGAAATATGGAGATTGCACAATGTGCCCGGATTGCTTCGTAGCCTTTATTTTTTCACGAAAGTGGTAAATGTAATAGGTTACACCCCTTAGATGAATAATAGCAATCCCCTTAGGAATTTATGTAATCACAAAGTGATTAATGAAACTTTTTGTTTTTAGGTCACAAAGTGATCTCCTATGTACGAAGGGTCGCTCCCTATCGTATTATCATTTTTTACATTGTACGTACAAATCAATTTACTAAAGACATGCTACTAAGGCCAAAAATGTATGTTCAAAGGGACGCCTACATAACATAAGAGTCAAATCGTAAGTAAAAAGTTTTACTACGAAGCATGCAAGAAAAATAAGACATGGAAAGTACGAAGGAAATCACCTTCGAAACCATGCACGATATAGAATATGGGACACAGAACAATCGAACGGGAATACCCTCGACACTGTGCAAGATACCCTGCAATTTATGCTTTAAGAAGATCATCTAGACCTTCGAAAAAGCTAAACCAAAAAAAGTGAGACCTTCGTAAAGGTCATACACTTCAAAGTAACAAAATACAAAATGGCCAGCACGAACCATTTTTTCTACATATTAACCTGCATATAATGCAGGATCAAAAACTAAGAAGTTCCCAAGATCATAACATCCAAACAATGCAAAATAAAATTGTCTTGAGGCCATAGGCCGAATATAATAAGTTTTTTCGAACTACGAAGGGGGAGCTGTATCATCAGTCGAAACTCCTTGATTTATTGGTGAGGCAGGAACAACCACGGGAGTAGCATCGAAATTCATGCTGGTCGAAGCAGGAACTGGTGAAGGATTGAGCTTATCTGGGACAATGTGCATCAAAGTATTGTACGAAGCAGTAAGATCTGAAGTCAGCTTGTCAATAAATGGGAAATCAGCATTCTTGTAATTAGCCACGGCTTGGTCAATAGCCTCAGCTGTGTTAGCTCTAAAGTCTGAACAAGAAGCCAAATCCACCTTCCCATCATCGCTCAATTTCTTCAAAACAAGAGACCTCTCATCATCCCTGTTCGCTGTAATCACCGCTGCAACAAGCTTCCCAAATTAATCACTGTCCACCAAGGCCCTGCAAGCATAAGGGATCACATCGGTTATTAACCCAACACGTTCCACAACATGATCCTGCACCAGCTTGGATAAACCGGATGACACCTCCCTCTCCAAGTTGAGATCCAAAACGGAGCTGGTCAACTTCTGCTTCAACACTACAATCTCCTCCTCTCGAATCTTGCAACCCACTTCAGCCTCCCGCAGCTTTCTCTTCAAACTTGAAACTTCATCTGATTGGTTCTTCACATCATCAATGGACTTCCTCAATCTCTCACACCCCTACACACCCCTGATTCTTCTCGGTCAACTGCTCCAGCAAATCTTCTATACGAGAACAAGTAGCTCTCAAACGTTCTTCCACAACCAAATTCATCTTGCTCTGATAGTCGGCATGCTTGTTATATGATTGAAGGAAGTCTAAGTCGTTCATATTACGAAGGACCTCAAGAGGAACATTGTCTTCATCAACATAAGCCTTTGGTGATAAATCATTTACACGATCAAATATAGCATATGCTGCACATGATCACAGAAATTAAAAAATAAAAAAGAGAGAGAGAAGAAAGAAAGCAAATATAAGAAGAAAATAGTATATACCTTTTAGTTTGGTCTTCTTCTTCTTCAACGTAGGGCACGAAGGTGTTCCAACCTCTTTCCTCTTCCGGAGACGAGAATCAATACCAACCTCGGGAGCTTCATAGTCACTTGCCTTCATACCAGTTATCTCTACATCATCATCTTCTTCAACAATAACAGGAGGAGTCCCCTCCTCCTTAGAAGAACCAAGCTCCTTAGAGGGAGACGATTCAAGACCTTCAACATGAACACTACCTGTAGCCTTTTTTTGCACAACAGCAGGAACGGATTGGGGGATGGGAGTAGCCTCGGAAGATGATTGTGTAACATCGTGACCTCCCTTCCTCACAAAATCCATGAAGCTCATATCTACGAAAAGTCAAAGAGTAAATAAGGTCAATAGAGAGCAATAAAGCAGAGACATAGGTAACGAAGCGAACATATGCTCACCATCAATTTCTTCTTCTCCAGTTGGTAACAAGCTTGCAACCTTTGCCTTGAAAAGTACACTCTCAGGATATGACAATACAACTATATGGTTCTCACTAATTTCTTCAAACAAAGGACTAGAATCTTCCCCAGATGGAAGAGGATCAACCAACTTTTTCACATCATCAAGAATCTTCCTATCAGTCAAGATACTAAAACCCTGAGGGATTAACCCCTCCTTCATAAAAACAAATCGATTTTTCCAATCCCTAATGGTCACTCCTCCCTTTACGAAGCACCCAGCCTGGCCTATTTTGGATGGTGACCCAGTCACCGGCATCACAAATATTTGCGAATATCCTAAACAAATCCACAAAGGGTTCACCACCAGATGCACGACACATGACCTCAAATGCTATAATTTTCGAATGACCCTGTGGATGCCACCGTGAAAAGTGGTTCCCAGAATGACAAAGGACGCTAAGGAAGAATGGAGTGAAAGGATACCTAACATTTCCCGATATAAAGGAATCTAAATATACCCCAATAAAGCCATTCGGTGGAGAAAGAATACTCTGCTTCTTACCCGGTAGTCGGAAACTGCTAATCTTATTGGGGAAGAAATCGTTTACGAAAACCCTAAGTTGTTTGTTCGTAATAGAGGAAAATGTCGACTTAATACCTATCTTTGTCATTCTCTAAAATAATGAACAAGAGAAGAGAAGAAAAATACCTGGAACAATGGAACAATGATCGAACGAATGGCGGTGGAAAAACGAGAGGAGAAAAAGGAACAGTGGAGGGAAAACAAAGAAAGGGAAAGTATTTAAGGAGTCTCAAACAAAGCGCGCCTTTCAAGGATCACACCTGCGCCACTTGTTACCAATATTAAAGGCAGAGCCACCTAACTCCCAAAAATTTCACTTTTACCCCCTGAAGAAAAAGTCACCGACCTTTGGCCCTCCACAACCAAGAAAAATATACATTTGGTCCTTCGAGTTAAACACCATTCGAAATCAAGTAAGACGACAGATTCAACTCGAAGAGTACAAGAATAAATCACCTCTCCAAAAGCCAAAAAGGATGCATATCTTGCCGTTCGAAGACATTATTTGATCACAAAAAGACAAGATTAAAAAGCAGGTTACGAGTACAGTCTAAAATCATAGCCCTAGCAGTCTATAACATTAGACTGGGGGGCTTGACGATGTACCCCTTCGAGTAGCCATACGAAGGACATGTAGCACGAAGCACTCTTACGAAGTGCACAAGCCCGGAGGTGCTTAACCCGGTCGAATAGTTAAAGGATTAACGCAAATCCTTTTCAAAGATATTTATTAAAGATATATACTCTTGCCTAGTTCGATCTCCTTAAAGGATATTCTCCTAAGTAAACCAAATCGGATAAACATGGCAATAAGAGTTTGATTCAAAGAAGGAAAGGGGAAAACCCTAGCCTTCTCCTCCAAGAAACCTCCTCCTATAAAAGGAGGAGGATTTCTCCACAAACCATATACACATACGATCACTGATCAAAATAAAACCCTAATCATAGTCGGACAAGCTTCGACGATTAATAAACAATCCTAGATTGGCGTAAAGGAGAACCGCTCCTACCTTCGGGGAATCGCCAACAAAACCTAAAACCCTTTAGGGTTCATCACTTACATTACAAAGCCTTTCGACGCGGTTTGGTGCACAATCATATACCAACATTTTTTCTTAATACACAACACTCTCACGTATTACCCACTTGTACAATGTGCATTATGTTGCTTGTGTATGTTGTGTACATATCAATTTCTTTATGGCAAACCGTGTAGTAGACTAGTAGGATTGATATGTACGCTAACTGTAGGAGTGAATATATGTTGAGTATGCATCATATACAAGATAGTGAAGACCACTTTGTTTATAAACAAGCGAATGTTCGTTTCTTGATGGTTTCCACTACGTATGGTGGTAGTTGCTACTGCATATACTTTGTGACAATCAGTGCAGTGGTGATGTTGCATGATTCAGCTGTCATTTTCATCCCCTTTTCTTCTTCACCAAATCTGCATATGCCCTTGTAAACACCATGAGCAGTGTCTCACAACTTCAATGCTTATATGTAAGATGTAAAGGCTTCATAACCTTTCCACTTCGTACAGGACAAGAGAGCATGACATATATTATTTGTGGTTGTAGACGAGTTTTATCGTTCACTTAATGGTTGCATCAGACCAGAGGTGCCAGGCATTCTTACGGAAAAGTTTAAGACGGTGATCAATGATTATGTTATCAATTATGGGGATAGGTTGTATAATTTTTTTTTCATAAGGGTTTGTTTTTTGGCATGATACATGTACGTTGTTAACTATTGCATTTGGGCAGCCATATGAATTTTACTGTTCTATCTTTCTGTATGTTTTCCATCTCGTATGATTTCCAACAATTTTTTAGCAAAATAATGAGATGCAACCATTAAGGAGCTGCCTTATGTCGTCCGTCCTCCGCTCGTCCACCTCCCATGGACGAGTCAACACCGTGGGGTTGGACTCGTCCGACCGCCACTCGTCCCTCCACGCACGAGTTGTTGAACGTTTTGTTTTTTTTCTTTTTTAACGGCTAGTAAAAGGTGTTTCAAAATTAACATATTTGGTCCCTTGAATTCAAAAAAACAAGTATCGCCTTTTGACAACTTCAGTCCCTTAACGGTTTGAACAACCTTATTAAACGAAACACGTTACATAATTAAAACACATTACATAATTAGAACACATTACGTAATAAAAAACTCCATAATTAAAACACATTACATAATAACTACTCATGAAAGGTCACAACCTGAGGCCTGTATTTCCTTTAACGTTACCTCGCAACGTCGCCTTTTCTCCCGTAAACCTTCCATAATCCCAGAGTTCTGTTTGAAGGAGGGTGTCTTCTTTGATATCAGCCATGATTAGTTCCTTCATCTCTTCCACAGTCATACGAGGTCGGTGAACGGTGTTTGATGATGAGGCCATTTGATTGTAAAGAATGAAATGGAAGTTGAAGTTTGATTGTAAAATGGAGGACAGTAAATGAATTTAGGATGTTCCTGGAATCGTGTTTATATAGTGAAATCAATGTTAGCCGTTTAGGGGCTAAAGTTGTAATTTATTTAAATGTTTGGCCGTTTTAGGGACTCAATATGTAAATAGTTTGAAATTTGAACGTTAGAGGGACTAGTTTTGTAAATAAATTCGAATTTGAACGTTAGAGGAGCGTTGTCCACTTTATCTATATATATTGTCTTCATAATCAAACATTCCCAGCCCCAAAAAACAAACATTTCAGAGCAAATATACATACACTTTATCTATATATATTTTTATCGTCCAAATGGCTTCTTCATCAAATATCACTTTCCCAACACTACCATTGACTGTCAATCAGGTGGAGGACAGTATGGTGGCCGATATCCTAGACTACGTAATGTTTCGAGAGGAACTGCAGGCAGTTATAGATAAGCTAAATGCAAAAAAGAAATGGCGTCGAGAACAAATTTCTATTTTACAAGCAAGAGAATGTTCTACTCTTGAGTGGCAATATATAGATTATTTGCAAATGAAGATCGACAACCTCCAAAATGCAGTTGAACAGCTTGATGATGCGGATTTCGTTTTGAGGAACTGGAACATATCGGCTCAACGACAATATGAGATGGTTTAATTAGTTTCTAATGTCTTTTAATTTCGATGTACTTTTTATTTCTAAGAAGTTTAATTAGTTAGTTTAATGTATTTTAATTTCCATGTAGTTTTAATTTAAATAAAATGGTATTTTTAGGAATTAATATATTATTTGTGGTATTTTTATTTAGTTGTTGTTAAATTATGAGGGATTGAAAGTGTAAAGTTGGATAAAGTGTATAATTAAATAAAAGGTGGGTCCAAGACTAGTCCTGGTATAAGGTTGGATTTAGGGGATTAGTCCTTGGATGGTTTTTTGCTGATGTGGCGCTGATTAGGACTAGTCCTCCTGGGGATGAGTCCTGGTATAAGGCTGCCCCTAAGTGAACTAGACAACTCGTGTCCAAATTCCAAAATCTCCTGACATGTATTCTCAAAACCCGTAAAGTAGGAGAAATGTCTATTTGGCATCACCTCCACCCACCACTCACTTTCAACCAATCCCCTTATGTCACCTTAAATCCACCACTCACTCACCACTCACTATAATTTTATTTTTATTTTTAAAACTAAAATTTCATTAAACATTAAAAACATTACATAATATTACTAAAAACATAAAAACATTACATAATAATACTAAAACACATAAAAACAAATACTTAAAAACATAAAACAAATACTAAAAAAACATAAAAGCAATACTAGTCCTCCTCCTCATCGTCCTGCTCGTACTCGTTCGGCTGGAGGTGTGGTAAGTTTTGAGCCGCAATATGCTCTGTCAGATCATTTCGGAGACGGAAATGTGTCTCCTCGTCTCGTATCTCCAGGAAAAAGTGTCCCGGTGACTACTTGGCTGGACTACTCGGCCACATGATATTGGTTGTTCCAATTAAGTCTTGTTTTTGGCTGAGGGTCTGTTCATTATCATTTATGGCTGTAGATTTTTGTTACATCAATTGCGGATTGAGTTGATAAACAACAATTTAGCTCGACTTGTTTGGCTATGGTTGGCCAGGTGCCCAGGTCTCAGACACTTTTAGTCACTTGACTATTCAAGACATTATGGACATTAACACTTGTAGTCACTTGACTGTTTTTCGACTATTATACAAAAGTTCTCATTAGAAGATTTTTGTCTCTAATTAAGTTGTATGGTTTGTGATCATGTATGGAGTTCTGCTGTAATTGATTTGGCATTCGACTATCTCTGAGGCTGTAGATTTTAGGTACATCAGTTGTGGCTTGAGTTAATAAACTGCATTTTAGCTCGACTTGTTCGGCTAAGATATGTAGTTGGTCAGGTCTTGACATAAGATGTGAAATCATTTTAACAAGTTTTAATTTAGCACCGATGATATCAATTTAACCAAAAATATGCAATTGAAATGATAAAGATGATTTTATTCTAAGTCGAGTCGTTCGTGTCAACAAATATTACATGATGTTGGTATAACATCTTGACACCCAAAAATCAACCAATCGCAAAGTATTAAAGTGAAAAATAGATTATATATTGTGATTCTTTTAACGTTGTACAAAGTATCGGGCGTTATATGATGAAAAGTGATACTTGTAACTTTGCAAGTTGCAACACGATGGCATGACACAACTACAGAACGTCCAACTTTGTAAAGGCATTCTACTTCTCTACATTTGTGTAAGGTAAATGTTGTAAAAGAGTTTTTGGCATGTAGAAAATTATTTAATAATCACGAGTCTCACTTATTACTTTCAATGTAAAAAATGATTTATTGGCCATGAATTTCACTTATTAGGTCAGTACATGAAGGCTTTGCTTTTTGTGTATTCAACTTAAGAAATTCTATTTCTATCATGTGTACCTTTTCAGTTTTCACGATAAAACAAGTAAACTTTTGATGTAGACTTCTTAAATAAACCATTAAAATCTATAAATAAGAAAATATAGTAGCAAAGAATGACTTATGAAATTGAGTTTAGATAAACCAATAAGCCTAGCTGATTAGCTTATCTAAACACTAATGATAACACACTTTTTGTTAAGTGGATATGCCTGTAAGTATTCAAAGTAATTAACACAAATCAGACCGACAAATTTCTATATAACTTGCAACACGATAAGCATGTCTGAGTTTATGCTAAACGGTTGTGAGCTACAAGCTAGTCAACTTATAATAACGTTTAATTGATAGGTTGGATCTCGGTTAACTTTTTGAACATGTTTAACACTCATGATAAGCAAGTTAAATATCGAGTAATATAGAATGTAGTTAAGAAAAACTATTTGGTTTTAAGCGGAAACCCAATCCTAAATGGGGTGGGTAGGTTCTATTGTTGCCGTCAAAAAATAAACGAACTTTAAAAATTGATAGTAACAATTTGTAAATTTATATTAACAATTTTTTATAAAAAAAACAACGAAAGCTAGATTAATTGGTTGTAGTCTTTCTTAACATGTTATTGGTTCGACTATCCAAATTGACATGTCTTGGGGGTTATAACTTTGAATCCGCTGCAACAACTCATGGTCTACATCTCGTAATATAGAGTACATCATTGTATTGTGAGGTGTTTTATAATGTCGAATATCAACTAACGTTTAAATAAAGAATTTATAAATATAAATAAATAAATATATTTTGTATTATGATTGGCTATTTTTTTTATCAGAAAAATTATAAAAATAAAGCAAGAAATAAATGAAGGGTCAAAATTGTAAAGTCAAGTGGGAGGGCTTTGATATAAAGACACAATTTGGGGATCTCTCCTGTTTTACTATGTAACGACTCAGATAAAAGAAAGAGGCAGAGAGAGGAAGGGTTTCTGAGGGTGGTTGCCGCCTCTCTTGTTGCCAATGATTTCTATCAAACCCCAACAACCCTCGTATGTATATATATATATGCGCTATCTATCTATCTATCGATATACTGATACAGGATTGAAGCAGGAGTTGTTACGACTTACGAGTAATGATATACTCGTACTTGTTTTTTTTTTTCTTTGTATAACTGCGATTCGTTGTATGCCCGGGATCGAACCCAGGACCTACAGAGTGTGAAAACGATAACCAAAACCCTAAACTCAGAGAGGCTGTGATGATTGAATGTCATGTATCTGAGTCGAAAATTGGGACAAAGTTTGAGATAATTCGTATCTTGGCGGGGCATAATAAGTATATAATCAGAAGATGGCTATTAAGTTCTTTTTTTTAGCAACTTCTGATCATTGTTATTATTGCAGCCATGGCGTTTTAATCCGCCTTGTTCCGATTGTAAAACAGATCTGAGCCCTCATTTCCTTTATATATCTATCTATATTACATATATATAATGTGTTTTTGTGTGTATATATTCAAGTGGAGAGCATGTGGTTTAGGTAAATAGTCTTGTGTTTTTTAAGATGAGTAATATTGTGTGTTCTAAAGTGTATTGATTTTTTAGATTAATTTTTTTCTATAAAGTGTTTGATCAGTTGTGGACTTGTTTTATTTTTATATATATATAGAATTGTTTGAGATTGTATATATATTGAGTATGCAGGACTGGCTCGACAGTATCTCACATCTGTTAGATACATTAGTTGAAAAGGGTGTGAGTTTTTCTAATTGACTCAAGATCAGATTATGCACACAAATGGCTAAGTTTATATATAGAGTATACATGTCTGGATTCTGAGCAGTAATTGGGTTCTAGCACGGTGTATAAAACGGAATATGTCTTCTCATGGTAATAGTGTCTTATCTATTTGGCTACATTTGCCAAGCCACAGGTGCTATGGCTACCTTTGTTTTGATGATTATTAAACTTAGCCAACTATTGAAGGCTTGCAGCTTAATGTTCATAATCTGAACGCAACTATTGAAGGTTTGCAGCTTAATGTTGAGAATCTGAACGCAACTATCGAAGGTTTGCAGCTTAATATTCAGAATCCGAACGCAATTATTGAAGGTTTGCAGCTTAATGTTGAGAATCTGAAGGCAACTATTGAAGGCTTGCAGCTTAATGTTCAGAATCTGAACGCAACGATTGCAGGCTGGGAACAAGATAGGCAAGTTCTGAGCAACCACTTGCACCATGTAGCCAACTTGATACTGGCCGGGAATCTGAACCAGGCTAATCTGCACATTGAAGGTAACTGTCTTTCACATGCTATTTGGAAAATGGGTGTTCTAAAGTTTTTTGATCAATTTTCAGTAATATAATATTTGTATTGTAGACTAACTGGGTAGCTTCAAAAGACTCCAATTACATGTCCAGTTCTTGGTTTTAAAAGTCTGTTAACCTGCAACATGCTTTTACCTATTTGACTCAGTTGGATATTAACCCAACAAAGCCTACCTGTAATCATAGCCTTAAGTTGATTGAGAACTATAGCTTTTTTTTTAGTATATCCATTATTTTTTTTTAAATATATAATTAACAAAAACATAATTATACTAAAAAAAAAGGCTATAGTTCTCAATCAACTTAAGGCTATGATTACAGGTAGGCTTTGTTGGGTTAATATCCAACTGAGTCAAATAGGTAAAAGCATGTTGCAGGTTAACAGACTTTTAAAACCAAGAACTGGACATGTAATTGGAGTCTTTTGAAGCTACCCAGTTAGTCTACAATACAAATATTATATTACTGAAAATTGATCAAAAAACTTTAGAACACCCATTTTCCAAATAGCATGTGAAAGACAGTTACCTTCAATGTGCAGATTAGCCTGGTTCAGATTCCCGGCCAGTATCAAGTTGGCTACATGGTGCAAGTGGTTGCTCAGAACTTGCCTATCTTGTTCCCAGCCTGCAATCGTTGCGTTCAGATTCTGAACATTAAGCTGCAAGCCTTCAATAGTTGCCTTCAGATTCTCAACATTAAGCTGCAAACCTTCAATAGTTGCGTTCTGAATATTAAGCTGCAAACCTTCATAGTTGCGTTCAGATTCTCAACATTAAGCTGCAAACCTTCAATAGTTGCGTTCAGATTATGAACATTAAGCTGCAAGCCTTCAATAGTTGCGTTCAGATTCTCAACATTCTACTACAAATGTTTTTGAGAAATCCGGTAACCGGAGTACAGGGGCGGACATAAGTGCCTGTTTAAGAGTGTTAAAGGCGGCTAATGCTTCATCGGACCATTTCAAACCATCCTTTTTAGTTAAAGCAGTGAGGGGTCGGGCAATAATACCATAATTTCGAACAAAACGCCGGTAGTAGCCTGTTAATCCTAGGAATCCACGTACTTGTTTGACATTAGAGGGTACTGGCCATGACTGAACTGCTGCGATTTTTTCCTGCTCAACTTTAACCCCTGCTGCTGTTACCACATGTCCCAGAAATACCACATCTGATTGCCCAAAACAACATTTTGATTGTTTTAGCATAAAATCGATGGTCCTGCAGCAATTTAAGAGCTTGTTCGAGATGTTGCACATGCTGATTGATATCTGGGCTATAGATCAAAATGTCATCAAAGAATACGAGTATAAAACGACGTAAAAATGGGCGAAATAAATCATTCATAACCGCTTGAAATGTAGATGGAGCGTTTGTAAGACCAAATGGCATAACCTTAAATTCATAATGTCCCGAATGTGTTCGGAAAGCTGTTTTGGGAACATCATGATCAGCCACCCTGATTTGATAATAACCGGATCGTAAATCCAACTTAGAAAATATTGTTGCCCCATTTAATTCGTCTAACAGCTCATCAATGTTTGGAATGGGATATTTATCGGCTATAGTAATTTTGTTAAGAGCCCGATAGTCAACACACATCGTCCAAGAGTTATCTTTCTTCTTTACTAATAAAACCGGACTTGAAAAGGGGCTGGTGCTTGTTTGGATAAAACCGGCTGCTAAGAGTTGTTCCACTAGAGTTTCAATTTCTATTTTTTGTGAATGGGGATAACGGTAAGGTCGTATGTTTGGTGGGGTTGCATTGGGTTGTAAGGGAATTGAGTGGGTGTGGAAACGTGCAGGGGGTAAGTCTTGCGGTTCATCAAAAACAGTGGAGTACCGGGTGACAACAGGTTGTAATATGGAAGGAATTGGAAGGGTTGTATTCGGGTCTATGGCTAAATGTTGAAAACTAGAGGATTTTTGAGGCCCTGAAGGAACTCCCTGCAGCTTGTAACGTTTCCCATCAATGGTGAATATCATAAATAGCTCTTTCCAATTAGCTTGAACAGTATTTAAAGTTGCTAACCATTGAATTCCCAACACTAAATCAGCTCCACCCAATGAAAACGGGTGAAAATCTTGGATAATCTTGAGATCATCCACATGCACTGTGAGATCTTTACATACCCGCCCACAACGGATAACATCCCCATTTCCGATTTGAACCCCAAAGGGAGGTACTAGTTGTGTAACAAGTTCACCAAATATATGAAATCGGGCCAAGAGAAAGGAGATTTAGCTTTGGTTCTTATATGGAAACCGCCGCTACCAAAATGAGTATTTCAGTTGAGTTAAGCATACCGTGAATTTTCATGGTAGTAGGATGAGATTTCCCAAGAATGGCGTGTAAACTAATCTCAGCCGTGCCTTCTTGTGCATTATCATTATCCTGGTCACTCTTTTCCAATTCTTGTTGTTCTTCAACTTCCTCATCGGCTTCCAATACTTTAAATGTTCCTGTCTTGCAATGATGTCCTGGACCGTATTTGTCACCACACCGAAAGCACTCTCCCTTCAAAAAACGGGACTGTTTTTCAGCATCAGTAATTTTGGGAGCAAGTTTGTTGTCAGTTCGTTGGGAGTTGTAGGGTGTAGTTGACGATGCAGCAGGTGTAAAAGGTTTTGAATCAGGTTTCAGTTGTGAACTCCAGTTTAATTTCTTCTCAGGTCGGGAGTGTTGCAACTTGGACTCAAACTCAAGAGCAAGACTCATTGCCTTATAGACTGAACGAGGCTTATGGATGCGGACATCAGCTTTCAGTTCCTCCTTAAGCCCATTTAGAAAGACCCCCAGAAGACAATGATCAGGCCAGTTTGTAACCCGAGATGACCTCCTTGCAAACTCTTGTCTATACTCGTGGACGGAACCGGTCTGTTTGATGCTGCATAAGTACTCGTCCGGATTTTGAAACTCTGGTGGTCCGAAGTTCTTTTGTAAGGCGTTGACCAACTCTTCCAAGTATGTGAGATCCTGTTCGGCTGATAACCAGGAGTAAAGATCCAGAGCATCTCCTTCAAGATGCATTGCTGCTACATCTACTTTTTCCTCATCACGAGTATTATAGAACCGAAAGTACTTTTCAGCCTTCAGCACCCAGCCTCTCGGGTCTCCCCCACTGTAAGTTGGAAATTCAATTTTGTGATAAGGTCGACGGTTAAAGTGGGACTGACTGGTGTCTCCATCTTCATATCGAAAACCACTACTGCTGGATTTCTCCTTCATAGTTTGTTGGTGTTTGAGAATTGCAATGTCCTCCTTCATGGATTCCATCGACTCTAATTTTGTAGCGATTGCTGGGAGTTGGGCAGCAATTGGATCAACACTGCCACCAGACTCTGTTCGGTTTGATTTCAAATGAAGATAATGAGACATTCTGATAGAAACTCGGATATTAAGCAGGCAAGTGAATGATTGAAATTAAAGACCCTATTCAAGAAGGGCAAAATCTCCAATACAAACAACTTTAATTGAAATATTACTGAACAAGAATAAAAGAAAAACAAAGCTTGCTATTCATAATTAACGTGGCAGTTTATTAACTGCTCCTGAAAAGTGGGTCGTGAATGACTCCCCACCACTCCTCTAACTCAGAGCTGTGTTCTCCCATTGGATCGATCCATTTACCAAAAGCCATATTAAATTCAGGCCCAATATTGTTTAGCCCACTGCAGTTAGCCCGATTCTTTTTTCTTTTGTACACGTGGTGGACTCTATCACATTCACATGACGTCCTCCTAAAGCCATTATCACTCAAGGCGAAAAAGGGAAATTGTTCAGCCAAGAGGTCATAAGATTCCCAAGTAGCTTCTTCAGTAGGGCGTTGCACCAAGAGATCAACAGCTCCAAAACCTGTTGACCAGCCTCGTTAACCCAACGATGAGAAAGGACAGAAGAGGGGAGTAAATCAAATTCCCAATCTTTAGTAATGGGGCAGAGGAGCTGGTGGATTGGTAGAAAAGATCCATGGGCAGGTTTAAGCATGGAAACATGAAACACTGGATGAATGTTGGTGTCAGATGGTAGTTCTAACTCATACGTAACTGGACCCACTACGCGTTTGATGCGATAAGGCCCAAAGAAACGTGGAGAAAGTTTTTCATACCGCCGTTTAGCAAGACTACGTTGACGGTATGGTTGAATTTTTAGGAACACATAATCATCAACCTGAAATGTTAGCTCCCGACGTTTCCCATTTGCTTGAGCACGCATACGATCTTGAGCTTTAGTGAGATGAGAACGGAGCAACTTGATCATATCATCACGGTTAATAAGTTGTTCCAGATCTTCATTTTTTGTGTCACCTGGATGATATGGGATGATAGGTGGGGGGTCTCTACCATAAACCACCATGAAAGGAGTGGTGTCTGTTGAGGTATGATACCCAGTATTGTAGGAAAATTCAGCCCAAGCTAGAAAGGTGCTCCATGTAGTTGGTTGCTCATGAGCAAAACAGCGGAGGTAGGCCTCAAGACACCGATTGAGTACCTCTGTTTGGCCATCCGTTTGAGGGTGGTAACTGGTGCTTAGTTGCAGCTTGGTTTGACTCAAACGAAACAATTCTTGCCAAAAGTTGCTGATGAATATCACATCACGATCAGAGACAATTGAACGTGGGAAACCATGTAATCGTACAATCTCTTTACAGAACACAGCAGCCACACCTTTAGCAGTAAATGGGTGAGACAAACATAGAAAATGAGCATATTTGCTTAAGCGATCCACCACAACCAAAATTGTATCAAATCCGATTTGAGACAGGTAACCCGAATGAAAGTCCATAGAGATATCTTCCCAAATTCGATCGGGGATTGGAAGAGGTTGGAGCAACCCGGAGGGGATAAAGTTTGATATTTTTGTTGCTGATAAGTGACACACTGCTGCACATAAATTCGAACCTCCCTGCTTCATGTGTGGTCAATAATACTGGGCAGAAAGGTGCTTGATTGTCTTTAAGAAACCACCATGACCACCCACGAGAGAGTTATGAGCCTCATCTAACAACCTGAGTTTAATATGGGACAGGTCAGGTATGACCAAGCGTTGTTTATAAAACAAAAACTGATCCACAAGTACAAAGTCTGTAAGTGTGGAAGGGTCGGTTTTCCGCTGTTTTATGTCATTGGTGTAAGGATCAGTTTGAAGCCCCCGTTGTATATCCACAGTATTAACACAATAAGGCATCGTTAATGTCAAAAATTCCCCTGAATGTGGCATACGAGAAAGAGCATCAGCCCCTCTATTTTCTTTTCCTGCTCGATGCTGAATTGAGAAGTCGTATGGCATGAGTTTCAATAACAACCGCTGCTGCTCGGTAGTTGTGATGCGTTGTTCAAGTAAAAATTCAGGGTATAATGGTCCGTACGAATCTGAAAGTGTCGACCCAACAAGTAATGTTCCACTTCTGGACGGCCAAAACCAACGCCAAAAGTTCCCGATCATATGCTGATTTAAACCGGTTAGAAGGGGAAAACCCCTTGCTGAACATTAAGCTGCAAGCCTTCAATAGTTGCGTTCAGATTCTCAACATTCTACTACAAATGTTTTTGAGAAATCCGGTAACCGGAGTACAGGGGCGGACATAAGTGCCTGTTTAAGAGTGTTAAAGGCGGCTAATGCTTCATCGGACCATTTCAAACCATCCTTTTTAGTTAAAGCAGTGAGGGGTCGGGCAATAATACCATAATTTCGAACAAAACGCCGGTAGTAGCCTGTTAATCCTAGGAATCCACGTACTTGTTTGACATTAGAGGGTACTGGCCATGACTGAACTGCTGCGATTTTTTCCTGCTCAACTTTAACCCCTGCTGCTGTTACCACATGTCCCAGAAATACCACATCTGATTGCCCAAAACAACATTTTGATTGTTTTAGCATAAAATCGATGGTCCTGCAGCAATTTAAGAGCTTGTTCGAGATGTTGCACATGCTGATTGATATCTGGGCTATAGATCAAAATGTCATCAAAGAATACGAGTATAAAACGACGTAAAAATGGGCGAAATAAATCATTCATAACCGCTTGAAATGTAGATGGAGCGTTTGTAAGACCAAATGGCATAACCTTAAATTCATAATGTCCCGAATGTGTTCGGAAAGCTGTTTTGGGAACATCATGATCAGCCACCCTGATTTGATAATAACCGGATCGTAAATCCAACTTAGAAAATATTGTTGCCCCATTTAATTCGTCTAACAGCTCATCAATGTTTGGAATGGGATATTTATCGGCTATAGTAATTTTGTTAAGAGCCCGATAGTCAACACACATCGTCCAAGAGTTATCTTTCTTCTTTACTAATAAAACCGGACTTGAAAAGGGGCTGGTGCTTGTTTGGATAAAACCGGCTGCTAAGAGTTGTTCCACTAGAGTTTCAATTTCTATTTTTTGTGAATGGGGATAACGGTAAGGTCGTATGTTTGGTGGGGTTGCATTGGGTTGTAAGGGAATTGAGTGGGTGTGGAAACGTGCAGGGGGTAAGTCTTGCGGTTCATCAAAAACAGTGGAGTACCGGGTGACAACAGGTTGTAATATGGAAGGAATTGGAAGGGTTGTATTCGGGTCTATGGCTAAATGTTGAAAACTAGAGGATTTTTGAGGCCCTGAAGGAACTCCCTGCAGCTTGTAACGTTTCCCATCAATGGTGAATATCATAAATAGCTCTTTCCAATTAGCTTGAACAGTATTTAAAGTTGCTAACCATTGAATTCCCAACACTAAATCAGCTCCACCCAATGAAAACGGGTGAAAATCTTGGATAATCTTGAGATCATCCACATGCACTGTGAGATCTTTACATACCCGCCCACAACGGATAACATCCCCATTTCCGATTTGAACCCCAAAGGGAGGTACTAGTTGTGAGTTTTCACCAAATATATGAAATCGGGCCAAGAGAAAGGAGATTTAGCTTTGGTTCTTATATAATTTGGTTGAGGGGTCGGCAAAGGCTGCCAAAGAGAGATTGATTGGAAAGCCGTCGAACCTTCAATTAAGGAAGGAAGAGAGCTCCAGCAAGTCTTCAATTAAGGAAGGAAGAGAGCGAGCCTTCAGAGACAGAACTCTCTTTCCCTAGTGATGCTTCGGGTGGATCGGGCTTAAGCTAGGCTTAATTAATTTATATATATAAATCGAACCTTAAATAAATAAAAGGAAAGGTAGAAGCTGAGGAGTGGGGCCCACGCGAGGCTTCACAAGATTGAGAAGCTTAGACAAAGCTTAGACCGTCAGGAAAGCATCAAGGTTAGATGTGGGGCCCAGTCTAGGCTTAAGAAAGGTAAATCAAAGCTAAACTAATATTTATATATTTATATATATATATATATATATATTCGATCCCCCACAAAAGACAAAAGCTTGGCGGGGCCTAGACTTGTCGAAGCCTAGGAAAAGACAAAAGACCTTGAAGGCTTCGAAGGAGAGGTTGGAGATTCTTCAATATTGGCGAGCCCTCAACTTAGGCAGCGAAGCTTAGGAGCGGACCTTCGGAAGAGGACAAAAAGAAAATAGAGACCTCGGAAGGGGGCCCACGCCTTTGCGACCCTTAAGATAAAAACAAAGGAGTGTTGTCAAGGCTTCAAGGGAAGCGGATCTTCAGTGGGGCTTCAAGGAGACTTAGATCATACTTCGGGCCTGGCCCAATCCATAGACCTCTAAGCGAATCCAAGACCATACACGAAGTTTAAGAATCCCTTAACTCATTCTATGTGACATGAATTTAAATATTATCATATTTATAATTGTGATGACTGACAACACATACTCTAGAACATTTTATACCTAGTATTGTCAGAGTACTAATGGGCCAGGATCCATTTCTGATAGGCCCAAAATACGGGGTAACCCTAATTTGATGGCCTATAAATATACCTTATCATTGGTTGTCAGATTCAATACACAATCAATTCATACATTCCATTCAATATCATACATCATCAGTATATTCAATACATTCATCATCAATCAATCATTCATAAACATAAAATCACATTATATTCATATCCTCCAAAGATCGAAACGTCTCTTTGGGAAAATCATCATCCACCTTAGATTCGTTAAGAATTTATTAGGTTTGCATTACTTTGTAGGAGATCTTGATGATTTTCATGGTTAAACCCCTTGTTTGATTGAGCATTTTCATGCTCAAACATTAGCGCCATCCGTGAATTTACTGATTACTGGACGGTTTTGTGTTGTTACAAATCAAAAATCATCACTGTATTTCTTGTTTGTTTCTTAATCTCTCATGGCTGAGGAATTCACTCCTATTTCTCAGGTTGTACCTTCTGGGTTGGGGAAGGGTGTTGATGAAGATGATTCTTCAATTATCAATCTGGAAATTTCTGAGATGTGTGATGCTCCAGGAGAAAAATTTCCAGATTTTGGTCCTAGATCTGGTGAAGTGGTGACAAATACAACCAATGTTGTTTCTGGTGGTGGATCTAGGTTGCTACCCGAGGTAAGCTTTGCATCTAGCCTTGGGTCTAGTAGTATTTGTGTAGGACCACTTTTCTCCACACCCTCACCTTCTATATCTCCCTCTGTATCTTTGTTCTCAACACCCCCAACTAGCACATCTCCTATCACTATGCTCTCTTCGGGCCCTAGTCAGTTGAGTTCTCACATAACTAGCTTGACTAACCCACCCATGACTGGAGGTCAGACATCCTTGCAATCAATGGCCAGCTCCTCTCAATCTGTGACTATCCAGGAGAGCCATTTGTTGGAATTGATAAAGTTAGCTGCCAAGAACACTCAGCAAGTAAAGCTCCACCACCTCCTCCAACCGATTGGTTTTCTCGACTCTCTGCTGCGTTAAGGCCAGCTCCGCCTCAGCCGGCCCCACAACCCGCTCCACAGCCTACAGGCATGGAGTCCATAATGAAGTTGTTGGTAGATGAGATGAAAAAGCAAAAGCCAATCGAGCCTGCTCCTGAACCAGTTAACCCAGCAAAAGAATTGTTAAAAATGCTAAAAATTGCAGCGGGGGAGGAGGCTGATGAACAAGCAAGGGTGGCCACAGTGCCAAAGTCTGCAACAAAGTCAAGGTTTTGTGACTGGGTGGCAAACTATGCCTTCCCAGACGGTCAGAAGGTTCCCACTATCGTTGGCATTTACGATAGTACCAAGGACCCAGAAGATCATCTCGCAATCTATGATTAAGCTGTATTAACTGAGAAATGGGTGGACCCCGTGGCATGTCACTTGTTCCCAGGCACTTTGCAAGGATATGCTTTGGAATGGTTCACCAAGCTTCCTGAGAAGAGTATCAAAGACTATGAGGATTTGAAGAAGAAGTTCATAGCTCAGTTTGTCCAGCAGAAGAAGCATCAGAGAAGCCATCTGGAAGCTCACTTGATTAGACAAAGAGAAAGTGAATCATTGAGGGATTTCATCTCAAGGTATACTAAGGAGTGTCATAAAATACCAAGTCTCCCTGAAAGTCAACAAGTCTCGGGTTTTACTTTGGCATTGCTCCCTGGCGAACTCCAAGACGATCTAAGCAAGAGAATCCCATTGACGTTTGGAGAGGCTACTGATAGGGCATTCGATTTCATCCGCACCAAGGAAATTGGCCTCCTTGTGAAGGGGGCAGTCAGGAAGGATAGGCCTGGGGGAGGTCCTGGGACATCGGGAGGCTTAGGTGGTGGAAGGTATGATGTTAGAAGAATGGATAGAAGGTTTGATCATAGAGATACCAAAAGAAGAGAAGAAAGAAGAGATGATAGGAGGGATGACATAAGGGAAAAGAGGAGTGGCCCGTATGACAAATTGATCAACTTGATAAAATCCCCAAGGGAGGTCCTCAAGACTGAGCGAGTTGGTGAAAATTTCAAACCTCCCCGACCTATGATACACAGGTCTGGAAAAAAGGACATGTCAAAGTACTGTGAATTCCATGAAGACCATGGTCATGAAACAAATGCTTGCAGCGAACTTAAGATCGAGATAAAAAGGGCTTTAGACGAGGGAAAGTTAGAACACTTGGTCCCAGGTGCAAAGCAAGGAAAAAGAACTACCCACCTCCAGATGGCCATGTATACATGATAAGAGGAAAAACCAAGTATGAAAAAAGGAAAGCAGAAGTTCTTGAGCCATGGAGGATGGTCTCAATCTCTTTCCCACCAGTTAAGGTTGTTTCCTCCGATCCAGTAGTAATACAGGCTAGGGTGGCAAACTATGAGGTTGGAAAGGTGTACTTAGACAATGGAAGTTCATCTGACATCATATATGACCATTGTTTCCGAAAGTTGCCCCAAAGAATTAAAGATCTTAAGCGACCGTCGTTGACACAACTTGTTAGTTTCATGGGAGAATCCAACAGGCCAGTGGGGGAGATTACTATGGAAGTTATGATGGGGGAATACCCTTTTCACAGAATTGAACTCGTATACTTCATGATAATAAGGGCCCCATCAGCTTACAATGTCATACTTGGCCGACCTTTAATGCAGAAGTTTGGAGCAATTCCATCTACCATCCATGGAATGGTGAAGTTTCTAACTCCTTCGGGAGTAGCTACCATTAGAGAGCGAATGACTTGGCCAGAGGAGTGTAAGCAAGTCGAGAAAGCTTCGCCAAGGAAGTTGAAAAATTACAAGAAAGCCAAGTGCAAGATGGTCCCGAAGAAAAAGTAATAATCAATAAAAGGTTTCCTGATCAACCAGTGATTATTGGGTCACAACTCCCAAGAAAAACCAAGGAAGAGTTGATTGACTTGTTAAAAAATAATTTGGACATCTTTGCCTAGCAGACATCCGATATGACTGGAGTCCCAAGAGAGTTAGCTAAGCACGCATTAAATGCCAACCCCAACATATCACCAATAAGACAAAAGAAGAGGGGAATGTCTCAAGATAGAAGCAAAGCTGCATGTGAACAAGTTAATGAAATGGTGGAAGCTGGAATTCTTAGAGAAGTCAAGTACCAAACCTGGGTAGCCAACCCAGTCATGGTAAAGAAGCCAGATGGTTCTTGGAGACTTTGTGTAGATTTCAAAGACATCAACAAAGCTTGCCCAAAGGATAACTATCCTCTTCCAGAGATTGACTGGAAGGTGGAATCCCTTGATGGGTTTAGATTAAAATTCTTCCTAGATGCTTATAAAGGGTATCATCAAATTTCTATGAAGAAGATGGATGAAGATAAGACAGCCTTCCACACAGACCAAGGAATTTATTGTTTCAAGAAAATGCCTTTCGGTCTAAAAAATGCGGGGGCTACATACTAGCGTTTGATAGACAAAGCATTCAAAGATCAAATTGGAAGGAATGTGGATGACATTGTGATAAAGAGTCATGCAAAGGAGATGATGTTGGCAGACGTACAAGAAACCTTTGACACCCTGAGAAGCATCAATATGAAGTTAAACCCATCAAAGTGTAGCTTTGGAATGGAAGAAGGAAAGTTTCTTGGACACATAGTTACTCCTAAAGGAATCAAGGCAAACCCTAAGAAAATTCAGGCAGTACTAGACATGCCATCCCCTCGAACCAAGAAGCAAGTTCAAAGTCTTAATGGGAAGTTGGCTGCCTTAGCAAGATTTCTGTCAAAGTCTGCTGAAAGATCTTTACCTTTCTTTAGAACACTGAAGGGACGCTTAAGGAAGCAAGACTTCTCTTGGTCAGCAGAGGCAGAAGAGGCATTCAAAGATATGAAGAAGTTTCTTGCTGATCTCCCAACTCTCATGGCTCCGATCGCAGATGAAACACTTACTCTATATCTTGCTGCTTCTAAAGAATGTGTTAGTGCAGTCTTACTTGCAGAGAGAAGCAATGGCCAAATGCCAATTTACTTTGTAAGCAGAGCCTTAAAAGGCCCAGAAATAAACTACCCATGTTTGGAAAAGTTGGCTCTTGCCTTGGTCCACGCGGCCAGACGCCTAAGACGATACTTTCAAGGTCACCCGATTCGGGTTCTGGCCGACAAACCAATAAGGCAAGTACTAGCCAAACCTGAAGTATCTGGTCGATTAGCTAAATGGGCTATCGAGCTAGGTGAACACGAAATAAGCTTTCACCCAAGAACATCTATAAAGGGTCAAATCTTGGCTGACTTCTTGGCAGAAACTGACTCCTCCGATGTTTCAGGAAAAGAAGTCCAAGAACCTCACCAAGAAAAAAGCCCAAAGTGGACCCTCTACACAGACGGAGCATCGAATCAAGAAGGATCGGGAGCAGGTCTCGTCTTAATTGACCCCGAAGAAAGAGAATACACTTATGCCTTGAGATTCAACTTCCCAGCATCCAATAATGAGGCAGAGTATGAAGCTCTCCTTGCTGGCCTAAGAATGGCAAAACAGATGGGAGTAAAGAAGTTACAAGTATTTGTAGACTCTCAGTTAGTGGCAAACCAGATCAATGGAACATTTGAAGCTAACCAAGCATCCATGCAACTTTACCTAGAAGAAACAAGGAAGCTTATTGGAGAGTTTGAGTCCTTTGACATAGAGCAAGTTCGAAGAAACCAAAATAAGAAAGCAGATGCTTTAAGCAAGTTAGCTTCCTTAACTTTTGCTCACCTCACCAAGAAAAAAGCCCAAAGTGGACCCTCTACACAGACGGAGCATCGAATCAAGAAGGATCGGGAGCAGGTCTCGTCTTAATTGACCCCGAAGAAAGAGAATACACTTATGCCTTGAGATTCAACTTCCCAGCATCCAATAATGAGGCAGAGTATGAAGCTCTCCTTGCTGGCCTAAGAATGGCAAAACAGATGGGAGTAAAGAAGTTACAAGTATTTGTAGACTCTCAGTTAGTGGCAAACCAGATCAATGGAACATTTGAAGCTAACCAAGCATCCATGCAACTTTACCTAGAAGAAACAAGGAAGCTTATTGGAGAGTTTGAGTCCTTTGACATAGAGCAAGTTCGAAGAAACCAAAATAAGAAAGCAGATGCTTTAAGCAAGTTAGCTTCCTTAACTTTTGCTCACCTCACCAAAGAAGTCTTGGTTGAAGTTTTACAAGAAAAATCAATAACAAAAGGAAGTGAAGTATCTCAAGTAGAAGAAGAAGAAGATTGTTGGATGACACCAATATACAATTTCATCAAAAACGAAGCACTTCCAGAAGACAACCATGAGGCTCAGAAGGTGAGAATGAAGGCACCAATGTATCTTCTCATTGAAAATAAACTCTTTAGAAAGTCATTTCTAGGTCCACATCTCCGATGTATAGGCCCCTCACAAGCACAAAGGCTCATCCAAGAAGTCCATGGGGGCACATGTGGAATTCATGCTGGACCAAGATCTATGGCCACAAAGATAATGAGGCTTGGTTACTACTGGCCTTCAATGATAAGGATGCTAAAGAAGAGATAGAAAAGTGTGAGTCCTGCCAGATACATGCTCCGATATCAAGAATGCCAAAGCAATATCTCATTCTAGTAAACACTGCTTGGCCATTTTACAAGTGGGGGATAGACATTGTAGGACCATTCCCGCCTGGAGTTGGAAATGTGAAGTTTTTAATAGTGGCTGTCGACTACTTCTCAAAATGGGTTGAAGCTAAACCACTTGCAACAATTACTGGCCAAAGGGTGATAAACTTCCTTTGGGAGTACATAGTCTGCCTGTTTGGAGTGCCTCGTGTCTTGGTAAGTGACAATGGAAAACAGTTCGCGGAGAATCCTTTCAAGACTTGGTGTGAAGATATGGATATTAGACAAGTGTTTACCTCCGTTGCCCATCCTCAAGCAAATGGGCAGGTGGAAGTGATGAACAAGGCAATAGTAGGAGGCATTAAGGCAAGGCTTGGCAAATGTAGGAGGCATTTGGGCCCACCGGACTACCCCAAGAGGAAGCACAATGGAAACACCATTTAGTCTTGTCTATGGAACTGAGGCAGTCATCCCACCCGAACTAAGCATTCCAAGCCATCGTATTGTAAACTTTAACCCAGCCCAAAATGAAGAAGCTTTGAGAGAAAACTTGAATCTCATTGAAGAGAGGAGAGAAGTGTCTCACATCAAGCTGGCTGAGAATAAGCAAAAAATGGCCAAGTATTACAACAAGAGAGTCCACCATGTGTCTTTCAAACCGGGGGACTACGTTTGGCGGAAGAATGAAGCAAGTAGAGTGGAGAACTTGGGAAAGGTTGGACCAAACTGGAAGGACCATACATGGTTAGCCAAGCAAATGGAGATGGTTCATACATTCTTACTGAGCTTGATGGGTACCCAGTGCCTAGAACATGGAATGGGACTAATTTGAAAAAATGTTATGTTTAAGCAAAGTGACTTAAGGGCAGTTTAATTTCATGGTCTGATCTATAGATCCCATTTGCCTTTCCTTTGATCAATGCATCATATGTCTTTATATTTCAATCAAAAGAATCCTTCTATCTTGTATTCATTTGGTTTATCAATGAAGGAGATTCTCATTTATGGTCTGATCTAAGTATCCCATATATTCTTATATCTTTTATGTTATTTACATTGCTTGAAACAAGTTACCTTCTTTTAAGAAAAATCATAAAGTTTTATATGAACCTTTGCAATTTGCACTCACAAGTTGAGAACAAAGTCTCGAACATGGAGTCGAGCATGGGAAATGAAAAATGCTAGCTAAATAATTCCCAAAGTCCCAAGGTATACCCTTGGATGTAATTATCTTGTAAGATGTAAAAAGCCAAAGAACAACATAATTTTTTAAGGCTGAACACTTAGATAATTTTTCGTCTTTTTATCTATTGGAGAAAAGGCAAGCACTTCCTATTGGGAAGCGACACTCGCGAGTAACAAGTATACAATAAAGGTTAAAACAACCAAACGACATATATATGTTTTCAACACAAATCTTTAAACAAGAAACGATATGAGACAAGGCAAACATGCCAATACAAATGAAAAGTAAGTACAAATACATAGTCTCTAAATGGAAATACCAACTAGTCTTACAAAATATAAAGTCTAAAAGATACATGACAAATATAATCAAATGAACTAAGCTAAATTGGCAGAAGCATCCTCAATAGCTGCTGAAGTATCTGGGACATCCTGGTTAGTAGAATCAATGCAAGCCGTCGAGGTCGAGGCAGAAGTAGCTGGGACAACAGAAGCTCGAGAAGTAGGCACGACAAGAGAACCTGGAGGACATGGATGAGGAACATCCGACTTAAATGCAGCATCATAAGCTTCTTTGGTCTCGGGAATAACGATGAGCTTAAATACGTCCTCAACAGAAACCTCGGACGTGCTAAGTAGAGAGGCAATCTCATCCAATATAGGAAACTTGCAACCAGTCCAGAATTTACCAATATTTTCCATCTGCTTGCGAGCCTTAGTTTCATTGCCCGTATGGAAAACTAACTTCTTGTAAGCACCATCCCAATGGCCAAAATTAATGGCAGCAAGCATGAAGCGGGCAAAAGTCTCCTTCACGTCTGGATGACTAAGTAGATCCTTAAAAAACTGAGGAAAGGAGCCCAATAAAGATCTCATACGCTCAATATCACTAGCCTGGACCTCCAACTTAGAGTGGGAATCCTCACTCTCCTTCCTAAGCCCCTGAAGCTCCTTATCCTTGTGAGCTATGCTAACTTCTAAGAGATTAGTACTACCCTCCAACTGAGAAACTCTCTCTGTCATCCTCTCATTCTCTTGAGTTAGAAACTCAAGAGTACCCCTCACCAACTCAAGCTCAGAATCAGTCTTCTCCTTACCCTCTCTAAGACTGGTACAAACAAGGTTTTCCTCCTCTAAATCCTTAGAGAGGGAAGCAAGCCTAGTACCACGAGAAGACAGCTCTCCCTGGAGCCTCTCAACCTCAAGAGTCAATGAATCAATCTTACCCAAGGCAGCATTCTGAAATGCCACGCCACTAGCAACACAATTAAGAGTGTTGACATACTGAAGACGGGAGAGCTCGGGGATGTCTCTAAAGCGAGCCTCAGCAGAAAGAATGGGAGGAATCATGGCCTCCAAAAGCTTCTTCGCATGCTCAGGATTCTGACCATCATCTTTAACTTTAATCGATGTCGATAATAGAGGTTCCCAATGGACCTATTGAGATCGCCAGCTTCTGTGGGAAGAAGTGTAGACCCCGCCCGCGAAGGCTGAAAGGGGGCAACAGGAGAGCTAGCTTTAACCCTAGCCTCAGCAAGACGATTTATGGCATACACATGCTCAGGAGAAAAAGGATCAATGCGAAGAGATGACCCAGAACCAGAGAAATAGCAACTCTCCACAATACGGTCAGCGAAGATAGGAAAGCTAGGACCGGGAGCAGCACCAAGTAAGAGGGAAGAAGAAGAAGGTGCTGAAGTAGTCTCGGTAGATGAAGAAGTAAGAAACATCAAAGGAGCTGAAGTAATCTGAGCCTGAGTGTACCCTCCTTGGTTATAGGGGGTAAAGCCTCCAGCACTCCCATAAGACGCAAAGGTAGGCTGGGAAGTCTTCTGAAGCTTGGAGGGAGGACCAAAAAGCTCATCTCCTGACCTCTTTGCATGAGGGTCAGGATAAGAATCACCATCTTCATCATCCTCAACATCTTCAACCGTGACAAGCTGCTCTCTATCTGAGTGATCACCTACAAGAAAAGTAAAGAATTTTAAGTCATACATACATATATATAAAATGATAACAATAACAACACTTAGCAATGCTAAAGGGACTTACCACCCTCAAGGCTACCAGAAGCCTGAGAAGAAGAAAGAAAGGCAGTAGTGGGAGCCAAGGAATGCTCGCCTCGATCCACAGCCTGATAGATGCTTAGAGAGACATAAGCATCATCATATGAGACTCCGTCAGGGCGGAGAGGAAGAACCTCCTCAGCTGTCTCTCGAAGCTTCTCCGCTTCTGTCAGACGCAGGACGAACATCATAATCTTCAAAGGGATAGTCTAAGCAATCCATCAATCTAAGAGCTGAAAATAAGAAAAGAAACAAAGTGTTACAATTCATACACAATGCAAATAAAGAAGCATATATAAAGAAGGATAGGAAATCATACGTCGACCCGTAGATTTCTCTATGATAACAGGGATAACACTCCAATCCCAATCGGGGCTAAGCCCGACCATCGCTAACATACCCTCAAACTCTGGGGGGAAAGACCGATAAGTAATGCAACTACCAAGAAGCTCTCCATAATGGTCAGGGTCAATCAGCTCGTCAGCAACTTTCTTATTTGCTTTAGCCACCATGTCTGAAGTATAATCCTTACTACCCTTTCGAAGAATTTTCTTATTATCATTTGGAAGAAATGTATCATCTAAGAAGAAGAAGTCAAATCCCCAGGGAAGAATCTTGGCAGGAGTTTCTATTAGCCTAAAACTCTTATCCCGATAGAGGAAAGTAAAGCAGTCGCCAATCCTTGAAAGTAGGAACACCTTTCTAAACATGTAAAGGGACAAAGGCTGTCCTAAAGCCCTAAGGATCACCTCAAACCGTACAATCTTTCCAGCAGCAAGCGGATGTAGCTGGACAATGCCAATCTTATAATGGGAGAGAACCTTAAGGTAGAAAGGTGTCAGTGGAACTCTAAGGCCAGAACAAGCAAGGTAGTCCTTATAGAAAGCAACCTTTCCAGAAGGTGGAAGGTTCACCCTGTCAGTATCCTCAGGAACAATGGGGTTGTACTTAGCAAGGCAAGGATAAGTGTCAACTAACTTAGCTAGGCTATCAACAGTAACAGAGGTGCAACATTCCTTGGCTAAGGTAGGAGGTCTCCTAACCTTGCCAACCTTAGGTTGGGGCCCACTAGTTTCCTCAACATTCTCACTACTAGCCTCAGACATGGTGTCCACCTAAAAACAACACTTCTAGCCTTTCAAATTTCTGAGGGACCAGAAGCAAAAACAAAGGCAACACCTGTACCAAACAAGAATCCTAAGTAAGGATCTAACATAGAAACTAAGCCTACACATTACGAAGAATGCTTCGAGTAACATTCAAACATTCAAGCAATCCTAGCCATATGTTCAAAACTACATATCAATGATAAGCAAAGAAACATGAAAAATATAGAATTCAAGTGAGAGTTCGAATGACTGAAATGTTTTGGTACATATGGCACATTCCAATTTCTATACAGAAAACCTTCACAAATCATGCCAATACTTATATCAATGACATGTATCATACATTTTCATTATCTTATAGGATCAAAATCCTAAACAAAGTTCATATGGCATTACAACAATAATAAAATGCTCATGTATGCATACATGCATCAGTCAAAGAATGGATTCTTGTGGTTGCATAATAAAGTGGTGAACTATATAAAAAAGTATGAACAGAGAAGGACATACAGATTTATATCGCTATTTCTCAACAGGTACAAAATTCCATATATTGGAAAGGAGTAACAATAACAGTAAATCTAAAGAGAAGGTTCACCTTTGCAATCGGAGAAAGAATCGAATCGGTTATGCTTTACCAACACCAACAAAAATCTCGAGAAACAAAGGACAATGATGGAGATAATAACTCTATCTCATCACCACACCAACTGCAGCCACAAATCAAGAAAAGAAGATAAGTGAAGATTCTTTCATACAACATATTATTATATATGCTCGACATATATATACATATATAGAATTAAAGAGAAAGGAGATAAACAAAAAGCTTAATACCTTTTTTCTTTCCTTTCCTGTTGCGTGAGTCGATCGAAAAAAGAAAAAGAAAAATAAAAATGAAGAACTTGCAAAAGAGACCCAACCTCTTCTTCTTTCTTGCTGCTACGACTGCTACAAAAAAAGGGAAGAATTGGGTTTAGAAACCCTAGATCTAAAACGATATGTAAAAAGAAAAAGGAAGCACGAAATCAGAAATAAATAAGAAAAGGGAAAAGAAAGTACCTTTTTGTTAAAGGGAAACTGAAACCCAAGTAAGAAATAAAACTCCTTCCTTCTTTTCTATGTTTATCTGGGGATCTGCACAAGAAAGAGGGGAAAGATATAATTATAAGAAATTGGAAAGAATAAAGTAAAAGTTTGAATCCAAGTTTCAAAGAATCCTTACCTTCAAACTTGGGGGACTTGATGATTATGGTGAGTTTTCACCAAATATATGAAATCGGGCCAAGAGAAAGGAGATCTAGCTTCGTTTCTTATATAATTTGGTTGAGGAGTCGGCAAAGGTTGCCAAAGATAGATTGATTGGAAAGCTGTTGAACCTTCAATTAAGGAAGGAAGAGAGCTCCAGCGAGTCTTCAATTAAGGAAGGAAGAGAGCGAGCCTTCAGAGACAGCAGCGAACTCTCTTTCCCTAGTGATGCTTCGGGTGGATCGAGCTTAAGCTAGGCTTAATTAATTTATATATATAAATCGAACCTTAAATAAATAAAAGGAAAGGTAGAAGCTGAGAGTGGGGCCCACGCGAGGCTTCACAAGATTGAGAAGCTTAGACAAAGCTTAGACCGTCAGGAAAGCATCAAGGTTAGATGTGGGGCCCAGTCTAGGCTTAAGAAAGGTAAATCAAAGCTAAACTAATATTTATATATTATATATATATATATATATATATATATGTATGTATGTATTAATATTTATATATATATATATATATATTCGATCCCCCACAAAAGACAAAAGCTTGGCGGGGCCTAGACTTGTCGAAGCCTAGGAAAAGACAAAAGACCTTGAAGGCTTCGAAGGAGAGGTTGGAGATTCTTCAATATTGGCGAGCCCTCAACTTAGGCAGCGAAGCTTAGGAGCGGACCTTCGGAAGAGGACAAAAAGAAAATAGAGACCTCGGAAGGGGGCCCACGCCTTTGCGACCCTTAAGATAAAAACAAAGGAGTGTTGTCAAGGCTTCAAGGGAAGCGGATCTTCAGTGGGGCTTCAAGGAGACTTAGATCATAATTCGGGCCCTGACCCAATCCATAGACCTCTAAGCGAATCCAAGACCATACACGAAGTTTAAGAATCCCTTAACTCATTCTATGTGACATGAATTTAAATATTATCATATTTATAATTGTGATGACTGACAACACATACTCTAGAACATTTTATACCTAGCTAGTATTGTCAGAGTACTAATGGGCCAGGATCCATTTCTGATAGGCCCAAAATACGGGGTAACCCTAATTTGATGGCCTATAAATATACCTTATCATTGGTTGTCAGATTCAATACACAATCAATTCATACATTCCTTTCAATATCATACATCATCAGTATATTCAATACATTCATTATCAATCAATCATTCATAAACATAAAATCACATTATATTCATATCCTCCAAAGATCGAAACGTCTCTTTGGGAAAATCATCATCCACCTTTAGATTCGTTAAGAATTTATTAGGTTTGCACTACTTTGTAGGAGATCTTGATAATTTTCATGGTTAAACCCCTTGTTTGATTGAGCTTCACATTTTCATGCTCAAACAAAATGTAACATTTTGTAATTTGTGAGTCTCTAGTTCATACAGAATACAGAACTAAGAATGAATGATAAATTATATGTTTATTTAGTTTGTGATTTTTCATAGGCCATGATATTGGTAGGTCAGGTTGTAGTTCCAAATGAGTCTCGTTAAATGATGGTCAGCATAAGGTCTGTTTGTGGCCATTTATGGAGTTGGTAATCGCTAAACTGCACTTTACTTATTTGGCTAAGCTAAAGTACTTAGTTGTTGATCTGGACACAACACGTTTTGTTGCTTAGTTCCTCGAGATATTCACGAAGCTGGGCAAAAAGTATCCCTTCCCTGCTGGAGTTGTCACTGAAGATCCATATGTTTGGATCAAGAAACCATTATTAGTTTCTAATGACATACATTAGTCCTTAATGCGAATGTCATTTTGCAAGTTCTGTTCCTAATGAGGGTATGTCATTAAGAAAATATAGAAGCATATGATGGAGGATTGGCAAAAAAATAAACGTTTCTTAAAATTCAGCTTGTATAAAAAGCATCACTTGAAAGCATCGGCTTGACGCAAATTATTCGTAAAACAATCAACTGAAAATGCACAATATTATTGAATCATACGAATTGCTCTTTCAAGTCTGTTTTTGTTTTTAAAATAAAAGTGGTGACATCTGAAATGGCCCTCATAACAATAGTAAAAAGAGGGATATAAGCCGGGTCATGCCGGGTTTAAAGTATATCTCAATCCCACTTGAAACTTGGAAGGTCGATATATGATTCCATGCATTTTGGTAATTTTACATGATCATAGGTCACATGTTCAAATTCCGTTAAAGTACAATTTTGAAGGTAAACAGATTTTAATGGTTTTAATCTTATTTTCCCTAACAAAACTTTATAACTTTGTAAGAGGTATGCAGAGCTAGACGTGGGCAAAATATTCGGTTCCAAAAAAACCGATTTGGATTATCTAGGAACTGGAACCGGAACCGATTGGAACCGGTTCCTCAAGAACCGAATCCGGTTCCTCAAAAACCGATAGATAAAAACCGATTCCCTTTTTTTTTCAAAAAATCGGTCCCAAACCGGTTCCTGAGGAACCTGTTCCAGAAACCGATCCGAATAACCAGTTCAGAACCGATTTTTTTGACCTGATGGACTAGCCGTTAGTGACCGTTAAAACTAGCCGTTTTTGGTCCTTTTTGACCGTTAGGAGCCGTTAGTTACCGTTTTTTTGACCCAATAATTACCATTTTGCCATTATACAACTAGTATATATATGTAGCATCATTTAGGATTGTTTTTACACATTCCATCACTTACAAACACTCTATATCTCTTACAAAAACACTATATATTCATAAATCTCTTACCAAAATCACTATATCTCTACATATTATATATATATATATATTTATATATCACAAATATATATATATACACTATATATATAATATATATCAAATCTCTCACAAAATGGAGCATAATTCCGCTTCACAAACGCAATCTACCGGTGTTGGTTCCACAAGTGAGGCAACGGTGGTGGCTATAATAACGGATCATAAAAGAACGGCTCCCGTATTTGAACACTTTCAATTGGTTAAGTTGTCGAATGGTGATGTTAAGGCTCGGTGTAATTATTGTCACCATCTTTTTGTGAAAAATGCAAACTCGACTTTGGGGAAACATGTATTTGATTGAAGACTTTGAACTTTGTTGAAGATTAAGATGGTCTATAATAAAAGTATGCATTTTCGACGAAAAAGAATGAATTATAGTGAATTATTAGTGAGTTTTTAATTATTTCAAGTGTTTTTTGTGAAGTAACTTGGAGTTTTTTGTGTCAATTAACTAGATCTTATCATTTTGGAAGGTATCTTGGGTCTTAGGCTCGAGCCATTAGCAATCAAGTGACCCAAAATTGATTTACGTAGTTAAAAAGTGGCCTTAACGGCCGTTAAATGAATTATTAGCGAGTTTTCAATTTTTTCAAGTGTTTTTTGTGAAGTAACTTGGAGTTTTTTGTGTCAATTAACTAGATCTTATCATTTTGGAAGGTATCTTGGGTCTTAGGCTCGAGCCATTAGCAATCAAGTGACCCAAAATTGATTTACGTAGTTAAAAAGTGGATTTAACGGCCGTTAAATGAATTATTAGCGAGTTTTCAATTTTTTCAAGTGTTTTTTGTGAAATAACTTGGAGTTTTTTGTGTCAATTTACTAGATCTTATCATTTTGGAAGGTATCTTGGGTCTTAGGCTCGAGCCATTAGCAATCAAGTGACCCAAAATTGATTTACGTAGTTAAAAAGTGGCCTTAACGGCCGTTAAATGAATTATTAGCGAGTTTTCAATTTTTTCAAGTGTTTTTTGTGAAGTAACTTGGAGTTTTTTGTGTTAATTCACTAGATATTATCATTTTGGAAGGTATCTTGGGTCTTAGGCTCGAGCCATTAGCAATCAAGTGACCCAAAATTGATTTACGTAGTTAAAAAGTGGATTTAACGGCCGTTAAATGAATTATTAGCGAGTTTTCAATTTTTTCAAGTGTTTTTTGTGAAATAACTTGGAGTTTTTTGTGTCAATTTACTAGATCTTATCATTTTGGAAGGTATCTTGGGTCTTAGGCTCGAGCCATTAGCAATCAAGTGGCCCAAAATCGATTTACGATGAAAAAATTGGCCTTAACGGCCGTTAAATGAATTATAGTGAATTATTAGTGAGTTTTCAATTTTTTCAAGTGTTTTTTGTGAAATAACTTGGAGTTTTTTGTGTTAATTCACTAGATATTATCATTATGAAGATATTTTAGGTCTTAAGGCTCGGTGTATTAGCAATCAAGTGGCCCAAAATCGATTTACGTAGTTAAAAAGTGGCCTTAACGGCCGTTAAATGAATTATTAGTGAGTTTTCAATTTCAAGTGTTTTTTGTGAAATAACTTGGAGTTTTTTGTGTTAATTCACTAGATATTATCATTATGAAGATATTTTAGGTCTTAAGGCTCGGTGTATTAGCAATCAAGTGGCCCAAAATCGATTTACGTAGTTAAAAAGTGGCCTTAACGGCCGTTAAATGAATTATTAGTGAGTTTTCAAAAAATTTCAAGTGTTTTTTGTGAAATAACTTGGAGTTTTTTGTGTTAATTCACTAGATATTATCATTATGAAGATATTTTAGGTCTTAAGGCTCGGTGTATTAGCAATCAAGTGGCCCAAAATCGATTTACGTAGTTAAAAAGTGGCCTTAACGGCCGTTAAATGAATTATTAGTGAGTTTTCAATTTTTCAAGTGTTTTTTGTGAAATAACTTGGAGTTTTTTGTGTTAATTCACTAGATATTATCATTATGAAGATATTTTAGGTCTTAAGGCTCGGTGTATTAGCAATCAAGTGGCCCAAAATTGATTTACGTAGTTAAAAAGTGGCCTTAACGGCCGTTAAATGAATTATTAGTGAGTTTTCAATTTTTTTCAAGTGTTTTTTGTGAAATAACTTTGAGTTTTTTGTGTTAATTCACTAGATATTATCATTATGAAGGTATTTTAGGTCTTAAGGCTCGGTGTGTTAGCAATCAAGTGGCCCAAAATCGATTTACGATGAAAAAAGACCTTTAACGGTCGTTAAGTTCTGAAAAACAAAAAAAAATTAAATAATTAGGAACCGATTCCAGGAACCGGTTCGGAACCTATATTTCGGTTCCATCGGTTCGGGTTTTCAAGGGCTAGAACCGGTTCCGGTTCTGGTCAAAACCGATTCCTTTTTGGTTGACCAGAACCGGATCCGATTCCTGACCCGAACCGGTTCCAACCCAATGCCCACCTCTATGCAAAGCCGGTCCTGCATATGGGCCAGATGGGCTCAAGCCCAAGGCAGAAAAAACAAGAGAGGCAGCAGGCTAGCTAGTACTCATATAGTCATATATACATAGTAGGCTTTGACTTTTCTAAGTTTTTAGCTCGTAGGCTTTGTTCCTTTGTTAGCCCAGCAAATGAAAAATAGGTAATATACAATTTCACACGGTCATAACTCATATAAACTTATAAAGTAATAAAACAACTGCATTGAGATTTTATTTCCATTCTTTTATATTACGTAGTGCTTGTCGTTCGAATAACATAAAAAAATGTCAAAATTGTATCGATCATCACAATCTTACACCATCGACTCTTTTATGCAACAATTTAAGATTCCAACTGACATCTTTCCAAGTTTTCATTTTGTTTATATAAAAAGTTAATTTAATCAAATTTGTATTAGGAGTTTAATAGAATATAGTATACTTTTTGTTGCACTCTTTTATAAGTTTGAATTGTTTCTTTGTTCATATAATTTTGTTAAACAATTAAACAATTATGTTATCTCGTAAAAACAATCTTCCGGTATTCAAAATAGAAAAAGAAAAAAACAACAAAAAGAATGTACTCATTTTTTACAGGGTTTTTAAATAGCTATTTTGTTTAGAAAGAAGATGCATGGATATGTTTTCAAATATTTTACTTGCATACAATATTTTGCAAACCATACGAGTCATAATAGCATCCGCAAAATGTAATTTATGAAAATTGAAGTTGTTTGAAGACTTATTTACACAGTACAATGAGTCAAGAGCGGATAAATGAGTTAGAAATTTTAAGTATTCAAAGTAATTTTTAGCTAATGTAGATTGTGACAAAATAACTGAAGTTATTGCAACAAAAAAATGCAAATAGATATTTTAGGCGATTGGTATGTTGTGATTTTAATTGGGCTAAGGATGAGCCGTCTAGCTTGACTAGTTTCCAAATCCTTTAAAAGTTTTTGTAACACCCGTCGTTTAAAAATATGGATTTCCAAAAATTTTCGCCTAACGGCGTCAAAGAAAGCGGAAGTAAACTTTAAAAGACCAAACCAACAAAATCTGTTTGGTTCATTTATTAACTGGTGTTACTAGCTATATCATCAAAACAAGTTCAAATGGAAACCCATCGGTTGCCCAACATTAAACAACCGACAACATAGTAAACGCAAATCATAAATGTCTAATCATAAAGCAATCATCTAAAGCGAGCAGCCACTATGGGTAACTATAGCCATCCTCATTGCAATCTACCCATGCCTCGCACTTCTCACATCTACCTGCTCTCTAATGTTGGACCTGAGGGCACAACACGTTTAAAAAGAACAAGTGTTAGCTAACGAATTAGCTAAGTAAGATAACACATCATTAATAAAACATTTGTCCATTTAAACATTATGGAAAAAGTCATTTGAATCGTTAAGGCACAAATCACATAATACATTACATCTCACATAACAAATCATCACATCAAACATCTTCATATAAGATGGGTCATCCTAAATGTGCCTAGTCATCTTTTGAATCTTCACATATAACATCTAACATCTTTGTATTTGTGACATAAGTCACGCATCTCATATAACATATACATCTTTGTAAGGGTGACATAAGTCACACCCGACTAGAAGATGGACAAACCTTACGGCTGTACATCAATGTCGTTAAGGAATGGCAAGCCAATCCCGGAGTAATCCGTATGTTCAAGACAAGTGGGGCGGGTCAGACCTCCCGTATTACTCTTCACATCTTTGACCATGTTGCAAGGAGCCACCCAAGCAACCACATCTACGCACCTGCCGGGCAAGGGCAAGTACGGGTTAAGCTTAACACTTTCATCTAAAATTACGAGCTCGATTTCACATCTCATATAGTTTAGGTGTTCATATTACCTAAACATTATCACATATACATCTTAACGTTTGGGCCCTTAAACGTGCACGTGTCATGGCAACTTAATCAGTCTAGTGAGCTAGATGAACAAGCCATACATTCATGCACATTTCACATATCATCAACATATAATCACATTTCATTTCATCTCAAGACATTACATAGCATTTCATAGCATATCGTTACGTCTCATATCATTGTATAACATTTCATAGCATATCATTACATTTCATATCATAGGGACTGCATTTCAGGCCTCAATAGTCATTTACATAGCCCATATCACCTCCCATGTAACCCCGAATACCCATAAGCAATCAAGATATCATTTGGGAAGTTATTATATGAAAACCATGTTTTTGTTGAACCCTCAGCGTGTCAAAGTAGTGTATCTTACCTCGTAGAAGCGCACAAAATGATAACGTAAGTTACCAAGCTTTGCAAGTATTCCCGACTACCTATAATCATTAAACGACATAATGAGCTAAACAAGTACCTACTTACTTATGTTCATGACTCAATTCTAGAGACCTATAAACATGACCCATGACAAGGCTTGATGCATCAGACATTCGATTAATACTTTAGAGCTTACATAACTCGACGGAACTCGGCATTCACTCACTAAATTAACCTTTCTGGAAACTTGACATCATAATCATCTTTTAAAAGCATTACCATTAGAAAGTAGACTCTCTTACGATTCCGTGGATAGCTTATTTGTCAAAAACGGAGTTACGCTTCAAAAGTTATGGTCTTTTGAAAATTCTGTCGCTATTGCGTCGCAATGGGATAATTGCGTCGTAACTTAAGTCACTGCATTTTAGTTGCGCCTCAACTAAGGAGTTGCAACTAGCCCCGATTCTGCACAAACCTCATTTTTTAACCTCCAAAACTTAACCAAACACACCCTAAACGACCCCAAACCTTATGAACGACTTTTGTACCTCAAAATTCATCATTTTAAGACCATAATGATGCAATGAAATCATTGATTAACCCCTACTTGATTTGCATCACAATAACAAACGTTTTAGGTTACCGAATCGATTAAAACTCACGATTTTGACATCAATTGATCCTCTAAAGATCTAGATCAGTTATGGAACGAATTATATGATTGAAAAGACATAAAATCAATGTTATTATACCTTTAACACCTGGAGATTACAATAAGGATACAAAAGGCTTGATCAATGACACCCGAATCAACACGTTTGAAGAAGGTTTGCAATGGAAATCGAATGGAGAAGGAGGGGATGGTTTTGGGGAGGCACAAGAAGGTTTAGGATCTGATTAATGTCAATTAGGTTAGCCTAATTGACCCCTAAAACCTGGATACATCTTTCAAAGGTTCACAATTAAGTCCTTCCACTTCACATCTTTACATCTAAAACTTAAACAACCTAACGGGAATACTTCTCGACATATTAAACACATTTAATCATCCTTGACATTTTAAACACATTAACATATACATCATTAAGGCATTGAAGCCTCACACATATAGAACATTAACCACATATAAGCATTAAATCTCTTAGAGACTTAACGGACACAAGGTGTTGACTTAACGACACAAGTCAACCGTTAATTAAAAGTTCGGGATGTTACAATTATCTCTCCCTTAAGAGGATTCCGTCCTCGGAATCACTTTAGCATTAAATAGGTGAGGATAGTTCCGAATCAACTTCAATCGTTAATATGATTCCATCTCACTATCACAAGCTCAAATAACTTCCTACGAAGCTTCTTTTACGTCTGGCCAAGAATCTCACTGGAACATCTACAATCATTTCTTACTACCAATACTCACATCTTCTAATGGAGTCACATTGGTTTCATCATCACGACATATGTTCAATAACACTCACGAAAGTACTCTGGATGTCATCTAAAAGCAATACACAAGCACATATCATCTACCTTCTAGAGTTTACCCTTTTATGAAGGTCATACACATTAGATAACGGAACTCCATGCTTACTTCACCTATATAGAAAGTGGCAAGCTTCACCACGTGCACATACTCATGAGTAACGAGAAGAAGAAGCATTTTTATCAACTAGTCTACAACGACTCATATCACATCATTGCCTCTTAGGGATTATAAGCAACTTCGTCACATAACCATAGTCATATAAGTACATTTCTGCTTCGGAATAACCAATCGTTGCATCTTTCCATATAACGTTTTGCGCTCAGGTTTGACTTGAGCACAAGTCACACATTTTTGCACATGCATTATCAAATCATTCTTGATATTTGGCCATCAATAGATAGGTTTCATATCAGCATACATCTTTGTACCACCTGGATGAATAGAATATCAGGACCTATGGGCCTCCTCAAGCACTAGCTCTCGGTTGCCACCAAACAAAGGTACTCAAATTTGGCCCTTGTAAGTCTGAAGGCCACGGCTGTTCACCTCCATCTCTAGTCGTTTCTTCTTGCCTAAACCTTCATCATTCACATTAGCATCTAAAAGAGCTCCAACCTGAGCCGACTTGATAAGTTCAAGCAACCCAGATTCACTCGAGCAATCATAGCACATATCTTACTAGTAGCTCGCCTTTTCGACTCAAAGCATCCGCCACGACATTAGCTTTACCTGTATGGTGCTTGATTTTCACATTCATAATCTCTAAGTAATTCCATCCATCTTCTTTTATCTCACATTCATATACGTCTAGGAAAACACATATTGTAAGCTCTTATGATCAGTGAATAGTGTGCACTTAGTGCCATATAAGTAGTGTCCCCACAACTTCAATGCAAAGACCACTTTAGCAAACTCTATATCATGAGTGGGGTAATTCTTCTCATGAGGCTTCATCTGACGTAAAGCGTAAGCAACGACTTTGTCTCAATGCATATGATCACAACCCAAACCCGTAGCAAAAACATCACTATACACAACCAAAAACATCTATGCCCTCGGGTAAGAATAAAACAGGAGCTTCACATAACTTCTTTTTCATACATCTTTTCCTTCAAGTCCAATGTAACGGTGCAGTTGTTCACCAAGAATAAGCATTCATGGACAACCTGCCTACTAATGGCTCATATCATATCAATACCTTTAGCTTCCCACGCAACCTTGTCTCTTAGTTCATGATAACGTGACTCCTCACTCCCGTTAAAGGATCATTAAATTATTATTTTGTAACAAAACTTTTGGTGTCTAGTCTTGGCTTTTAACCCTACCACACGTCGACATATAAGATTTACTACACCTCGTATCATAATAGGTTGTATCACATTTCAGGCGGCATCCAATTAAGCATGTCACCACGGTTCATAAGCCTCCTCAAGTACAACTTTTGGTCATTTCGTTCTCGGATACCGGAATCTTACTTTTATACGTATTGCTTCATGATGGTTTATCTCGTCTCTTCTGACTATGCTCCAGTTCTACTACATTCCTTGTCTCAAAGAACATTACCTTGAGCTGATTTGCCGTAGTCAATCACTCACCATAACCTCGCAACCACGGACTTAGCTAATAAATAGAACTTTGTTCCTTTCAACATTAAGCGTCAGCTGCTCCCTTAACTTTTACTCACTTTTGACGAATTTAAAACTAAGCCTCTTCGAGTTGAAAATCATAATAATGCTCTTTACGCAAATATGATGTTCTTCGTCATACTTAGAATAGGCAAGATTTTCATTGTTAAACGTAATGACTAAACGATGTAGAGAAAACTTTAGACTTGATTCCTTAAATTTGTACACAACACGGGCTTTCGTTATCATGAAGGTATTTCGAGAAACTCAATAGGATCATTATGAGGATAGAAATAACTGTAGCAGGACTTTCATCATCAACAAATGGTAGCAAAATCGTAAATCTATCTTATAAAAAGAAATACATCCCACAATCGAAAACATTAACTTCTTCCTATAATGGAGAACAAAACGGAAGATGCGTTTGCATGAAAGTAGCACTAGACACACATCACTTGAAGGCTCGATCACACGTTCACAATGAAACTAGGAACATTATTAGAACATCTCAAAACTAGGGGTGACCTCACTTTAGAAATATAGTCTTTGCCTTACACGGGTGAATCACATAGGCGAGAAGCATGATCAATTCGGAATAAGATGTTCTTAAAAACTTTTACTTCTTCTGCTTTAAGAAACTATAAATAACTCCATCATCCAACGTCTTAACTTTTCTTAAGGGAAAACTCATTTATCTTGAGAAGCAGTCATACATATAATTTGTACAAATATAAGATATCAACATCACCTTTACAATCATGCAATATAAGGAAGAATCTCCCCCGTAGATACTCGTCCCAATCGTCACATATCGTCCCGTAGCGAAATCAAAACCAAACGAGTCGTAAATCCAAAACAGACCAAATTATGCGCCGCAGGGATGGTGCATGCGCCGCATATTTCAAAACTGGGCATATATGCGTCGCATGGGAGAAATATGCACCGCATATTTCAATTAATTTTGTCACAGAAAACACCCAACGTTTTGAGCACACAAGATATGCGCCGCATGAAAGGTCCATGCGCCGCATATCGGGCTCCCTTCAGAAGGCCTAATCTCAAAACTGGGCGGATGTGCGCCGCACCCCCTTTTGGTGTGCCGCATCTCATCCAGCTCGACCAAGTACCCCATGTTTTAATCCTTTAAACGAATTCTTTTTCAAACTCCTAACCTTAATCCCAAGCACAACTTTAACACTTCGCAGCTCGAATGTAGCCTCACATCATAACATAGTGTTCATAGAATGGAAGAGTTTCATGGTTAAGGGTTCAATCAACCCTTGTGTTAACTCCTTTACTTGCTTCAGCCTCATCATTCTATAATCCATAGATACATGACTATTCTTCACGTGGTTAAATATGCTACCATCCTTTGATTCCATCATTCCCATCTTCACTTCATTCGGATCAACACAGACGCAGTCGCACAAACACACACATGTCGTGATACATTTACAATTACGTTCGCGACCGGAATTGTAACTGTATCCTTCCATACGCGTGTCCGGTAACCCTTCTATGCGTCACCTACTTATAACCCTCCAAGTATCCAGCATCAACTCTACTCGTCAAACTTCAAGTCCATGTCTTTTAAACCCGTGGGCACAACAACATAATACATCACTTCATAGAAATCTTACCAACTTCGTTACTTTCTACTCCGGTCAACACAAGCATGGCCGTACAAACACGCTCGCGTCGTGATACGCTTGCAATTATGTTCCGGACCATAATTGTAATTGTATCACTTCACATGCATGTTAATTACCACATTTGTGTATCACACTCTTTCACCGATTCCATTCACACAATCCTTATCATCCATACAACATCTCATTTCCGTTACGGTCCTTGTCACTAACCTCGTGGGTTGGACACCATTGACGGGACACCATTTCACCTAATCCAACAAATTTCCTTTAGTTCCAACCACTTCACACATAAATTACAGCGCACATTTATCAAATTCAGTTAGGGAAATAACACATCACCTCGGGGACCGTCTATCGTAGCAATAGAAGAATTCAGTTAGGGAAATAACATATCATCAATCATCACATAGCCTTAATCCTACACTCTCACTCATCCCAAACCCGTCCTAAGGCATTTAATCTCAAAGGCTAAGCATACTTACTTAAGCCTAACTTGTACTCTATCGGTTTAAGTCCAATTCCTATGGCATACCTATAGTCATTGGTTCACTTAAACCATTTCTCTGATACCAACTTGTAACACCCGTCGTTTAAAAATATGGATTTCCAAAAATTTTCGCCTAACGGCGTCAAAGAAAGCGGAAGTAAACTTTAAAAGACCAAACCAACAAAATCTGTTTGGTTAATTTATTAACTGGTGTTACTAGCTATATCATCAAAACAAGTTCAAATGGAAACCCATCGGTTGCCCAACATTAAACAACCGACAACATAGTAAACGCAAATCATAAATGTCTAATCATAAAGCAATCATCTAAAGCGAGCAGCCACTATGGGTAACTATAGCCATCCTCATTGCAATCTACCCATGCCTCGCACTTCTCATATCTACCTGCTCTCTAATGTTGGACCTGAGGGCACAACACGTTTAAAAAGAACAAGTGTTAGCTAACGAATTAGCTAAGTAAGATAACACATCATTAATAAAACATTTGTCCATTTAAACATTATGGAAAAAGTCATTTGAATCGTTAAGGCACAAATTACATAATACATTACATCTCACATAACAAATGATCACATCAAACATCTTCATATAGGATGGGTCATCCTAAATGTGCCTAGTCATCTTTTGCATCTTCACATATAACATCTAACATCTTTGTATTTGTGACATAAGTCACGCATCTCATATAACATATACATCTTTGTAAGGGTGACATAAGTCACACCCGACTAGAAGATGGACAAACCTTACGGCTGTACATCAATGTCGTTAAGGAATGGCAAGCCAATCCCGGAGTAATCCGTATGTTCAAGACAAGTGGGGCGGGTCAGACCTCCCGTATTACTCTTCACATCTTTGACCATGTTGCAAGGAGCCACCCAAGCAACCACATCTACGCATCCGCCGGGCAAGGGCAAGTACGGGTTAAGCTTAACACTTTCATCTAAAATTACGAGCTCGATTTCACATCTCATATAGTTTAGGTGTTCATATTACCTAAACATTATCACATATACATCTTAACGTTTGGGCCCTTAAACGTGCACGTGTCATGGCAACTTAATCAGTCTAGTGAGCTAGATGAACAAGCCATACATTCATGCACATTTCACATATCATCAACATATAATCACATTTCATTTCATCTCAAGACATTACATAGCATTTCATAGCATATCGTTACGTCTCATATCATTGCATAACATTTCATAGCATATCATTACATTTCATATCATAGGGACTGCATTTCAGGCCTCAATAGTCATTTACATAGCCCATATCACCTCCCATGTAACCCTGAATACCCATAAGCAATCAAGATATCATTTGGGAAGTTATTATATGAAAACCATGTTTTTGTTGAACCCTCAGCGTGTCAAAGTAGTGTATCTTACCTCGTAGAAGCGCACAAAATGATAACGTAAGTTACCGAGCTTTGCAAGTATTCCCGACTACCTATAATCATTAAACGACATAATGAGCTAAACAAGTACCTACTTACTTATGTTCATGACTCAAGTCTAGATACCTATAAACATGACCCATGACAAGGCTTGATGCATCGGACATTCGATTAATACTTTAGAGCTTACATAACTCGACGGAACTCGGCATTCACTCACTAAATTAACCTTTCTGGAAACTTGACATCATAATCATCTTTTAAAATCACTACCATTAGAAATTAGACTCTCTCACGATTCCGTGGATAGCTTATTTGTCAAAAACGGAGTTACGGTTCAAAAGTTATGGTCTTTTGAAAATTTTGTCGCTATTGCGTCGCAATGGGATAATTGCGTCGCAACTTAAGTCACTGCATTTTAGTTGCGCCTCAACTAAGGAGTTACGCCGCAACTAGCCCCGATTCTGCACAAACCTCATTGTTTAACCTCCAAAACTTAACCAAACACACCCCAAACGACCCCAAACCTTATGAACGACTTTTGTACCTCAAAATTCATCATTTTAAGACCATAATGATGCAATGAAATCATTGATTAACCCCTACTTGATTTGCATCACAATAACAAACGTTTTAGGTTACCGAATCGATTAAAACTCACGATTTTGACATCAGTTGATCCTCTAAAGATCCGTTATGGAACGAATTATATGATTGAAAAGATATAAAATCAATGTTATTATACCTTTAACACCTGGAGATTACAATAAGGATGCAAAAGGCTTGATCAATGACACCCGAATCAACACGTTTGAAGAAGGTTTGCAATGGAAATCGAATGGAGAAGGAGGGGACGGTTTTGGGGAGGCACAAGAAGGTTTAGGATCTGATTAATGTCAATTAGGTTAGCCTAATTGACCCCTAAAACCTGGATACATCTTTCAAAGGTTCACAATTAAGTCCCTCCACTTCACATCTTTACATCTAAGGCTTAAACAACCTAACGAGAATACTTCTCGACATATTAAACACATTTAATCATCTTTGACATCTTAAACACATTAACATATACATCATTAAGGCATTGAAGCATCACACATATAGCACATTAACCACATATAATTATTAAATCTAGAGACTTAACGGACACAAGGAGTTGACTTAACGACACAAGTCAACCGTTAATTAAAAGTTTGGGATGTTACAGTTTTTTACATGGGCATAACATCGACCATTGAGCCCTGAACATCTAAATTCTCAGGACCGCACTAGAGGTATGTATTGGGTATCCCTGACAACATGACAAATATTTTACAATATGTTATGTTTTATTTATTTTTATTTTTCTTAATTTTTGCGTTAGCAATATCTAAGTTGGATATTCGTAACTGTACCTATGTTATCTCCTTAGTTGTATTTGAAAAGTAAATAGATGATGCTTCTAGCCCATTGAAGCAAATCTCGAATACAAACAAAACAAATTTAATAGTTAAATAACTTAGGATTGTTCTAGCTTAATATTTTTCAAAAAATAAGTCATCTTATATCAATGATCAATTATATTATTTTGAAAAAAATAAAATGTAGCTCAAAGCCTCAAATGAATATTTTAGGGGAAAATATTTCGTAAATTTTTTTAACATGACTAGTAATATTAAGGAAATTTTACTCAAATCAAGAATCAAGATTCAAAATTATTTTTAAATTTTAACTCTTCACTTTAATCCAAGGATTAATATATTTTAAACTTGAACTCCCAAGTTTTGATTCAAGTTTATTTTTAAATTTTAATTTCTGATTTTAATCCAAGATTTAAGATATTTTCAACTTGAACTTTCAAGTTAGAAAATTGGAAAATCCTTGAGGGAATCTACTCTCATATTTTAGTCATGGTATATGTAAAGTTAAAACCATGACGGGGTGAATTTAATCTAGAAAAAAGTAAAGGGTAAAAGTAGCAAAACTAGAAAGAAAAGTAAAATAAAATTGGGGATCTCTCCTGTTTTACTACTGTAACGACTCAGATAAAAAAGAAAGAGGCAGAGAGAGGAAAGGTTTCTGAGGGTGGTTGCCGCCTCTCTCGTTGCCAATGATTTCTATCAAACCCCAACAATCCTCTCTTATATACGTATACATGTATGTATATGTATATATGCGCATGCAACAAAACATGACTGCGTATCTATCAATATAACTAAAAGAGGATTGAAACTGATATTAAGAGTAATGATATACTTTTTTTTTTGAAAGGCAAAAGTTAGTTGTTATTCTCCTGAGCTTTGAACTCGGGTTCTCACTGGATCAGAACCAGGACCTATATACATATATAGTTAATAATTGTTATTGTTATTATTTACCTCCAAACCCTAAATGAAGAGAGGCTGTGATGATTAAATGTCTATATCTGAGTCGATAATCAGGACAAAGTTTGAGATTATTCGTATCTTGGCGGGGCATAATAATGTAATCAGAAGATGGCTATTAAGTTCTTTTTTCAGCAACTTCTGTTTATTATTATTGCAGCCATGGCGTTTTAGTCCGCCTTGTTCTGACTGTAAAACAGATCTGAGCCTCATTTTCTTAAATTTATTTTAATATATTTTAAAGTGGATAGTATGCTGTTTAGGTAAGTAGTATTGTTTCTCAAAGTGATTAATATGTTGTGTGTTTTAAAGTGTTTTGATAAATTTTTAAGTGTTTAGATTAATTTTTTCTGAACATCAGAGTTTTGTTTCTAAAGTGTTTGATCAGTTGTGGGTTTTTATTTTCTTTTTATATCAAAAATTTGTTTGAGATTTATCAAGATTGGATATTGAATATGCAGGACTGGATCGACAATAGGGGTTGAACTTTTGTTAGTGATTTGTGGTCAAGTTTTGCTAAAAAAATGTCGGATATTGTTTTTAGATTTTAGAATATGTAGGGTTAGATCGCCAGTATTGTTTGAGCAGTGATTTGGGTTCTAACACAGTGTAGAAAAAAGGAAGAAGTCTTGGAGGTTTTCGATAATTCTTAATCTATTTGGCTACATATGAAGCCACAGGTGTTATTGATCTACCTTTTGAATTTTGATATAGTTTGTAATTTTTGAACCCCCGGTGCATACAAAATAGAGAACTTAGAATGAATGAAATTTTGTATCTTTATTTAGTTTGCGATTTTTCATAGGCCATGATAGGTCAGGTTGTAGTTCTAAGTGAGTATTGTTGTTGACTGATGTTCAACATGACGTCTGTGTCGCCATTGATGGAGTTTTGCTTAGTTCTTTTGCAAGTATTTGTAGGGCTCTAGATCTTTCCTCGGTCACTTAATGTGTAGTTCTATGGTAATCTGAATATTTACCTTATTTTGAAGGTGATTTTTGTTGGCCAAAATTTCTTTTATCGTTAGACTCCTATATAGTTTTTGTGCAACAAAAGAGCACAAACATAATGATTTGTAAGATATATGCGACAAACCTGATGTCAATGGAGATCTTGTTGTAGTTGCAGTGATACACCTGGAGCAAGTACGAATGAAGGTGATGATCTTAGAGTGAGATTCTTCATGGTCTAATCCATTGTCCTGTAAAATTCCTATGTTTGATAATGTGATAATGCTGATATAGATAAGCATGTTGTGAATGATTAATTACTACTAATTGAATAATGTTATGCCCTACTGATTCTAGCACTTGTTTGTTTTAGATGACCTGGATAAAATCTCTTCTTCAAGCTTGTAAACTCGAGTGCCAGTGAAACTTAACTTTTCTGTTTGATTGCATACTAGTTCATTATCTTTTTAGGTTCATTTCAAACCAATATGACACATCTTTGAAAAGTGATTTCTTTTCTCTATATGATTGATTGGCACTTCTACAATATAGAATATTAAGTTGCAATGCCAATATGCCATCGTAGAGCTAATTTACTATATAACCTGTTAACTTCAATTAGTATGCGGAGAACGGCTGAACAAACAAATGGTATATTTGATTAAGTATAGTTGCTATGACTTCACAAGAGAATGAGAGTTATTTGCATGCTGTGTAAACTAGTAAATTAGGTCACTGATCTCCAAGTTGCATTTACGGTTACAACTTGCAAGTAGCTCAACTAGTATTATACAGCTTCTAACAACCAGCAGTAATAGGCTGCAAGATGTACATGGCTTAGATCATAGCCTTATGTGTATACTAGGCACTAGCTACTAATCATACAGTCTCATGTGAAAAACATTTAGGTTTTAGAAAATTTTTTAATGATTAGAGAAGAGATATGCATGTATAAGATTGATGCTCTCATGAAGCCATCTACAGCCAGAAAGGTTATAGCTATTGCCATCAATGCCTTGTCATCTTTTGTAATCAATTCAGGGTATATGTTGATTAACTTTGTTGCTAAATTTGCAAGTTTGATAAAGTGCGTGAACGTGTCATCTAGATCATAGCCTTATAATCTATGTGCTAACTACTAACCATACAGTTTCATGTAAGTGGTAGTAGTGTGAAGATGCCAAGATGGATATCGAGTTGGACATGGGCTGGAAACTGAGATGGAGGCCTACAAAGAGATTATTGTGCAGTAGCTGGAAATTGAGATAAAGGCCTACAAAGAGATGACTGTGCGGTATCGCTGGCTTTCGACAACTTGATAGATATCTTGTGGTCTGAAATTCCAACACTTATTTTCTCTACTTTACGGTGAGAGTTTTACCTTGGATTTATTGATTTTGCACATTTTTGGGCATTATGTATAGGGAAACTATATAGATACCAACATTTTTTCTTCATACACAACACTTTCATGTATTACCCACTTGTACAATGTGCATTATGTTGCTTGTGTATGTTGTAAAAAAAAAAAAAGAAAGAAACTGCTCAGTGCCGTCTTCCGCCGGTTTTGAGCCCCAATACCTTGACGGTGTATGGGGGAGGTTAAGATGTAGGCAGACCTTACCTCTACCTAAGTAGAGAGTGTAATACCCCTCAAAATTACATTATAGTCAATTTAAGGTTTGAAATCATTTTAAGAGAATAGTGTTATAGTAGCCGATAAAAAATAAAATAAAATCCAAAACTATAGAATGCTAGTACTTACCATAAAATAATTATTACAGTCTTTAGGATTAAGTTAATATCCTATTAAAAATGGGATAAATATCGTTGATGACTTAGAGGAAGAATATGAACATGAGATTTAAGTATTTTCAACTCTTGAAATGTAGAATCTATCATTCATTAATTTAAAATGAAGTGGTGGATATGAATATAACTTTTGGTACTTATCTTCTAATTAAAGGATATAAGCCACGTATTGATGATGCTAGTTACTATATTATTTAGAAGACTAGATGATCATGAAGTTGGGTTAATTGGGCCGTAAGAATCGATTTTAGTCGAACACAAATATCCATATAAAATAACCTAAACCTAAAGAAAGATACATATACATATATGTTATTCGTTTTCATTGGAGCCGCAAGAGTAGAAAAGAAATATATAAACATCATCATCCCATTCGTTTGAGTCTGCCGCAAAACAAAACTAATTACACAATGGTTTATCAATATAATAATAACCTAAACCTAAAGAAAGATACATATACATATATGTTATTCGTTTTCATTGAAGCCGCAAGAGTAGAAAAGAAATATATAAACATCATCATCCCATTCGTTTTAGTCTGCCGCAAAACAAAACTAATTACACAATGGTTTATCAATATAATAATAATAAGCATTTGGTCTTGATTATGAAGCTACCTTATCGACAGAAACAAATATATACTTTTGTTTCATAATTCCGTTCGTACGAAACAAAGAATAAGCAAAGCTGGGATTTCTGGCTCTCGGTGATTTTTGGTTCTTGTGCTTTTCGTGAACTCAGATAAGGTACGGATGTTCTAGGTGTATTAGGATTCCTTCGGTAAAATCTTTCTTCTCAAAACTTCTTTTGATTTGTATGTAAAGTTTTATGGATATAGTATATTATTTGAAATATTATCTGCTTGCTAGACTTTGTATAATATTGTGATTTTCCATTTTGATGTACTAACGATGTTGCCTTCATGATTGTGAATTGGGAAATCATAATATTTTATTATCTATAGTTGTGTCAAAACCATCTCTTGAAACTCGATTCGAAAGTTGTCCCGAAAAAGGTGGGTTTGGGTGTTACATTTGATGCGGTGATTCGTACAAGTGTTCCCCAATTCGTACACTCATATATGTCCCTCGAGTATTGGTCCCGAAAGAGGTACGTTTGGGTGTTACATTTGATGCGGTGATTCGTACAAGTGTTCCCCAATTCGTACACTCATATATGTCCCTCGAGTATTGGCCCCGAAAAATTAATACAGTCGCATATTATGAGTCATGATGGCTCAATTATATATTTGTGAGAATTGGGTGAATGGAGATGTGATTTTAAGCCTATATTTAAATATATATTTTTTTGTTACTCTAGTTGTCCAAAAATTCATTTTTGTCTCTTAAGCACTCATTCGATATGTTATATATATAAGTTGGTCAAAACGGTTTCTTAAGATATGCATATAAGAGTAACCTATCCATGGAGGTCCCATGGGCGCGTTATTGTGACACCGATGACGTGGCACCGGCCGTAGCGGTGTATTTGATTTGATCTACGGCGTCTCCTTTTGATAACCCGGTAGTGGTTCGAGCTCATTATATTATATTTGGATAGGAGGCGTATGGATCGGTCCTAGGTATATTTTGTTTGACGGTGGGCGCTTATCGTAGTGTCATACGAGGCGTTTCGCACCAAAAATGAATGATTAGTGGAGTAGCTACCCTATGATTTCATTCGGCCCTTATTTGTTTGACTCTTAGATGCATTATTTTATGAAACTTGGTTTTATATTTGATATATATATATTTGATGTATAATATATTGTGGGATTATACATATTTGAACTTTGATTTGAAATAAGTTTGTTTCGAAAATAAGTTTGTTTATAAAAATATGTTTTCGCTTTTCATACTATATTCCTGCTTTTGTCATATCCGTTCACTGGGCTTTTTGCTCAGCCGTATTCCTTTTTTCTTTCTTATACGGCAGGTTATCAGAAGGGCTTTGGGATCGAAGTAGATAGAAGTGGACTTAGCAACCCTTGACATAGAGCTTTATATCAAGATTTAGAACATCATTTGTATTTGTCAAGTTGACTTTATAGCTTGATTTTGGTTTGACTTTGAATAAGAATAACGCCCTTTTGCCTTTTAGTTCTTTTGATATCATTTTGTGATGTTTAGAAAGTTAGGGGCGTTACAGAGAGGCTGCTTCCATTTTTTTATCTAAATGTTAAAAAAAGCCCTCCAACCGTACATATCAAAAAAAATAATTATGGCAGACCGTGTAGTAGACTATTAAGATTGATATGTACGCTAGCAGTAGCAGTAGCAGTTGAATATATATTGAGTATGCATCATATACAAGATAGTGAAGGCCACTTCGTTTATAAACAAGCGAATGCCCGTTTCTTGATGGTTTCCACTACGTATGGTGGTAGTTGCTACTGCATATACTTTGTGACAATCAGTGCAGTGGTGATGTTGCATGATTCAGCTGTCATTTTCATCCCCTTTTCTTCTTCACCAAATCTGCATATGCCCTTGTAAACACCATGAGCAGTGTCTCATAATTGCAATTTGCAATGCTTATTTATAAGATGTACAGGCTTCATAACCTTCTCCACTTCGTATAGGACAAGAGAGCAAGACATATTATTTGTGGCTGTAGATGAGTTTTATCGTTCACTTAATGGCTGCATCAGACCAGAGATGCCAGGCATTCTTACGGAAAAGTTTAAGACGGTGATCAATGATTATGTTATCAATTATGGGGATAGGTTGTATAATTTTTTTCCAGAAGGGTTTGTTTTTTGGCATGATACATATTTGTTAACTAGGTTTTAGGTAAAATAAAACAAGTATTAAAGTAAAACAAATAAAACAATAGGTTTTACATTGAAATCACCGTGCATCATAAGTATCATCGTACATCAATTGCTTCGTGAAGATAATCTTCGTGCATCAATTTAACTATGATCTAAGGGTCAAGATCTTATCTTATTTGTTTTACTTTAATAGTTGTTTTACAATACCTAACCCTTCAATAAATAAAAGTACGTCTTGTTCATTAACATCTCGGAAATATTCCGCCATAGTTAGGGCAGTCAAACTAACTCTCATACGAGCTCCTGGCGGCTCAACTCTGGACAGGCGGTTGAAACTACCAAGCTGGAGTACGGTAGGGTTAACTATTGCATTTTGGGCAGCCATATGAATTTTACTATTCTTTCTTTCTGTATATTTTACATCTCGTATGATTTCCAACAACTTTTTAGCAAAATGATGACGGTCTGATGCAACCATTAATTGAACCGGACAACTCGTGTCCAAAACCTCTTCCTGACACGTATTCTCAAAACCCGTAAAGTAGGAGAAATGTCTATTTGGAAGCCAGGTTTCTAAAATCTTTGAATTTAAATGAGTAATTAAGCTAAAGTGACTAGTGTATGTGTACGATAAGCCCACAATTTAGTCTTTTTAATTACTTAAACATAAACATATATTACCGAGTAGTCGAGCACTAACTGTAGATGATATTCATTTGATTTTTTTTTTTTTTGAACAGCCATTTTATATTGATAACACTTCGGCAGTATAAAGTAATTATATATATATACAAAGAAGGACAATCTTAGGAATATTAGCTTTTTTGTCCACATCTGCGCTTTTAATATATATATAATGTTTGCCAATTATAAAACAAATGTGATGTTTGGTGTAGTGGTTTGTGTGCTACCCTTTGTGAGTGGAGATCTTTGGTTCGAAATCCACCCTCCTTTTTTTTTTATGGGTTTGTTTTTGGGTTTTTTCATTTTGCCCCCTCCTTTTTCTTTTTTTTTTTTTTTTTTTTTTTTTTTTTTTTTTTTTTTTTTTTTTTTTTTTGCCTTTTTCTTTTCTGTCCCTCCGTATTTTTTAATATTATTTTTAACCCTTAACTTTATATAATTATTTCTACCCTTTAATAATTTGTGGTCTTTTAAAATGTTTTTTAACTTTTGTTTTTTTACAATTTTAAATACTATATATTTTACTCAAATGCTATATAATTTTTTTTTGCATCCTATTTTTTTTCTTTTTTTTTTAAACATTTGATTTTTATACCTTTTTCACATGTAACTTTTGATATTTTTTTTTTATTTTATTTTATGGATATAAAGTAATTATATATATATACAAAGAAGGACAACCTTAGGAATAGTAGCTTTTTTGTCCACATCTGCGCTTTTATATATATATAATGTTTGCCAATTATAAAACAAATGTGATGTTTGGTGTAGTGGTTTGTGTGCTACCCTTTGTGAGTGGAGATCTTTGGTTTGAAATCCACCCTCCTTTTTTTTTTATGGGTTTGTTTTTGGGTTTTTTCATTTTGCCCCCTCCTTTTTCGCCTTTCTCTTTTCTGCCCCTCCGGTTTTTTTTAATTATTTTTAACCCTTAACTTTATATAATTATTTCTACCCTTTAATAATTTGTGGTCTTTTAAAATGTTTTTTAACTTTTGTTTTTTTACACTTTTAAATACTATATATTTTACTCAAATGCTATATAATTTTTTTTTGCATCCTATTTTTTTTCTTTTTTTTTAAACATTTGATTTTTATACCTTTTTCACGTGTAACTTTTGATTTCTTTTTCCCTCTTTTTTATTTTATGGTTTTAGTTTATTCTTTTTGTATGTTTTTTAACATTTGGTTTTCAATACTTTTCGCCGCCGATAAATTTGTGGTTTTTTTTACCCCGCTCATAAACGCAAACGCTTTTAAAATGCGAGGCCGCCCATCGGGCGGCTTGAAATTTATCTATGTTTGCATGACGCAGCATCGATCCGGGGCAACGCCCTCCCGGTGCAACGCCCGGGGTCAAAAAACTTGTTACATCAAATACATAGGGTTAATGCGCCATAATGAGCACGTCAAACAATCTTCCTATATCGAGATGATACCCATAAAAAAGACATTGAAACAATAGAATTAAAAACATCTTCTACCGTCTTCCAGTCGATATACATTGTACATATCTCTTAAATTCCAACGAGAAAACTATCTTTTGGTCATTTAACTATTAATCAACGCAGGATATACAAACATATGAATACAATATCTTTGGTTTAAAACCAAAAAAGTTTGAGATTTAAATATTTACCATCTCCCAATTATACTTTAACGTTTTACTATAACTCGATCCTTGTAGATATTAAGCTAATAATAAAACTTGCAATAACTGAAAAGTGTAGACTGAACTTGACTATTGAGATATACTTGAAGGACAAACATTGTAATTTTCTCCCCATTCTTTTCACTTCAATTTCACATCCTCCCCAACTTTAAAATTAGGGTTTGTTTGTTTGCTTTCTAAGCTTCAAAAATGTAACAAAAAAAAAATTCCACTCAGATTGAGAAATGAGGCCTTCAACGGAGATGGTTTTCAGGGGTTGTTGCCCTCCAGCAGCAAGTTTTGATTTTGACTCAACAGTCAAACATTCTTGTTTTTTATGGCCGATGATTTCCTAAAAAAATTCCAACAACCCCTAATTCTGTATGTATATATATATATATAGGTTGTGGTTCAGATAAAACAAGTATATCATGAAAATATTTATGCATTAGCGTGTATCTTTCTCTCTCTCTCACACACACAGAAGGAGGATTGGGGAAATGTGAAATGAAGTACGAGGTATCTAACAGCCATCCATATATTCACTTTTCTTATATATATATATATATATATATATATATATATATATATAAACCATAAACAGAGGGAGGCTGTGATGATGAATTATGTATATATAAATAGAGGGAGGGAGGCTGTGATGATGAATTTGAATGGACGTTATCTGAGTGGATTGGAACAAAGTTTGAGATTATCCGTATCTTGGCGGGGCAATACGATTCAGATGGTAATGCGATAGAGAAGTATTGAATACTCTTCTTTCGCATTGCAACCGATTTGCAGCCATGGCTGATTTATCCTCTTTTGTTCCAGCTTTTACCCATCAATCTGAGCCTCATACCTTTTTTTGTTTTCATTTATTTTGATTTTCAAGATTTTTAAACAGAAACTATGATTTATTTGTGTTGCCATATTGGGATATTGTAAATGGGTAAATACAGGGTTTCGTGTTAAGTTACTCGGGAAGGACGAGTATTTGATTGAAAGTTTATTTGTAAGACTGAATGTATAAAATATTACTACAACACAATTTAGTGGTATATTCATGTTGTATAAGTATCCCCTCTATATATGACAATTTTGGACCCGTTCATCTAGGAATTAATGGATTTGGGTTATGACTTATGATTTAGTAATTGCTGCTGAAAATACGACTGTGACACTTGGTGATACATGGATTGTGCTATTATATTCATCCGTTCTTTTGTAAACACCATTCAGGTAACTGACATCATTTCATTAGAGCTGTTGTAGTTGCAGCGCTACACCTGGACTAGTTGCGTGTATCTGCAGTAACTACAAATGTGGGTGCAATGTTACGAGTTGTTCTGTAAAGTTATATGCTCAGTTATGTCATAGATGAGGTTATACTGAATGTTATGAGTTGTTCTGTAAAGTTATATGCTCAGTTATGTTCTTAAAATTTCATGCTCTTTAATTAGAGATGTCATTCGATATACTTTCGACGAATTTTTAAATCCGAGGGCGGAGCCCGTACGGCTAAGGCATTTGGCTATCACACTCTATGACTTATCACCTCCTATGACCTATCACCCCCACCATCTCACCGCCGCAACGCGCGGGTACTTTCTCTCGTATATATAAACAAGGGAGGGAGGCTGTGATGATGAATTTGAATGGGCGTATATCTGAGTGGACGGAACAAAGTTTGAGATTATCCGTATCTTGGCGGGGCAATACAATTCGGATGGTAATGTGATAGAAAAGTATGAATACTCTTCTTTCGGATTGCAACCGATTTGCAGCCATGGCGGATTGATCCTTTTTTGTTCCAGCTTTTACCCATCAATCTGAGCCTCATACCTTTTTTTGTTTTTCATTTATCTTGATTTTCAAGATTTTTAAACAGAATTTTACTATGATTTATTTGTGTTGCCATATCGTAAATGGGTAAATACAGGTTTTCGTGTTAAGTTACTTGGGAAGGAGGAGTATTTGATTGAAAGTTTTTTTGCAAGACTGAATGTATAACATCACTTCTATGTATGGCAATTTTGGACCCGTTTATCTAGGAATAATGGATCTGGGTTATGACTTATGATTTAGTAATTGCTGCTGAAAATACGACCGTGACACTTGGTGGTACATGGATTGTGCTATTATTTTCATCCGCTCTTTTGTAAACACCATTCAGGTAACTTACAACATTTCATTAGAGCTGTTGTAGTTGCAGTGCTACACCTGGACTAGGTGCGTGTACTGCAGCAACTACAAATGTAGGTACGATGAGCCGATGATGCGAGTTGTTCTGTGAAGTTTTATGCCCAGTTATGTCATAGATGAGGTTATACGCTTTTTCTGAATGATACATTACTACTACTTGAGTTACTTTGAGCACTGTTGATGTCCTTCGTTTCAAGTGAAGTTCACACTTGGACATCTTAGATGACCCATGTATAATCTCACCAACAACCTCATAACTTCAAGTATTAGAGCACTCAACATTTCTCTTTGATCTCATATTAAGTTCAATATCTTATTAGTTTTTAGGTTTAAATCAACTTTTTAGTATTTCACATTGTTTTGTGCATTGATTTGGGTTCTAGCACGGTGTAGAAAACATACGAAGTATGTGAGATTTTCGATATGTCCTCCCCTGGTAATGATTGTTAATCTATTTGGCTACATTTGCCAAGCCACAGGTGTTATGGCTATGCGTTTGTTGTGATGATTATTTTGTTAATCTTCCCGCGGTGCATACAAAATAGAGAACTAAGAATGAATGTTGATTTATATGTTTAATTAGTTTGCGATTTTTATAGGCCATAATAGGTCTGGTTGTAGTTCCAAATGAATTTGGTTGTCGACTCTGCATGAGGTCTTTTTGCAGCCATGGCGGATTTATCCTCTTTTGTTCCAGATTTTACCCATCAATCTGAGCCTCATACCTTTGATGTTTTTCATTTATTTTGATTTTCAAGATTTTAAACAAAATTTTACTTTGATTTATTTGTGTTGCCATATCGTAAATGGGTAAATACAGGTTTTCGTGTTAAGTTACTTGGGAAGGAGGAGTATTTGATTGAAAGTTTTTTTGCAAGACTGAATGTATAACATCACTTCTATGTATGGCAATTTTGGACCCGTTTATCTAGGAATAATGGATCTGGGTTATGACTTATGATTTAGTAATTGCTGCTGAAAATACGACCGTGACACTTGGTGGTACATGGATTGTGCTATTATTTTCATCCGCTCTTTTGTAAACACCATTCAGGTAACTTACAACATTTCATTAGAGCTGTTGTAGTTGCAGTGCTACACCTGGACTAGGTGCGTGTACTGCAGCAACTACAAATGTAGGTACGATGAGCCGATGATGCGAGTTGTTCTGTGAAGTTTTATGCCCAGTTATGTCATAGATGAGGTTATACGCTTTTTCTGAATGATACATTACTACTACTTGAGTTACTTTGAGCACTGTTGATGTCCTTCGTTTCAAGTGAAGTTCACACTTGGACATTTTAGATGACCCATGTACAATCTCACCAACAATCTCATGACTTCAATTATTAGAGAAACTCAAAATTTCTCTTTGATCTCATATTAAGTTCAATATCTTATTAGGTTCAACTCAACTTTTCAGTATTTAACATTGTTTAGAGCATTGATTTGGGTTCTAGCACGGTGTAGAAAACATACGAAGTATGTGAGATTTTCGATATGTCCTCCCCTGGTAATGATTGTTAATCTATTTGGCTACATTTGCCAAGCCACAGGTGTTATGGCTATGCGTTTGTTGTGATGATTATTTTGTTAATCTTCCCGCGGTGCATACAAAATAGAGAACTAAGAATGAATGTTGATTTATATGTTTAATTAGTTTGCGATTTTTATAGGCCATAATAGGTCTGGTTGTAGTTCCAAATGAATTTGGTTGTCGACTCTGCATGAGGTCTTTTTGCAGCCATGGCGGATTTATCCTCTTTTGTTCCAGATTTTACCCATCAATCTGAGCCTCATACCTTTGATGTTTTTCATTTATTTTGATTTTCAAGATTTTAAACAAAATTTTACTTTGATTTATTTGTGTTGCCATATTGGGATATTGTGAAGGGTAAATAGAGGTTTCCTGTCCAAGTTACTTGGAAAGGACGAGTATTTGATTGGAAGTTTTTTTTTTGCAAGACTGAATGTATAACATATTACTGTAGCACAATTTAGTGGTATTGGTATATTCAGGTAGTATAAGTATCACCTCTATGCATGGCAATTCTGGACCCGATTATATACGAATTAATGTATTAGGGTCTTGACTTATGATTTAGTAATTGCTGCTGAAAATACGACTGTGACACTTGGTGATACATGGATTGTGCTATTATATTCATCCGTTCTTTTGTAAACACCATTCAGGTAACTTACCTCATGTCATTAGAGCTGTTGTAGTTGGAGCGCTACACCTTGACTAGTTGCGTGTATCTCCGGTAACCACAAATGTAGGTGCGATGTTACATTTTTAATTATTTCAAGCACTATTGATGTCCTTCGTTTCAGGTGAAGTTCACACTTTGACATTTTAGATGACCCATGTACAATCTCACCAACAATCTCATGACTTCAATTATTAGAGAAACTCAAAATTTCTCTTTGATCTCATATTAAGTTCAATATCTTATTAGGTTCAACTCAACTTTTCAGTATTTAACATTGTTTAGAGCATTGATTTGGGATCTAGGTTTCTGGCTCGGTGTAGAAAACATAAGAAGTATGTGAGATTTTTGATATGTCCTCCCCTGGTAATGATTGTTAATCTATTTGGCTACATTTGCCAAGCCACAGGTGTTATGGCTATGCCTTTGTTGTGATGATTATTTTTTTAAATCTAACTCCAGTGCATACAAAATAGAGAACTAAGAATGAATGTTAATTTATATGTTTATTCAGTTTGCGATTTTCTATAGGCCATGATTAGTCAGGTTGTAGCTCCAAATTGATCTTGTTGGCTCTAGATCTTTTGTACCTTATATTTGTAGTTCCGTGGTGATCTGAATATTTGTGTTATTTTAAAGGTGTTTTTCATGGACAGAATTTCTATTATTTTTTAAATTCCTATAGAGTTTTTGTGCAACCAAAGAGCCCAAACATGTTGATTTGTAAAATGTTTGAGAAAAACCTGATGCCATGGGAGCTTTTGTTGTAGTTGCAGTGGAGTGAGATTCTTCATGGTCTAATCCATTGTCCTATAAACTTTCCTATGTTTGATTATGCGATATTAATAAGTTTGATGTAATTGATAATAATTACTAATTGAATAATCTTTGATTTCATATTGGTTCAGTATCTTTCTAAGTTCATCTCAACCCAATGTTAGAGATGTCTTTGAAATTCTTTATATGATTGACGGTAACTTCTGCAATATAGAATATGAAGTTGCATCTTATCCGAAAAGGCTACAGCTATTACCGTCAAAACCTAATTTTTTTTGTAGTCGATTCTGGCTATATGTTAATTAACCTTTTTGCTGACTTTGCAATATTATGAAGTGCGTGAACGTGTACTACAAACCATACAGTTTGGTGCAAGTAATAGTAATGTTGTGAAGATGTAGTATTAAGTTGGACATGGGAGTTGGTATAAAGGCCTACTAAAAGATAATTGTGAGGTATTCGTGACTTTCGACAACCTTATAAATTATGCTTTATTGTTTGAAATTTCAATGCTTATCTGTAAGATTTGCAGGCTACATGACCTTCACCTCCTACAGGATTGAGCTATTTTGAAATTTCACAACAAGAGAGCATGGCACATATTAGTTGTTGGCTTGTACTTGACACCGCCGAAGATCTTCTAGTGTCTGCCGCAGCTATAGCATGCAGCTGTAGTACGAGTAAGTACAATCGCAGGTGCCAATTTTCCAGTAAACTTTCAGAGTTTGATCATGTTAGAATTTTTCATTATATCTGCACAATTATGGGATAAATAAGCTGTATTTTTTTTTGGAGGGCCTGTTGTTAAATACTTTGGCAGGATACATATTTGTTAACGATTGCATTGTGCAGCCGTATGAATTATTCTGTTTTCTATCTCGTGTTCCAACAACTTTTCAACACCTAAGCGTCCATGATCTGGATTTATGTCCGTGTTTTAAAAACCTGAAAACTTGGAATGTCCCTATTTACAAGCCAGGTTTCTAAAACCTTAATTAGTTTAAAATCAAGGTTTTTATGTGGATGTAACTAATTTTAAATGAGGAATTGATTAAGCTAAAGTGACCAGTGTATTCTAAGCCAACAATTTAGTCATTATTGATTTGAGTCTATATACATTATACTGGTCTCGTAAATTTCAATAAGGAAACCATCATTTGTTGTAACTCATACATTACATAATGTTAATGTATATCTATTAATTAAAGCATGATGTACAAACATGATAATACATATATCTTTGGTATAAAACTAAATCAGTTACTTTTTATCATCTCCCAATAATTCTAACCTTTTACTACTAGACTTATGCCGCGCAATGCGGCGGCGGTAGGAGTAGTGATGGCGGAGGTGGTGGTGACGTAGTGGGGGCGGCAGCGTGGACGGCAGTGGGGACGGCGGTGGGGGTGGCTATGGTGTAGAATGTAAAAATAATTGATGTTAAAGGTGGTAGTGTATTTATTTTAAGTCTTGAGGGATCTATATTGTAAATTATTTCATTAAGGGTATTATAGGTATATTAGATGGAGATGTCTAAATTAGTGAATAAAGGAGAGGGTTATTTTTGGTTTTTCAAAGGTAGAAAGTTTAAAAGAAAAATTGGGTGATTCGATTTATTATGTAGAGTTGTAAATGTTGAGCTAATAATAAAACTTGCAATAACTGAAAGGTTTAGACTGAACTTGACTATTGAGAAATACTTGAAGGACATACATTGTAATTCTCTCCCCCATTCTGTTCACTTCAATTTCACACCCTCCCCAACTTTAAAAATTAGGGTTTCTTTCCTTGTTTTCTAAGCTTCAAAATGAAACAAAAAAATTCTACTCAGATTGAAAATATGAGGCCTTCAAATGAGATGGTTTCTAGGGGTGGTTGCCCTCCAGCAGCAAGTTTAGATTTTGACTAAAGAGTCGAACATTCTTGTTTTTATGGCCGATGATTTTCTAAAAAATTCCCACAACCCCTAATTATGTTTTCTCAACACTAATCATTCATAATTCTCTTTTCTTTATCTATAATACCTTTTATCAAAATTCACTTCCTGTGAGATAGGCTTTGATGATGAATTTGAATGGGGCGTTATCTGAGTGGGAATGGAACAAAGTTTGAGATTATCCGTATCTTGGCGGGGCAATTGAATTCGGATGGTAATGTGATCAAAAAGTATGAATACTTTTCTTTCGCATTGCAACCGATTTGCAGCCATGGCGGATTGATCCTCTTTTGTTCCAGCTTTTATCCATTAATAATCTGAGCCTCTTACCTTTTTGTTTTCATTTATTTTGATTTTCTAACAAATTTTTACTATGATTTTTTATGGTTTATTCCTCTTGCATATTGGGATATTGTAAATGGGTAAACAGAAAAGAACGGATGCATATCTGACTCACAGACTCACAGCGATCGAAATTTCATATATCCTCTTGTAAAGCCATCAGAATTCCTAATCACCGGTCCAATTTGATGAAAGTTTTTTGAAAGACATCGATGTATAAAATATCACTAAAACTCAATTTAGTGGTATATTCAGGGGGTATAGTATCACCTCTATGTATAGCAATTATGACCCGTTCATCTATGAATTAATGGATTTAGGTTATGACTTTTGATCTAGTAATTGCTGCTGCAAATATGCCCGTGACACTTAGTGATGGATCACTGCATGATTGTGCTATTGTATTTATTTCTTGTTTATTACTCACCAAATTCTGGTGTTCACTTGTAAATTCTGGCAACTTATCTCATGCCATTAGAGCGCTTGTTGTAGTTGTAGCGCTACACCTGGTCTTGTTGCCTGCATTCGTGGTAATTACAAATGTAGGTGCATTATTACGAGCTGTTTTGTAAAATTTATGCTCAGTTATGTCATAGATGAGATTATATGTTTTTTTCTGAAGGATTTGTTACTACTACTTATTACTTTATGCACTATTGATGTCCTTTGTTTCAGGTGAGTCTCACACTTTGATATTTTAGATAACCCATGTACAATCTCACTAACAAGCTCTTAACTGCAAGTATTAGTGAAAATCAAAATTCTCTTTGATCTCATATTAAGTTCAATATCTTATTAGGTTCTTTGTATTAGAATGCCATCGTTTATATAAAAGAACGTATGTCTGCATATATGTGTATATGTATGTATAATTTTAGGGTTGTAGGTAAAAATGATCATTAGTGGTTCTTATTAGGTAGGAAAAGACATAAATAGCCTCACGTGGATTTCACGTGTGGGAGTTAACGGATGCGAGAAAAGTCTGTTTAAATAAAGGACTGGACTTGAACCTTATCCTCCCAGAAAGGACTGTCCATTTCATTTCAGATAGATAAGGATGAACTTGACTTTGAGGGTAAACCACATGGACGATTTCGGCTGTTAACTCTACTATGTAAATATCTCCCTTGAGTTTCAATCCCTCCCTAACCTTCAAATTAGGGTTTCCTTGTTTGTTTGTTTGTAAGCTTCAAAATGTAACAAAATATTCCACTTAGATTGAGATTTGAGGCCTTGAAAGGAGATGGTTTGTAGGGGTGGTTGCCCTCCAGCAGCAAGTTTAGATTTTGACTAAAGAGTCGAACATTCTTGTTTTTATGGCCGATGATTTTCTAAAAAATTCCCACAACCCCTAATTATGTTTTCTCAACACTAATCATCATCATCTTATTATATATCTACCAATATATTTATAATACCTTATCAAAATTCACCCCTTGTGAGATAGGCTGTGATGATGATTCTGAATGGGCGTATGTTTGAGTAGGAACGGAACAAAGTTTGTGATTATCTGTATATTGGCAGGGCAATCTCCTACGGATGGTAATGTGATTAAAAGTATGAATACTCTTCTTTCGCATTGCAACCTTTGATGTGAGATTTGCAGCCATGGCGGATTTATCCTCTTTTGTTCCTTATTTTACCCATCAATCTGAGCCTCATACCTTTCTATCTTCATTTATTTTGATTTTCTAACAAATTTTCACTATGATTTTTTATGATTTATTCCTGTTGCATATTGGGATATTGTAAATGGGTAAACAGAAAAGATTTTTATAATACAGAATCGCTCACGCAGGATGCGTATTTGACTCACAGTGATCGAAATGCCATATCTCTTGTAAAGCCATCGGAAGGCCTGGTCCAAGTTGATGAAAGGTCTTTGAAAGACTCGTATAAAATATTAAAAAAACACAATTTAGTGGTATATTCAGGGGGTATAAGTATCACCTTTATGTATAGCAATTATGAGCCGTTCATCTACGAATTAATGGATTTAGGTTATGATTTATGATTTACTAATTGCTGCTGCAAATATGCCTGTGACAGTTACTGATCGATCACTGCGTGATTGTGCTATTGTATTTAATTTTTCTTCATGAATCACCTAATTCCGGTGTTCACTTTTAAATTCTGGTAACTTATCTCATGCCAATATGCAATAGAGATCTTCTTGTAGTTGTAGCACTACACCCGCAGTAACTACAAATGTAGGTGCATTGTTACGAGCCGTTCCATAAAATTGTATGCTCAATTATGTCACATATGAGGTTATATGCTTTTTTAAATGATTTATTACTACTACTTGAATTACTTTAGGCACTAACGATGTCCTTCGTTTCACTCTTTGATATTTTAGATGACCCATGTACAATCTCCCTAACAATCTCTTAACTGCAAGTATTAGTGAAACTCAACATTTCTCTTTGATCTCATATTAAGTTCAATATCTTATTAGGTTTAAAATATATATATAAAAGAATGTATGTCTGCATATAGTATACTTCATAGGAACTATATGTGCATACTATATGTGAAAAATTAGGAATTTCTAATGAAGATTTCAGTTTCTTTCTTTAATGTGATACCTTCACAATGTAGATAGTTTAGTTACAATGCCAGCATTGAATACTGTGATTATTTCATGTTTTCCTCTTGAAACAGTACAGCGAGCAGATCAGATGGATAACCTTTTTTCTTCAGTGGAGGACTTGACGTGTCTAAACTTATCTAGGCTTTTCAGAACAGGGTTAGAGATATGCAGATCAGATAAATGCCCTCTATATGGCAACCTAGTTGGAAAGTGCATCTGTATTGCCATCAAAGCCTGGTTTTACCTCATAGTCAATTCAGGATATGTGTTAACCAACTTTAGTGCTAAATTCGCAGCACAAATGTAAGTAAGTGAATCCTTAACTTTATACCATAGCTTTATTAGCGATATACAAACTACTAATTGCATTGTCTCATGTGAATAGCTGTAATGAGAAGATTGAATACCAAGTTGGAAGCTGGACAAGAGAACCTGGAGCCTATAAAAAGGATGTTGTACGGTAGTCTAAAGATCTTTTTATAGATGCGTAATGTTTGTAGTCTGTGTGTTTGCTGTAATGTAACGAACAAAGAAAGATTTTGCAAGTTTAAATCTAAGTTTTAGTTAAAAATACCTGTGACTGTTTCTATTTGGTTACAAAGATTCCGCATCCATTAAGAAAGTGAGAAGTAACGTACACCACAATGTCTGTAACACCAAAAAGAATAAATTGGTAGTGCATAAATAAGTTACATAAGTTTAGATTATATGTGCCGATCCAATCCTACAAAATAGCCCAATTTGGCGAGTCATCATTACTATTTTCTCTAATGTATAGTCTTACACATATAGATTATATGTTGATTTCATGCTATCATCCTATAATGTGCATTTATATTTTTATAGTTTTCTAAATAATTGTAGATGATTTCAAAGTAGAAAGGGCAAAGGATAATAATATGAATTCAAAATCATAGATTAACACCCTACATGTTTTGGGCGGTGTATATTGCAGAATACTTTTTTATCTGTAGATTTTGAATGGACATATAGATATGGAAATATGTTAATATGTTATGCTATATATATATATATATTTGTTTTTTATCTCACTATACGATGTTCTCTTCAAAGGGTTAAATGTTCATCTTAGGTCGCGTTTGGTTCACAGAATCTGATGGAATTGGAATTGAATTCCATTCCTTAGTGCGTTTGGTAGTTCAAAGATGGAGGAATCTCATTCCGTTGGAATGTAAACATTCCATCATTTGATGGAATCTCCATTCCTTGGGGATGGGGGAAGGAATTTCATTCCTTCCGTTACTTGAATTCTCGAAAAATCAAAAACATTCTGTCAAATTCCATTCCTTCAGATTCCAATTCCTTTGATAGATTCCATTCCTTCCAAAAATATTCTGTGAACCAAACGCGCCCTTAGACCTACTAGATGATGAATTGCACTATTGATAGTAACTTTATTGTACTTCCAGAAAAGGCTACTAACAAAGGCCTTAGTATATTGAGGGTAGAAAAATGCTAGCAGGGGTTGAATCACAATATGTCTGTCAAATCCTTCACTCCTTGAGGCTTGAATCATCGGGTATATCCATATTTTAATAAATATAGCAGGTTATAAGAAAAAGAAGTGGTGGTGATCTATCATTTGATTTGAATTCATTTAGCTACATGTACGAATACAAAATTGATATATTACACAGTAATCTTGAAGCCTGCTAGCTAGGTTTTACTAAATTTCAGGGGTGTGTGTGTGTATGGATTGTTGATTCACAATCAAGCAACCAGGTTTTCTGTATGAACTTCTCATTGTCCTTCAAGATTGTTAGCATATGTGATTTCGTATCCAACTAGAGAGATTGCTCTGTAGCACCAAGGTTTCTTTGCCCTGTAGCGGCAAGGGTTCTAAAAAATTGCCTTGCCAAACTACAACTAATGAAAGCTTTGCTATTCATTAGTTGGTTAGTTTTTTGTAATTATTTTTATTGTTATTATTATTATCTTTGCAGGTAGTAATTCGAGACAAGTTGAAGTAACTTACCACACCCAGGATAATAGTAGCCAAGATCCCTTTCATCATTCATAGGTGTAGGGTGACTGTCTACTAACTTGGTAAGGTCATAATCTGAAAGCTTCCGCGTGAAATCATGCAAGTTTTATAAGTTCACAAGTACATTAAACCGGTATAATTTAAAAAACAAAATATAAGTATGGCAAGGAACCATCTCATAGGTCTGCTATAAATGTGGAAACGGCTAACAATATACTAGAAATCTTAGTTCAAATCCTATATTTGTGTATTCTTAATTTAATGTGCGGTCTGCAGGCAATAACTTGACCCCTTTGGGTATACTTTTGCTACTATCAGTCACTGCCTAAACTCATATGATAGATTGTAAATAGTGTCAAAATATGTTCCATCTATGATAGAGTATCGAGTCATAGAAGGACCGATTAACTTATACTATCTTGGTAAACTAATATATGAATCCTTAGTGAAGTCCTTTATAACATGTGAGTGGAAAATTGGAACTGTACGGTGTTTCTGCTTGAAGATGGGCAAGTCATATTTTAAAGGGTTTAGTATCCCGGAGTGTAAGTAACTTTGCAACTTTTTCTATTGTATGTAAGTATCAAAAATTTTGTACATTATATGTAAGTATCTCGCTAAATTGAACACTTAATGTAAAATTTTTACGTTGACCAATCAAAAACTTCTACGTGGACAGCTCATATGGTTGCCACGTATACATTTTTACATTAAACGTTCAATTTAGCGAGAAACTTACATATATTGTTCAAAATTTTTTATGCATACACACAATAGAAAAAGTTGCAAAGTTACTTACACTCCAGGATACTTAACCCTTTAAATAAGACATCTTGGCAATATATTGACTGTTTTTAGTGAAATACACAAATCAGATAAATAGTTATTTTGGTTAATTACCTTGGACTATATCAACCTATTGTCTCGGCTATAATAGTTTGGAAAATGATTGATATGCCTAAATAATAGGCCTAAAGATATGCCTAAAAATCTTAGGGTTGACATGTGGCATGATTAAAGGTGTAGATTAAGAAAGAGAATGAGTGGTATCCATGTGTCATATAGAATGTATTATGCATGTTTTTAAGTCTATATTTAGGCATATATATCATTACCCTTGTCTGGTGGGGCATAACCAATTGTTCATACTGTCAGTGGCTATGTTTATGTACACACAAGCCAATTAGTGGAACTTGACAAATTTAAAGGGACGAAAGTCACGGATCTAAAAATAACATTGATAGTTATGGACTTAGAAATAACACTAACACGAATAGTTTTTAATAAGATTTTAAATTGTTTGGATAGGAGTAGCTGCAAAAAAAATTTATCCAAAAAATCAAAAATCTTATCCTAAAAAGTCAAAATCGTAAACCGGACTTGCAAAATCACAATCATATTTGTGATGTTGGCCACTTATGTGATTGTTCAATCTAGTTTGTATTGAAGGTATTTCGTGAAAACTCTAAATAATTAGGATGTTTTGGTATATTTAGGATAATTTTTGGGTATTTAGGTTTTTTTCTCTATTAATTGCTAGTGTTTGTTGCGATGGGCGGAGGTACAATTCCCTTCATCGACAATTTTTTTATAAAGGCATTTATTATATGAATTCTTTCTAAAAGAATATCATTTGATGTTCACACATTTAAAGTATGTTCTTTCTGTTTTTTATCTTATGCTTGTACTAGTTATTTGTATATGATTTCTTTTAACTTCTGCTCAATTTTTTATACCCTGTTTTACGCGTTAATTTTTACGGATATGGGTCCAAGTGACAGTAAATAGACATTATGCATATGAATCTAGCAATATACTTCTTTTGAGATGAGATTTTCCAAGTTACTCAACTTATTCAAGTTGGAAAAATTTTGACCTTGATTTAAAATTTAAAAGATGATATATTAATCTTAACCTTTGATTTTAATTTAAGGGCCAAGATTGCTTTAACTTGACCCCTCAAGTTATTTTCAACTTGAGGGGATCTCCACCCACTTATTTTTTTTACTTCATTGATAACTGCATCTACTTTCCAAAACTACGCTTTTTAAGTAAAACAAAACAAAATTTTGACGTTTTTTGGTATTTTATGGGTAAATGTCTAGGAACCCTTAGTCCCGTAAAATAATTTTTTCTTTCAAGCTAGCAACCCTGCCTGACGATGAGACCCAATCTTGGCTGGTTGAATATGCTTTTGCAGGGATTCAAACTTGGGTGGTGTTCCCACCAACGGTTTCTGGTATTTTATCGTTCTCCTAAATCTAGTTTTTAAAGATACATTATAGCCAAATTTCTATTTAAAAGTTTTGTTATGCATATAGTATTTCTAATAATGTAGAGACAAAAGATCAAAATCATAAATTTCATTTAGGTTATATCAAAATTTGATCTGGGTATACTTTTATATGGGTAATTTATTTTGAAAATACCAAATTTTTAAAAAAAGCAAAAATCAATCAGAGTCTCCATTATACATATTAGACAAATGCTTGCATGATGGGACGGTATGAGTATTAATGTAAAAGTGATTTATGTAAATGGAGTGATATAATTGTATTATAGGTTGAGGGATGTATGTTGAAAATAATTTATTAAAGGTATTATAGGTATTTTAAGTGAAAATGTATAAATTAATGAAAAAAGAGAAATAATTTGGGTTTACAAAAAAATTAAAAGAACAAATGCTTTGTAATATAGCAGACATGTAGATATTAATTGCACATGTGCAAGTTGTGAAAATGGAGATCTATGAGTGGTTCTCGCTTTGGTCATCCCCCATCCGTCGAGAGTTTCGGGTTCTCTATGCTAACCATATTTTTATTTCATCTTTTGTAACAAAATTAATTTTATTCTTCAATCTTCATTTACATTCTAATTTATCAACTATATAATCACAACAATTTATTGAGTCGTACATTG
>CM067174.1:13475976-13480976 GCA_034093135.1 Erigeron breviscapus | reverse complement strand
GCAATATCGTGCAAACGTTAGGTACCATTTATAACTCAAAAGAGATATAAAAAAGTTAAGAATCATGATTATTTTTTAGTGAGAAGTAGACAAAAATCTTTAAAATACATAAACTTTTATGTATTTGGAATATGTCATTAAGATATATTTGTGATAAATTCTTATTAATCGATTTATGTCATAATTTATATTAATATTTAATATTTTTGATAAGAAATTACTATATATCTCTTTTATATATACATAAGTGTAATCTAATTATAAATAATATTTTTAATAAGTTTCGTGGGATTTTAGATAGTATATTTATTATGTGTTGCAAAAAATAAACAAAAATCTCATTAGATCAAGTGGTTTATGTTTCACAATAAAAGTTAGAGGTTGTAGGTTCTAATCATGCTTATGACTTTTTAATATGCTATTTATTTAATAAAAAAGCTAATGATTTATGTTTTTGTTTGTCAAAATCACTAACATATTTTAATGTGCGTTAACGTAAGTTGAAGATGATGAAAATAAATTTCCACTTGTGGTCTTTATGGCAAGCAAAGGACTACTATACGGATTACAATTATGATTCGCACACCTGTCATCATGTTTAAGTTGTTATAACTGTGGCACAAAATGCTTAGCTATTGTGAAAGCAGAATTGGGATAAAGTTGTGTTAAGGTTTATCTTTATTTACATACTAAAGGAGGGTCACTCATGTATGTCACAAAAGTATTTGAAGGCTTCCACATCGGAAAGATGACATGGGGGCTGATGAAATCGGTGTGTTTTAGTGTAGGTGTGTGTTGGAGGTTTTTTGGGCGGGCTTTTGATTTTTGAAATTGAAAGAGAGAGATGGAGAATGAAGAGAGAAAAGTAAAATAAAAGGTCATTATTATCAGATTTTGTTTTTCACCTCTATTTCCATCTCCTATCTATATTCACAAGATAAATCAAATCTGATAAAAATCAGATCTGACTGTACACCCTTTCCATCGGATCTTCATATCTATATGAGGGGGTAGCATGAGATGATGATATGATGGTTGAAAAGGGGGATACTTATTTATCATGGATCGTTGAAAATTTTCGAGTTTCAAAGAAGGTTTGTCATGGAGAAACCAAAGTGGGTTTTAATTCTATTTTATACTTTAACTTTTAACCAAATGTCTTTTCCGGGTCTAAACTAAAAAAATGTTTATTGTGGGGATTGAAACCGGTAAAAACACATATAAAGGATCCGCGACAAGGTAGCCAAGTCACTTTTGATTTTTAATTTCAATTTTATTTTTGCCTAAGTAGAAATTACATGTCATTAAGGTAGCTTTTTCTTGCCTCTTCATCATCATTCTTCATTTCTGCTAATACATAACCCTGTATCTATAATACTACATCTATAACACTTAAATCTATATGATGAGTCTCATCCTAGCTCCTCATAGATGTATGTATCTTTCTTCTCTTCTGTCTTTTTTGGGTAAAGGGTTACCCCGATCCATTATTATACCAACCACAAATATAATCTTCAGTACAAGTAATGTGATAGGATTGTCACATTAGTTCATATATACGATAAGCCGCATATATGTTAATAAGCTCAAGAAGCATACTATGTAAAAACAGATTACCACTATTATAAATCAAGCAAAGCTAGCTAAAAATGAAGCACATGATTGTATATGCAGTTGTAGCCACTTGTCCAGTCATGATCATACTATCCAGCACCCGTAGTGATTAATTTCTTTGGCAGTTGCCAAGCTTCCAACAAGATCGCCCCCTTGGTAGTCACTTTGAACCTCATTGTAACCAGTTTAAGCCGAATGGTATCCACAATTGCATCTTTCACTTGAGTTGCATTCCTCCTGTTATTGCTAAACAAACGGTTGTTCCTTTCTTGCCATATGAAGTAGGCTGTAGCCGCCAGGACAAGTCTTCCAACAACACTTTTAACTGTTCGATGCTTGGAGATGGGAATTAACCACGCAAGAGCATCCTCCCACTTCGCAGCCACATTATGCATGCCCGCTAGTGGTTTAATCAGTGACCATACCTGAGACGAAAAAGGACATTCAAAAAAGAGATGTTCGTGTGAGTCTGGTCCGGACTTGCACAATGAACAACACATAAGATTCAGATTAGTGGCTCCAGAAACGTCCCATTGTTTCAATTTATCTTGGGTCTTGAGTTTCCTATGGAAGATAAGCCATGTCAAGAAGGCATGCCTTGGAATGCAATTAGGAAACCAAACAGTATTGACCCAAGGCACTACATTCTGCCTACACCTGATCGTATCCCAAACAAGCCAGGTGGAGAAGTTCCTTTCAGAACCATTCTCATCATGCCACACTAATTTGTCCCTATGATCTAAATATAATTGGGGAACAACAACATTTATTAAGACCGGGAACAGATCAAACCACGCCGTAGGCCATTTCCAATTTCCTGCATCAACAAGATCTGATACCTTATCCTCTAAAGAGAAACCGGCTCGCATGATATCCCTAGGGGTTACAAATGATCGGATAGGACCTTGGCTGCACCATTTGTCGAACCACATAGATGTCGATAGACCATTTCCAAGCTTAGACCAAATGTGAGAACGTATACAAGGTCTAAGCTGAAGTATTTTCCTCCAACCCCAACTCATACCCGAAGTAGGCGCAATCTCCCAAAAATTCCTTCCTTTTAGCTTATACATGTGAATCCATTGCACCCATAATGACTTACGGTGGTTGAGGATACTCCAAATATGATATGACATTAAAGCTTTGTTAACATCAGAAATACGCCTTATACCTAATCCTCCTTCATATTTGGGTAGACAAACCAGTTTCCATGAAGCTTTTGCTTTTCCTTTCTTCATTTCACCTTGACACCATAGAAACCCACGCATCTTTTTCTCTAGTTCTGATATTATACCAGAAGGAATTATAAAGACCGATGCCCAGTAAGTATGTAGCGAAGAAAGCACTGAATTTACTAGTTGGAGTCTTCCAGCAAAAGACAGAGTTTTATTCCTCCAATCAGTGATCCTCTTTTCCATTCTTTCCACTAACATTTTACAATCTTTATAAAGCAGTCTCGTTGAAATAAGAGGGACCCCGAGATATCTTACAGGTAATTTACCTTCTTCAAATGGTAAGACATTCAGAATGGCTTGTTTGACCTGGTGAGGGACATTACAGAAAAAGATAGTACTTTTAAGTAAACTTGGGACCAAACCTGACATATCCTTGAACTGATTTAGTGCCTCAATTATCAGTTTGGCAGAGCTAACATCTCCACGGGAAAATAAGAATAGGTCGTCTGCAAAACAAAGGTTGATAAGTCGTTGTTTGTCACAACGATTATGGAACCCAAAAGATGAGTCGGCGAGCACCGATCGTTGCAATATGAGAGTTAACACTTCCATAACAAGTGTAAAAAGGTACGGAGACATAGGGTCACCCTGCCTTAGACCACGCCTCCCTTTAAAATAGCCATACAAGTTCCCGTTTATGCTTAATGAGAAAGAGGGACTCGTCACACAAGCTAATACCCATCTGATCATTTTTTCATGAAACCCAAATCCAAGCAAGACTTTACGCAAGAATTCCCAGTCGACAGTATCATAAGCTTTTTGTATATCCACTTTGAGAGCCACCCTTGGTGGACCACGATCCAAGTGGTAATCATGCATGATTTCTTGGGTAAGTAATATATTATCAGAAATTCTTCTCCCAGATACAAAAGCTGATTGGTTTATACTGACTAAATCATCGAGCCCCTCCTTTAAGCGGTTAGTAATTATCTTACTAATGCACTTATACAAGACATTACAACAAGCAATCGGTCTATAGTCAGTTATCATAGATGGGGTCTCTATTTTTGGCACCAAGGCAATGATGGTATGGTTGAGTTCCTTCAATAATTTACCATTAGCAAAAAAATTCTCGATAGCTTTACATACTTCATCCCCTACAACATCCCATGAACTTTTAAAGAAAGCTGAAGAATAGCCATCCGGACCCGGAGCTTTATTATCCCCAATATCAAACATAGCCTTTTTTATCTCTTCCTTTGTAACCGAGCGAATCATAGAGTCAGCTTTATGGGGATCGAGTTTGTTAACAAACAAATCATCTGTAGGTACCTGAGTTGTAGTACTCTCCATACCAAGAAATTTTAACATCATCACTTTCCTAATACTCATAAATCTTTGATGTCGTAACCACTCATCAGAGATTAAATTAGCTTCAACAAATCGGGAAAAGGGGCGATGAAGGGAGGGGTTGGGTTTTTGTAAATCCTTTTTGCTAATTCGTTAATTAAATCCAAACTCCCTTCTGTTGTTGCTGCTTCTCGCCGGCGTCCTAGTCACGTAAGCGGAAAAGAGATTTGTATATATGGATAGATATAGGTAGGTATATACAATAGCAAGTAAGATATAGATCCAACCACCAAATCTGTTGCTCCAACCACCCTCTGTTGCTACTACTTCTCTCTACACCAGACTCCGGCCATCGGGCTCCTCGTCGAATGGGCGACAACCTTTGAAATCATTTGCTCTTATGGCAATTAGTGTGTAGATAGCTAAATACAATATGGGAATCTGATGTAAATGATATATTCATTTGTTGATTTTTTTAGTTTTGATTTGAGTGTTTTTATACAATCTGCAAGTGTTTTTTTTATTTTATAATTAAATACCAACTTTTGTACCAAGAGCCATTAAGGTGGGATGAACTAAGGTCGCGTTTGGTTCGCATAATGTTTTTTGATGGAATGGAATCTGATGGAATGGAATTCTGATGGAATGAAATTTGATGGAATGGAATCTGATGGAATTGAATTTAATTCCTTTAGTATGTTTGGTATGCAAATTTATTCAAAGAATCATAATACACATATTGGGAAATGACATAATTAGACTTCTTATTGAAAAAATAAAAAGTCAACTTACTCAGCTCTTTTTTTCGAAACGGTCGTATTTCAAGGGTGTTTTGTCAAACAAGTTTTCGATTTTTTTCTT
>CM067174.1:13410819-13474976 GCA_034093135.1 Erigeron breviscapus | reverse complement strand
GAAAGTAATGGTTGTTATTCTCCTGAGCTTTGAACTCGGGATCTCACTGGACCAGAACCAGGACCTATATACATATATAGTTAATAATTGTTATTGTTATTATACTACCTCCAAACCCTAAATGAAGAGAGGCTGTGATGATTAAATGTCTATATCTGAGTCGATAATCAGGACAAAGTTTGAGATTATTCGTATCTTGGCGGGGCATAATAATGTAATCAGAAGATGGCTATTAAGTTCTTTTTTCAGCAACTTCTGTTTATTATTATTGCAGCCATGGCGTTTTAGTCCGCCTTGTTCTGACTGTAAAACAGATCTGAGCCTCATTTTCTTAAATTTATTTTAATATATTTTAAAGTGGATAGTATGCTGTTTAGGTAAGTAGTATTGTTTCTCAAAGTGATTAATATGTTGTGTGTTTTAAAGTGTTTTGATAAATTTTTAAGTGTTTAGATTAATTTTTTCTGAACATCAGAGTTTTGTTTCTAAAGTGTTTGATCAGTTGTGGGTTTTTATTTTCTTTTTATATCAAAAATTTGTTTGAGATTTATCAAGATTGGATATTGAATATGCAGGACTGGATCGACAATAGGGGTTGAACTTTTGTTAGTGATTTGTGGTCAAGTTTTGCTAAAAAAATGTCGGATATTGTTTTTAGATTTTAGAATATGTAGGGTTAGATCGCCAGTATTGTTTGAGCAGTGATTTGGGTTCTAACACAGTGTAGAAAAAAGGAAGAAGTCTTGGAGGTTTTCGATAATTCTTAATCTATTTGGCTACATATGAAGCCACAGGTGTTATTGATCTACCTTTTGAATTTTGATATAGTTTGTAATTTTTGAACCCCCGGTGCATACAAAATAGAGAACTTAGAATGAATGAAATTTTGTATCTTTATTTAGTTTGCGATTTTTCATAGGCCATGATAGGTCAGGTTGTAGTTCTAAGTGAGTATTGTTGTTGACTGATGTTCAACATGACGTCTGTGTCGCCATTGATGGAGTTTTGCTTAGTTCTTTTGCAAGTATTTGTAGGGCTCTAGATCTTTCCTCGGTCACTTAATGTGTAGTTCTATGGTAATCTGAATATTTACCTTATTTTGAAGGTGATTTTTGTTGGCCAAAATTTCTTTTATCGTTAGACTCCTATATAGTTTTTGTGCAACAAAAGAGCACAAACATAATGATTTGTAAGATATATGCGACAAACCTGATGTCAATGGAGATCTTGTTGTAGTTGCAGTGATACACCTGGAGCAAGTACGAATGAAGGTGATGATCTTAGAGTGAGATTCTTCATGGTCTAATCCATTGTCCTGTAAAATTCCTATGTTTGATAATGTGATAATGCTGATATAGATAAGCATGTTGTGAATGATTAATTACTACTAATTGAATAATGTTATGCCCTACTGATTCTAGCACTTGTTTGTTTTAGATGACCTGGATAAAATCTCTTCTTCAAGCTTGTAAACTCGAGTGCCAGTGAAACTTAACTTTTCTGTTTGATTGCATACTAGTTCATTATCTTTTTAGGTTCATTTCAAACCAATATGACACATCTTTGAAAAGTGATTTCTTTTCTCTATATGATTGATTGGCACTTCTACAATATAGAATATTAAGTTGCAATGCCAATATGCCATCGTAGAGCTAATTTACTATATAACCTGTTAACTTCAATTAGTATGCGGAGAACGGCTGAACAAACAAATGGTATATTTGATTAAGTATAGTTGCTATGACTTCACAAGAGAATGAGAGTTATTTGCATGCTGTGTAAACTAGTAAATTAGGTCACTGATCTCCAAGTTGCATTTACGGTTACAACTTGCAAGTAGCTCAACTAGTATTATACAGCTTCTAACAACCAGCAGTAATAGGCTGCAAGATGTACATGGCTTAGATCATAGCCTTATGTGTATACTAGGCACTAGCTACTAATCATACAGTCTCATGTGAAAAACATTTAGGTTTTAGAAAATTTTTTAATGATTAGAGAAGAGATATGCATGTATAAGATTGATGCTCTCATGAAGCCATCTACAGCCAGAAAGGTTATAGCTATTGCCATCAATGCCTTGTCATCTTTTGTAATCAATTCAGGGTATATGTTGATTAACTTTGTTGCTAAATTTGCAAGTTTGATAAAGTGCGTGAACGTGTCATCTAGATCATAGCCTTATAATCTATGTGCTAACTACTAACCATACAGTTTCATGTAAGTGGTAGTAGTGTGAAGATGCCAAGATGGATATCGAGTTGGACATGGGCTGGAAACTGAGATGGAGGCCTACAAAGAGATTATTGTGCAGTAGCTGGAAATTGAGATAAAGGCCTACAAAGAGATGACTGTGCGGTATCGCTGGCTTTCGACAACTTGATAGATATCTTGTGGTCTGAAATTCCAACACTTATTTTCTCTACTTTACGGTGAGAGTTTTACCTTGGATTTATTGATTTTGCACATTTTTGGGCATTATGTATAGGGAAACTATATAGATACCAACATTTTTTCTTCATACACAACACTTTCATGTATTACCCACTTGTACAATGTGCATTATGTTGCTTGTGTATGTTGTAAAAAAAAAAAAGAAAGAAACTGCTCAGTGCCGTCTTCCGCCGGTTTTGAGCCCCAATACCTTGACGGTGTATGGGGGAGGTTAAGATGTAGGCAGACCTTACCTCTACCTAAGTAGAGAGTGTAATACCCCTCAAAATTACATTATAGTCAATTTAAGGTTTGAAATCATTTTAAGAGAATAGTGTTATAGTAGCCGATAAAAAATAAAATAAAATCCAAAACTATAGAATGCTAGTACTTACCATAAAATAATTATTACAGTCTTTAGGATTAAGTTAATATCCTATTAAAAATGGGATAAATATCGTTGATGACTTAGAGGAAGAATATGAACATGAGATTTAAGTATTTTCAACTCTTGAAATGTAGAATGTGTCATTCATTAATATAAAATGAAGTGGTGGATATGAATATAACTTTTGGTACTTATCTTCTAATTAAAGGATACAAGCCATGTATTGGTGTTGCTAGTTACTATATTATTTAGAAGACTAGATGATCATGAAGTTGGGTTAATTGGGCCGTAAGAATGGTTTTAGTCAAACACAAATATCCATATAAAATAACCTAAACCTAAAGAAAGATACATATACATATATGTTATTCGTTTTCGTTGGAGCCGCAATAGTAGAAAAGAAATATATAAACATCATCATCCCATTCGTTTGAGTCTGCCGCAAAACAAAACTAATTACACAATGGTTTATCAATATAATAATAATAAGCATTGGTCTTGATTATGAAGCTACCTTATCGACAGAAACAAATATATACTTTTGTTTCATAATTCCGTTCGTACGAAACAAAGAATAAGCAAAGCTGGGATTTCTGGCTCTCGGTGATTTTTGGTTCTTGTGCTTTTCGTGATCTCAGGTAGATATTCTAGAGGTTATTAGGATTTTGGGTAAAATCTTTCTTCTCAAAACTTCTTTTGATTTGTATGTAAAGTCTTATGGATATAGTATATTAATTGAAATATTTTCTGCTTGCTAGACTTTGTATAATATTGTGATTTCCATTTTGATGTACTAACGATGTTGCCTTCATGATTGTGAATTGGGAAATCATAATATTTTATTATCTATAGTTGTGTCAAAACCATCTCTTGAAACGATTAGAAAGTTGTCCCGAAAAAGGTGGGTTTGGGTGTTACATTTGATGCGGTGATTCGTACAAGTGTTCCCCAATTCGTACACTCATATATGTTCCTCGAGTATTGGTCCCGAAAGAGGTACGTTTGGGTGTTACATTTGATGCGGTGATTCGTACAAGTGTTCCCCAATTCGTACACTCATATATGTCCCTCGAGTATTGGCCCCGAAAAATTAATACAGTCGCATATTATGAGTCATGATGGCTCAATTATATATTTGTGAGAATTGGGTGAATGGAGATGTGATTTTAAGCCTATATTTAAATATATATATTTTTTGTTACTCTAATTGTCCAAAAATTCATTTTTGTCTCTTAAAAACACATTCGATATGTTTATGTATATAAGTTGGTCAAAACGGTTTCTTAAGATATGCATATAAGAGTAACCTATCCATGGAGGTCCCATGGGCGCGTTATTGTGACACCGATGACGTGGCACCGGCCGTAGCGGTGTATTTGATTTGATCTACGGCGTCTCCTTTTGATAACCCGGTAGTGGTTCGAGCTCATTATATTATATTTGGATAGGAGGCGTATGGATCGGTCCTAGGCATATTTTGATAAGTTTGACGGTGGGCGCTTATCGTAGTGTCATACGAGGCGTTTGCACCAAAAATGAATGATTAGTGGAGTAGCTACCCTATGATTTCATTCGGCCCTTATTTGTTTGACTCTTAGATGCATTATTTTATGAAACTTGGTTTTATATTTGATATATATTTGATGTATAATATATTGTGGGATTATACATATTTGAACTTTGATTTGAAATATGTATGTTTCGAAAATAAGTTTGTTTATAAAAATATGTTTTCGCTTTTCATACTATATTCCAGCTTTTGTCATATCCGTTCACTGGGCTTTTGCTCAGCCGTATTCCTTTTTCTTTCTTATACGGCAGGTTATCAGAAGGGCTTTGGGATCGAAGTAGATAGAAGTGGACTTAGCAACCCTTGACATAGAGCTTTATATCAAGATTTAGAACATCATTTGTATTTGTCAAGTTGACTTTATAGCTTGATTTTGGTTTGACTTTGAATAAGAATAACGCCCTTTTGCCTTTTAGTTCTTTTGATATCATTTTGTGATGTTTAGAAAGTTAGGGGCGTTACAGAGAGGCTGCTTCCATTTTTTTATCTAAATGTTAAAAAAAGCCCTCCAACCGTACATATCAAAAAAAATAATTATGGCAGACCGTGTAGTAGACTATTAAGATTGATATGTACGCTAGCAGTAGCAGTAGCAGTTGAATATATATTGAGTATGCATCATATACAAGATAGTGAAGGCCACTTCGTTTATAAACAAGCGAATGCCCGTTTCTTAATTGTTTCCACTAAGTATGGTAGTAGTTGCTACTGCATATACTCGTGACAATCAGTGCAGTAGTGATGTTTCATGATTCAGCTGTCATTTATTTTCATCCCCTTTTCTCCATCAAATCTACATATGCCCTTGTAAACACCATGAGCAGTGTCTCATAATTGCAATTTGCAATGCTTATTTATAAGATGTACAGGCTTCATAACCTTCTCCACTTCGTATAGGACAAGAGAGCAAGACATATTATTTGTGGCTGTAGATGAGTTTTATCGTTCACTTAATGGCTGCATCAGACCAGAGATGCCAGGCATTCTTACGGAAAAGTTTAAGACGGTGATCAATGATTATGTTATCAATTATGGGGATAGGTTGTATAATTTTTTTCCAGAAGGGTTTGTTTTTTGGCATGATACATATTTGTTAACTAGGTTTTAGGTAAAATAAAACAAGTATTAAAGTAAAACAAATAAAACAATAGGTTTTACATTGAAATCACCGTGCATCATAAGTATCATCGTACATCAATTGCTTCGTGAAGATAATCTTCGTGCATCAATTTAACTATGATCTAAGGGTCAAGATCTTATCTTATTTGTTTTACTTTAATAGTTGTTTTACAATACCTAACCCTTCAATAAATAAAAGTACGTCTTGTTCATTAACATCTCGGAAATATTCCGCCATAGTTAGGGCAGTCAAACCAACTCTCATACGAGCTCCCGGCGGCTCAACTCTGGACAGGCGGTTGAAACTACCAAGCTGGAGTACGGTAGGGTTAACTATTGCATTTTGGGCAGCCATATGAATTTTACTATTCTTTCTTTCTGTATATTTTACATCTCGTATGATTTCCAACAACTTTTTAGCAAAATGATGACGGTCTGATGCAACCATTAATTGAACCGGACAACTCGTGTCCAAAACCTCTTCCTGACACGTATTCTCAAAACCCGTAAAGTAGGAGAAATGTCTATTTGGAAGCCAGGTTTCTAAAATCTTTGAATTTAAATGAGTAATTAAGCTAAAGTGACTAGTGTATGTGTACGATAAGCCCACAATTTAGTCTTTTTAATTACTTAAACATAAACATATATTACCGAGTAGTCGAGCACTAACTGTAGATGATATTCATTTGATTTTTTTTTTTTTTGAACAGCCATTTTATATTGATAACACTTCGGCAGTATAAAGTAATTATATATATATACAAAGAAGGACAATCTTAGGAATATTAGCTTTTTTGTCCACATCTGCGCTTTATATATATATATAATGTTTGCCAATTATAAAACAAAACAAATGTGATGTTTGGTGTAGTGGTTTGTGTGCTACCCTTTGTGAGTGGAGATCTTTGGTTTGAAATCCACCCTCCTTTTTTTTTTTTTTTTTTTTTTTTTTTTTTTTTTTTTTTTTTTTTTTTTTTTTTTTTTTTACTGAACCACTTTTACTCTTAGAAGGTACCCTTTTTTTTTTTTTTTTTTTTTTTTTTTTTTTTTTTTTTTTTTTTTTTTTTTTTTTTTTTTTTTTTTTTTTTTGTTAAATTTTTTTTTTTTGTTGTTTTAGCAAGTGTTTTATTTTTATTTTTTTTTCATTTAGTTTTAGTTTTTTTTTTTTTTTTTTTTTTTTTTTTTTTTGGTTTTAGTATATTTTTTTTTTTTTAACATTTGGTTTTCAATACTTTTTACCCCCATAAATTTGTGGTTTTCTTAACCCGCTAATAAATGCAAACGTTTTAAAATCCACCAAACTTTAAGTGTCCAAAATATCTTTGCATGACGCAACGTCGATCCCGGACAACGCCTTCCCGGAGCAACGCCCGGGGTCAAAAAACTTGTTACATCAAATACATAGGGTTAATGCGCCATAATGAGCACGTCAAACAATCTTCCTATATCGAGATGATACCCATAAAAAAGACATTGAAACAATAGAATTAAAAACATCTTCTACCGTCTTCCAGTCGATATACATTGTACATATCTCTTAAATTCCAACGAGAAAACTATCTTTTGGTCATTTAACTATTAATCAACGCAGGATATACAAACATATGAATACAATATCTTTGGTTTAAAACCAAAAAAGTTTGAGATTTAAATATTTACCATCTCCCAATTATACTTTAACGTTTTACTATAACTCGATCCTTGTAGATATTAAGCTAATAATAAAACTTGCAATAACTGAAAAGTGTAGACTGAACTTGACTATTGAGATATACTTGAAGGACAAACATTGTAATTTTCTCCCCATTCTTTTCACTTCAATTTCACATCCTCCCCAACTTTAAAATTAGGGTTTGTTTGTTTGCTTTCTAAGCTTCAAAAATGTAACAAAAAAAAAATTCCACTCAGATTGAGAAATGAGGCCTTCAACGGAGATGGTTTTCAGGGGTTGTTGCCCTCCAGCAGCAAGTTTTGATTTTGACTCAACAGTCAAACATTCTTGTTTTTTATGGCCGATGATTTCCTAAAAAAATTCCAACAACCCCTAATTCTGTATGTATATATATATATATAGGTTGTGGTTCAGATAAAACAAGTATATCATGAAAATATTTATGCATTAGCGTGTATCTTTCTCTCTCTCTCACACACACAGAAGGAGGATTGGGGAAATGTGAAATGAAGTACGAGGTATCTAACAGCCATCCATATATTCACTTTTCTTATATATATATATATATATAACCATAAACAGAGGGAGGCTGTGATGATGAATTATGTATATATAAATAGAGGGAGGGAGGCTGTGATGATGAATTTGAATGGACGTTATCTGAGTGGATTGGAACAAAGTTTGAGATTATCCGTATCTTGGCGGGGCAATACGAATTCGGATGGTAATGTGATAGAAAAGTATGAATACTCTTCTTTCGGATTGCAACCGATTTGCAGCCATGGCGGATTGATCCTTTTTTGTTCCAGCTTTTACCCATCAATCTGAGCCTCATACCTTTTTTTGTTTTCATTTATCTTGATTTTCAAGATTTTTAAACAGAAACTATGATTTATTTGTGTTGCCATATTGGGATATTGTAAATGGGTAAATACAGGGTTTCGTGTTAAGTTACTCGGGAAGGACGAGTATTTGATTGAAAGTTTATTTGTAAGACTGAATGTATAAAATATTACTACAACACAATTTAGTGGTATATTCATGTTGTATAAGTATCCCCTCTATATATGACAATTTTGGACCCGTTCATCTAGGAATTAATGGATTTGGGTTATGACTTATGATTTAGTAATTGCTGCTGAAAATACGACTGTGACACTTGGTGATACATGGATTGTGCTATTATATTCATCCGTTCTTTTGTAAACACCATTCAGGTAACTGACATCATTTCATTAGAGCTGTTGTAGTTGCAGCGCTACACCTGGACTAGTTGCGTGTATCTGCAGTAACTACAAATGTGGGTGCAATGTTACGAGTTGTTCTGTAAAGTTATATGCTCAGTTATGTCATAGATGAGGTTATACTGAATGTTATGAGTTGTTCTGTAAAGTTATATGCTCAGTTATGTTCTTAAAATTTCATGCTCTTTAATTAGAGATGTCATTCGATATACTTTCGACGAATTTTTAAATCCGAGGGCGGAGCCCGTACGGCTAAGGCATTTGGCTATCACACTCTATGACTTATCACCTCCTATGACCTATCACCCCCACCATCTCACCGCCGCAACGCGCGGGTACTTTCTCTCGTATATATAAACAAGGGAGGGAGGCTGTGATGATGAATTTGAATGGGCGTATATCTGAGTGGACGGAACAAAGTTTGAGATTATCCGTATCTTGGCGGGGCAATACAATTCGGATGGTAATGTGATAGAAAAGTATGAATACTCTTCTTTCGGATTGCAACCGATTTGCAGCCATGGCGGATTGATCCTTTTTTGTTCCAGCTTTTACCCATCAATCTGAGCCTCATACCTTTTTTTGTTTTTCATTTATCTTGATTTTCAAGATTTTTAAACAGAATTTTACTATGATTTATTTGTGTTGCCATATCGTAAATGGGTAAATACAGGTTTTCGTGTTAAGTTACTTGGGAAGGAGGAGTATTTGATTGAAAGTTTTTTTGCAAGACTGAATGTATAACATCACTTCTATGTATGGCAATTTTGGACCCGTTTATCTAGGAATAATGGATCTGGGTTATGACTTATGATTTAGTAATTGCTGCTGAAAATACGACCGTGACACTTGGTGGTACATGGATTGTGCTATTATTTTCATCCGCTCTTTTGTAAACACCATTCAGGTAACTTACAACATTTCATTAGAGCTGTTGTAGTTGCAGTGCTACACCTGGACTAGGTGCGTGTACTGCAGCAACTACAAATGTAGGTACGATGAGCCGATGATGCGAGTTGTTCTGTGAAGTTTTATGCCCAGTTATGTCATAGATGAGGTTATACGCTTTTTCTGAATGATACATTACTACTACTTGAGTTACTTTGAGCACTGTTGATGTCCTTCGTTTCAAGTGAAGTTCACACTTGGACATCTTAGATGACCCATGTATAATCTCACCAACAACCTCATAACTTCAAGTATTAGAGCACTCAACATTTCTCTTTGATCTCATATTAAGTTCAATATCTTATTAGTTTTTAGGTTTAAATCAACTTTTTAGTATTTCACATTGTTTTGTGCATTGATTTGGGTTCTAGCACGGTGTAGAAAACATACGAAGTATGTGAGATTTTCGATATGTCCTCCCCTGGTAATGATTGTTAATCTATTTGGCTACATTTGCCAAGCCACAGGTGTTATGGCTATGCGTTTGTTGTGATGATTATTTTGTTAATCTTCCCGCGGTGCATACAAAATAGAGAACTAAGAATGAATGTTGATTTATATGTTTAATTAGTTTGCGATTTTTATAGGCCATAATAGGTCTGGTTGTAGTTCCAAATGAATTTGGTTGTCGACTCTGCATGAGGTCTTTTTGCAGCCATGGCGGATTTATCCTCTTTTGTTCCAGATTTTACCCATCAATCTGAGCCTCATACCTTTGATGTTTTTCATTTATTTTGATTTTCAAGATTTTAAACAAAATTTTACTTTGATTTATTTGTGTTGCCATATTGGGATATTGTGAAGGGTAAATAGAGGTTTCCTGTCCAAGTTACTTGGAAAGGACGAGTATTTGATTGGAAGTTTTTTTTTTGCAAGACTGAATGTATAACATATTACTGTAGCACAATTTAGTGGTATTGGTATATTCAGGTAGTATAAGTATCACCTCTATGCATGGCAATTCTGGACCCGATTATATACGAATTAATGTATTAGGGTCTTGACTTATGATTTAGTAATTGCTGCTGAAAATACGACCGTGACACTTGGTGGTACATGGATTGTGCTATTATTTTCATCCGCTCTTTTGTAAACACCATTCAGGTAACTTACAACATTTCATTAGAGCTGTTGTAGTTGCAGTGCTACACCTTGACTAGTTGCGTGTATCTCCGGTAACCACAAATGTAGGTGCGATGTTACATTTTTAATTATTTCAAGCACTATTGATGTCCTTCGTTTCAGGTGAAGTTCACACTTTGACATTTTAGATGACCCATGTACAATCTCACCAACAATCTCATGACTTCAATTATTAGAGAAACTCAAAATTTCTCTTTGATCTCATATTAAGTTCAATATCTTATTAGGTTCAACTCAACTTTTCAGTATTTAACATTGTTTAGAGCATTGATTTGGGATCTAGGTTTCTGGCTCGGTGTAGAAAACATAAGAAGTATGTGAGATTTTTGATATGTCCTCCCCTAGTAATGATTGTAAATCTATTTTGCCACATTTGCCAAGCCACAGGTGTTATGGCTATGCCGTTTGTTGTGATGATTATTTTGTTAATCTTCCCGCGGTGCATACAAAATAGAGAACTAAGAATGAATGTTAATTTATATGTTTATTCAGTTTGCGATTTTCTATAGGCCATGATTAGTCAGGTTGTAGCTCCAAATTGATCTTGTTGGCTCTAGATCTTTTGTACCTTATATTTGTAGTTCCGTGGTGATCTGAATATTTGTGTTATTTTAAAGGTGTTTTTCATGGACAGAATTTCTATTATTTTTTAAATTCCTATAGAGTTTTTGTGCAACCAAAGAGCCCAAACATGTTGATTTGTAAAATGTTTGAGAAAAACCTGATGCCATGGGAGCTTTTGTTGTAGTTGCAGTGGAGTGAGATTCTTCATGGTCTAATCCATTGTCCTATAAACTTTCCTATGTTTGATTATGCGATATTAATAAGTTTGATGTAATTGATAATAATTACTAATTGAATAATCTTTGATTTCATATTGGTTCAGTATCTTTCTAAGTTCATCTCAACCCAATGTTAGAGATGTCTTTGAAATTCTTTATATGATTGACGGTAACTTCTGCAATATAGAATATGAAGTTGCATCTTATCCGAAAAGGCTACAGCTATTACCGTCAAAACCTAATTTTTTTTGTAGTCGATTCTGGCTATATGTTAATTAACCTTTTTGCTGACTTTGCAATATTATGAAGTGCGTGAACGTGTACTACAAACCATACAGTTTGGTGCAAGTAATAGTAATGTTGTGAAGATGTAGTATTAAGTTGGACATGGGAGTTGGTATAAAGGCCTACTAAAAGATAATTGTGAGGTATTCGTGACTTTCGACAACCTTATAAATTATGCTTTATTGTTTGAAATTTCAATGCTTATCTGTAAGATTTGCAGGCTACATGACCTTCACCTCCTACAGGATTGAGCTATTTTGAAATTTCACAACAAGAGAGCATGGCACATATTAGTTGTTGGCTTGTACTTGACACCGCCGAAGATCTTCTAGTGTCTGCCGCAGCTATAGCATGCAGCTGTAGTACGAGTAAGTACAATCGCAGGTGCCAATTTTCCAGTAAACTTTCAGAGTTTGATCATGTTAGAATTTTTCATTATATCTGCACAATTATGGGATAAATAAGCTGTATTTTTTTTTGGAGGGCCTGTTGTTAAATACTTTGGCAGGATACATATTTGTTAACGATTGCATTGTGCAGCCGTATGAATTATTCTGTTTTCTATCTCGTGTTCCAACAACTTTTCAACACCTAAGCGTCCATGATCTGGATTTATGTCCGTGTTTTAAAAACCTGAAAACTTGGAATGTCCCTATTTACAAGCCAGGTTTCTAAAACCTTAATTAGTTTAAAATCAAGGTTTTTATGTGGATGTAACTAATTTTAAATGAGGAATTGATTAAGCTAAAGTGACCAGTGTATTCTAAGCCAACAATTTAGTCATTATTGATTTGAGTCTATATACATTATACTGGTCTCGTAAATTTCAATAAGGAAACCATCATTTGTTGTAACTCATACATTACATAATGTTAATGTATATCTATTAATTAAAGCATGATGTACAAACATGATAATACATATATCTTTGGTATAAAACTAAATCAGTTACTTTTTATCATCTCCCAATAATTCTAACCTTTTACTACTAGACTTATGCCGCGCAATGCGGCGGCGGTAGGAGTAGTGATGGCGGAGGTGGTGGTGACGTAGTGGGGGCGGCAGCGTGGACGGCAGTGGGGACGGCGGTGGGGGCGGCGATGGTGTTGAATGTAAAAATAATTGATGTTAAAGGTGGTAGTGTATTTATTTTAAGTCTTGAGGGATCTATATTGTAAATTATTTCATTAAGGGTATTATAGGTATATTAGATGGAGATGTCTAAATTAGTGAATAAAGGAGAGGGTTATTTTTGGTTTTTCAAAGGTAGAAAGTTTAAAAGAAATTGGTTTGTTTTATTATTAGAGTTGTAAATGTTGAGCTAATAATAAAACTTGCAATAACTGAAAGGTTTAGACTGAACTTGACTATTGAGAAATACTTGAAGGACATACATTGTAATTCTCTCCCCCATTCTGTTCACTTCAATTTCACACCCTCCCCAACTTTAAAAATTAGGGTTTCTTTCCTTGTTTTCTAAGCTTCAAAATGAAACAAAAAAATTCTACTCAGATTGAAAATATGAGGCCTTCAAATGAGATGGTTTCTAGGGGTGGTTGCCCTCCAGCAGCAAGTTTAGATTTTGACTAAAGAGTCGAACATTCTTGTTTTTATGGCCGATGATTTTCTAAAAAATTCCCACAACCCCTAATTATGTTTTCTCACATAATTTTCTTGAATGTTTCAACCCCTAATTCTCTTTTCTTTATCTATAATACCTTTTATCAAAATTCACTTCCTGTGAGATAGGCTTTGATGATGATTCTAAATGGGGCGATATCTGAGTGGATGGAACAAAGTTTGAGATTATCCGTATCTTGGCGGGGCAATTGAATTCGGATGGTAATGTGATCAAAAAGTATGAATACTTTTCTTTCGCATTGCAACCGATTTGCAGCCATGGCGGATTGATCCTCTTTTGTTCCAGCTTTTATCCATTAATAATCTGAGCCTCTTACCTTTTTGTTTTCATTTATTTTGATTTTCTAACAAATTTTTACTATGATTTTTTATGGTTTATTCCTCTTGCATATTGGGATATTGTAAATGGGTAAACAGAAAAGAACGGATGCATATCTGACTCACAGACTCACAGCGATCGAAATTTCATATATCCTCTTGTAAAGCCATCAGAATTCCTAATCACCGGTCCAATTTGATGAAAGTTTTTTGAAAGACATCGATGTATAAAATATCACTAAAACTCAATTTAGTGGTATATTCAGGGGGTATAGTATCACCTCTATGTATAGCAATTATGACCCGTTCATCTATGAATTAATGGATTTAGGTTATGACTTTTGATCTAGTAATTGCTGCTGCAAATATGCCCGTGACACTTAGTGATGGATCACTGCATGATTGTGCTATTGTATTTATTTCTTGTTTATTACTCACCAAATTCTGGTGTTCACTTGTAAATTCTGGCAACTTATCTCATGCCATTAGAGCGCTTGTTGTAGTTGTAGCGCTACACCTGGTCTTGTTGCCTGCATTCGTGGTAATTACAAATGTAGGTGCATTATTACGAGCTGTTTTGTAAAATTTATGCTCAGTTATGTCATAGATGAGATTATATGTTTTTTTCTGAAGGATTTGTTACTACTACTTATTACTTTATGCACTATTGATGTCCTTTGTTTCAGGTGAGTCTCACACTTTGATATTTTAGATAACCCATGTACAATCTCACTAACAAGCTCTTAACTGCAAGTATTAGTGAAAATCAAAATTCTCTTTGATCTCATATTAAGTTCAATATCTTATTAGGTTCTTTGTATTAGAATGCCATCGTTTATATAAAAGAACGTATGTCTGCATATATGTGTATATGTATGTATAATTTTAGGGTTGTAGGTAAAAATGATCATTAGTGGTTCTTATTAGGTAGGAAAAGACATAAATAGCCTCACGTGGATTTCACGTGTGGGAGTTAACGGATGCGAGAAAAGTCTGTTTAAATAAAGGACTGGACTTGAACCTTATCCTCCCAGAAAGGACTGTCCATTTCATTTCAGATAGATAAGGATGAACTTGACTTTGAGGGTAAACCACATGGACGATTTCGGCTGTTAACTCTACTATGTAAATATCTCCCTTGAGTTTCAATCCCTCCCTAACCTTCAAATTAGGGTTTCCTTGTTTGTTTGTTTGTAAGCTTCAAAATGTAACAAAATATTCCACTTAGATTGAGATTTGAGGCCTTGAAAGGAGATGGTTTGTAGGGGTGGTTGCCCTCCAGCAGCAAGTTTAGATTTTGACTAAAGAGTCGAACATTCTTGTTTTTATGGCCGATGATTTTCTAAAAAATTCCCACAACCCCTAATTATGTTTTCTCAACACTAATCATCATCATCTTATTATATATCTACCAATATATTTATAATACCTTATCAAAATTCACCCCTTGTGAGATAGGCTGTGATGATGATTCTGAATGGGCGTATGTTTGAGTAGGAACGGAACAAAGTTTGTGATTATCTGTATATTGGCAGGGCAATCTCCTACGGATGGTAATGTGATTAAAAGTATGAATACTCTTCTTTCGCATTGCAACTGATTTGATAGATAGATAGATTTGCAGCCATGGCGGATTTATCCTCTTTTGTTCCTTATTTTACCCATCAATCTGAGCCTCATACCTTTCTATCTTCATTTATTTTGATTTTCTAACAAATTTTCACTATGATTTTTTATGATTTATTCCTGTTGCATATTGGGATATTGTAAATGGGTAAACAGAAAAGATTTTTATAATACAGAATCGCTCACGCAGGATGCGTATTTGACTCACAGTGATCGAAATGCCATATCTCTTGTAAAGCCATCGGAAGGCCTGGTCCAAGTTGATGAAAGGTCTTTGAAAGACTCGTATAAAATATTAAAAAAACACAATTTAGTGGTATATTCAGGGGGTATAGTATCACCTCTATGTATAGCAATTATGACCCGTTCATCTATGAATTAATGGATTTAGGTTATGACTTTTGATCTAGTAATTGCTGCTGCAAATATGCCCGTGACACTTAGTGATGGATCACTGCATGATTGTGCTATTGTATTTATTTCTTGTTTATTACTCACCAAATTCTGGTGTTCACTTGTAAATTCTGGCAACTTATCTCATGCCATTAGAGCGCTTGTTGTAGTTGTAGCGCTACACCTGGTCTTGTTGCCTGCATTCGTGGTAATTACAAATGTAGGTGCATTATTACGAGCTGTTTTGTAAAATTTATGCTCAGTTATGTCATAGATGAGATTATATGTTTTTTTCTGAAGGATTTGTTACTACTACTTATTACTTTATGCACTATTGATGTCCTTTGTTTCAGGTGAGTCTCACACTTTGATATTTTAGATAACCCATGTACAATCTCACTAACAAGCTCTTAACTGCAAGTATTAGTGAAAATCAAAATTCTCTTTGATCTCATATTAAGTTCAATATCTTATTAGGTTCTTTGTATTAGAATGCCATCGTTTATATAAAAGAACGTATGTCTGCATATATGTGTATATGTATGTATAATTTTAGGGTTGTAGGTAAAAATGATCATTAGTGGTTCTTATTAGGTAGGAAAAGACATAAATAGCCTCACGTGGATTTCACGTGTGGGAGTTAACGGATGCGAGAAAAGTCTGTTTAAATAAAGGACTGGACTTGAACCTTATCCTCCCAGAAAGGACTGTCCATTTCATTTCAGATAGATAAGGATGAACTTGACTTTGAGGGTAAACCACATGGACGATTTCGGCTGTTAACTCTACTATGTAAATATCTCCCTTGAGTTTCAATCCCTCCCTAACCTTCAAATTAGGGTTTCCTTGTTTGTTTGTTTGTAAGCTTCAAAATGTAACAAAATATTCCACTTAGATTGAGATTTGAGGCCTTGAAAGGAGATGGTTTGTAGGGGTGGTTGCCCTCCAGCAGCAAGTTTAGATTTTGACTAAAGAGTCGAACATTCTTGTTTTTATGGCCGATGATTTTCTAAAAAATTCCCACAACCCCTAATTATGTTTTCTCAACACTAATCATCATCATCTTATTATATATCTACCAATATATTTATAATACCTTATCAAAATTCACCCCTTGTGAGATAGGCTGTGATGATGATTCTGAATGGGCGTATGTTTGAGTAGGAACGGAACAAAGTTTGTGATTATCTGTATATTGGCAGGGCAATCTCCTACGGATGGTAATGTGATTAAAAGTATGAATACTCTTCTTTCGCATTGCAACTGATTTGATAGATAGATAGATTTGCAGCCATGGCGGATTTATCCTCTTTTGTTCCTTATTTTACCCATCAATCTGAGCCTCATACCTTTCTATCTTCATTTATTTTGATTTTCTAACAAATTTTCACTATGATTTTTTATGATTTATTCCTGTTGCATATTGGGATATTGTAAATGGGTAAACAGAAAAGATTTTTATAATACAGAATCGCTCACGCAGGATGCGTATTTGACTCACAGTGATCGAAATGCCATATCTCTTGTAAAGCCATCGGAAGGCCTGGTCCAAGTTGATGAAAGGTCTTTGAAAGACTCGTATAAAATATTAAAAAAACACAATTTAGTGGTATATTCAGGGGGTATAAGTATCACCTTTATGTATAGCAATTATGAGCCGTTCATCTACGAATTAATGGATTTAGGTTATGATTTATGATTTACTAATTGCTGCTGCAAATATGCCTGTGACAGTTACTGATCGATCACTGCGTGATTGTGCTATTGTATTTAATTTTTCTTCATGAATCACCTAATTCCGGTGTTCACTTTTAAATTCTGGTAACTTATCTCATGCCAATATGCAATAGAGATCTTCTTGTAGTTGTAGCACTACACCCGCAGTAACTACAAATGTAGGTGCATTGTTACGAGCCGTTCCATAAAATTGTATGCTCAATTATGTCACATATGAGGTTATATGCTTTTTTAAATGATTTATTACTACTACTTGAATTACTTTAGGCACTAACGATGTCCTTCGTTTCACTCTTTGATATTTTAGATGACCCATGTACAATCTCCCTAACAATCTCTTAACTGCAAGTATTAGTGAAACTCAACATTTCTCTTTGATCTCATATTAAGTTCAATATCTTATTAGGTTTAAAATATATATATAAAAGAATGTATGTCTGCATATAGTATACTTCATAGGAACTATATGTGCATACTATATATATATATATATATATATATATATATATAAAGATATAATATATATATATATATATATATATATATATATATATATATATATATATATATATATATATATATATATATATATATATATATATATATATATATATATATATATATATATATATATATATATATATATATATATATATATATATATATATATAGATATTTATAGTTATATTTCATTTATATATATAATGTATATATATATATATATATATATATATATATATATATATATATATATATATATATATATATTTGTTTTTTATCTCACTATACGATGTTCTCTTCAAAGGGTTAAATCGTCGAACACTTAGACCTACTAGATGATGAATTGCACTATTGATAGTAACTTTATTGTACTTCCAGAAAAGGCTACTAACAAAGGCCTTAGTATATTGAGGGTAGAAAAATGCTAGCAGGGGTTGAATCACAATATGTCTGTCAAATCCTTCACTCCTTGAGGCTTGAATCATCGGGTATATCCATATTTTAATAAATATAGCAGGTTATAAGAAAAAGAAGTGGTGGTGATCTATCATTTGATTTGAATTCATTTAGCTACATGTACGAATACAAAATTGATATATTACACAGTAATCTTGAAGCCTGCTAGCTAGGTTTTACTAAATTTCAGGGGTGTGTGTGTGTATGGATTGTTGATTCACAATCAAGCAACCAGGTTTTCTGTATGAACTTCTCATTGTCCTTCAAGATTGTTAGCATATGTGATTTCGTATCCAACTAGAGAGATTGCTCTGTAGCACCAAGGTTTCTTTGCCCTGTAGCGGCAAGGGTTCTAAAAAATTGCCTTGCCAAACTACAACTAATGAAAGCTTTGCTATTCATTAGTTGGTTAGTTTTTTGTAATTATTTTTATTGTTATTATTATTATCTTTGCAGGTAGTAATTCGAGACAAGTTGAAGTAACTTACCACACCCAGGATAATAGTAGCCAAGATCCCTTTCATCATTCATAGGTGTAGGGTGACTGTCTACTAACTTGGTAAGGTCATAATCTGAAAGCTTCCGCGTGAAATCATGCAAGTTTTATAAGTTCACAAGTACATTAAACCGGTATAATTTAAAAAACAAAATATAAGTATGGCAAGGAACCATCTCATAGGTCTGCTATAAATGTGGAAACGGCTAACAATATACTAGAAATCTTAGTTCAAATCCACACTTAGACCTACTAGATGATGAATTGCACTATTGATAGTAACTTTATTGTACTTCCAGAAAAGGCTACTAACAAAGGCCTTAGTATATTGAGGGTAGAAAAATGCTAGCAGGGGTTGAATCACAATATGTCTGTCAAATCCTTCACTCCTTGAGGCTTGAATCATCGGGTATATCCATATTTTAATAAATATAGCAGGTTATAAGAAAAAGAAGTGGTGGTGATCTATCATTTGATTTGAATTCATTTAGCTACATGTACGAATACAAAATTGATATATTACACAGTAATCTTGAAGCCTGCTAGCTAGGTTTTACTAAATTTCAGGGGTGTGTGTGTGTATGGATTGTTGATTCACAATCAAGCAACCAGGTTTTCTGTATGAACTTCTCATTGTCCTTCAAGATTGTTAGCATATGTGATTTCGTATCCAACTAGAGAGATTGCTCTGTAGCACCAAGGTTTCTTTGCCCTGTAGCGGCAAGGGTTCTAAAAAATTGCCTTGCCAAACTACAACTAATGAAAGCTTTGCTATTCATTAGTTGGTTAGTTTTTTGTAATTATTTTTATTGTTATTATTATTATCTTTGCAGGTAGTAATTCGAGACAAGTTGAAGTAACTTACCACACCCAGGATAATAGTAGCCAAGATCCCTTTCATCATTCATAGGTGTAGGGTGACTGTCTACTAACTTGGTAAGGTCATAATCTGAAAGCTTCCGCGTGAAATCATGCAAGTTTTATAAGTTCACAAGTACATTAAACCGGTATAATTTAAAAAACAAAATATAAGTATGGCAAGGAACCATCTCATAGGTCTGCTATAAATGTGGAAACGGCTAACAATATACTAGAAATCTTAGTTCAAATCCTATATTTGTGTATTCTTAATTTAATGTGCGGTCTGCAGGCAATAACTTGACCCCTTTGGGTATACTTTTGCTACTATCAGTCACTGCCTAAACTCATATGATAGATTGTAAATAGTGTCAAAATATGTTCCATCTATGATAGAGTATCGAGTCATAGAAGGACCGATTAACTTATACTATCTTGGTAAACTAATATATGAATCCTTAGTGAAGTCCTTTATAACATGTGAGTGGAAAATTGGAACTGTACGGTGTTTCTGCTTGAAGATGGGCAAGTCATATTTTAAAGGGTTTAGTATCCCGGAGTGTAAGTAACTTTGCAACTTTTTCTATTGTATGTAAGTATCAAAAATTTTGTACATTATATGTAAGTATCTCGCTAAATTGAACACTTAATGTAAAATTTTTACGTTGACCAATCAAAAACTTCTACGTGGACAGCTCATATGGTTGCCACGTATACATTTTTACATTAAACGTTCAATTTAGCGAGAAACTTACATATATTGTTCAAAATTTTTTATGCATACACACAATAGAAAAAGTTGCAAAGTTACTTACACTCCAGGATACTTAACCCTATTTTAAACTAAGACATCTTGGCAATATATTGACTGTTTTTAGTGAAATACACAAATCAGATAAATAGTTATTTTGGTTAATTACCTTGGACTATATCAACCTATTGTCTCGGCTATAATAGTTTGGAAAATGATTGATATGCCTAAATAATAGGCCTAAAGATGTGCCTAAAAATCTAGGGTTGACATGTGGCGTGATTAAAGGTGTAGATTAAGAAAGAGAATGAGTGGTATCCATGTGTCATTTATAGAATGTATTAGGCATGTTTTTAGGTTTATATTTAGGCATATATATCATTACCCTTGTCTGGTGGGGCATAACCAATTGTTCATACTGTCAGTGGCTATGTTTATGTACACACAAGCCAATTAGTGGAACTTGACAAATTTAAAGGGACGAAAGTCACGGATCTAAAAATAACATTGATAGTTATGGACTTAGAAATAACACTAACACGAATAGTTTTTAATAAGATTTTAAATTGTTTGGATAGGAGTAGCTGCAAAAAAAATTTATCCAAAAAATCAAAAATCTTATCCTAAAAAGTCAAAATCGTAAACCGGACTTGCAAAATCACAATCATATTTGTGATGTTGGCCACTTATGTGATTGTTCAATCTAGTTTGTATTGAAGGTATTTCGTGAAAACTCTAAATAATTAGGATGTTTTGGTATATTTAGGATAATTTTTGGGTATTTAGGTTTTTTTCTCTATTAATTGCTAGTGTTTGTTGCGATGGGCGGAGGTACAATTCCCTTCATCGACAATTTTTTTATAAAGGCATTTATTATATGAATTCTTTCTAAAAGAATATCATTTGATGTTCACACATTTAAAGTATGTTCTTTCTGTTTTTTATCTTATGCTTGTACTAGTTATTTGTATATGATTTCTTTTAACTTCTGCTCAATTTTTTATACCCTGTTTTACGCGTTAATTTTTACGGATATGGGTCCAAGTGACAGTAAATAGACATTATGCATATGAATCTAGCAATATACTTCTTTTGAGATGAGATTTTCCAAGTTACTCAACTTATTCAAGTTGGAAAAATTTTGACCTTGATTTAAAATTTAAAAGATGATATATTAATCTTAACCTTTGATTTTAATTTAAGGGCCAAGATTGCTTTAACTTGACCCCTCAAGTTATTTTCAACTTGAGGGGATCTCCACCCACTTATTTTTTTTACTTCATTGATAACTGCATCTACTTTCCAAAACTACGCTTTTTAAGTAAAACAAAACAAAATTTTGACGTTTTTTGGTATTTTATGGGTAAATGTCTAGGAACCCTTAGTCCCGTAAAATAATTTTTTCTTTCAAGCTAGCAACCCTGCCTGACGATGAGACCCCAATCTTGGCTGGTTGAATATGCTTTTGCAGGGATTCAAACTTGGGTGGTGTTCCCACCAACGGTTTCTGGTATTTTATCGTTCTCCTAAATCTAGTTTTTAAAGATACATTATAGCCAAATTTCTATTTAAAAGTTTTGTTATGCATATAGTATTTCTAATAATGTAGAGACAAAAGATCAAAATCATAAATTTCATTTAGGTTATATCAAAATTTGATCTGGGTATACTTTTATATGGGTAATTTATTTTGAAAATACCAAATTTTTAAAAAAAGCAAAAATCAATCAGAGTCTCCATTATACATATTAGACAAATGCTTGCATGATGGGACGGTATGAGTATTAATGTAAAAGTGATTTATGTAAATGGGAGTGATATAATTATTTTAAAGGTTGAGGGATGTATGTTGAAAATAATTTATTAAAGGTATTATAGGTTGAGTGAAAATGTAAATTATGAAAAAAGAGAATAATTTGGGTTTACAAAAAAATTAAAGAACAACATGCTTTTGTAATGTATAGCAGACATGTAGATATTAATTGCACATGTGCAAGTTGTGAAAATGGAGATCTATGAGTGGTTCTCGCTTTGGTCATCCCCCATCCGTCGAGAGTTTCGGGTTCTCTATGCTAACCATATTTTTATTTCATCTTTTGTAACAAAATTAATTTTATTCTTCAATCTTCATTTACATTCTAATTTATCAACTATATAATCACAACAATTTATTGAGTCGTACATTGTATGGGTACAAATCTAATATTTGTATTGGAGTCGGGTATTAGAAGTTGTACCTAAATGAATTTGGTTTATCTATGTAGAGTTTGTTGAATCTTTTCTAAGCACTTACTAAATATGTGGTTGCATCTTCCTAAATCAAGCAATTAATTTATAAAATTTGTCATATTTGTATACATGGATGGGTTTTAAGCTTTCTTTTGAGAAGACTTCATAAAAATTGATGGCTTAAATAAATCGTAACATTGTTTCCTAAAGAGAGAAATCGTAGCTTCCAACCTTGTTTTGGTACTTGATATAACTAGGAAAGTGTACCTGATTACCTATGCTTTGCAACTGAGACATTACACATTTGACAACGCTAAATAGGTGAAAGAGAAAAATACATGGTAAACAAAATAATCAGTCAAAATTACGAATCGGAAATAAAGCTGATTAAAGTTGGAACGGACATAAAAAAAAAAACTTCCATAAAATAAATTAAGGTCCAACTTGTTATTGTTGTTTCAGATTCTTCTTATAGAATTAGCATGAATAGGTGTTTTATAAGACTTTAATTGTTAGACAAGGAGATCGTGGCGATCAAGGATCCTAACTTTCGGTATGTACAATTAGTTTTGGCCAGGGGCTTGTGAAAATCGAGCGGGTTGACAAACTAAACTAAGATGTATACTTTCTATACTTGTTTGATTTTATGGTTCTAGGTTTTTTTTAACTAGGTGATATCTGGGATTTGATAGACAAACAACATACATTTTTAAAGGGTGGTGATCTGTACATCATTAATTTTTATTCGTACACCACTAAACATGTTTCAAGGTGTTGTATAATCATATGAAGTATGTTTGGTGATGTACGGCTAAAAATTGGTGATGTATGGATCACCATTCATTTTTAAACCCTATTTCTTGAAAAAATTCAAGGAAATCAAAACAAAAGAAAACTATGTGATGCAGTTTTAAACTGTAATGTGATGTATATTAGCCAGACATTTCTTATTTATCGTATTAAAAATTATAAAAATAAGCTGTAAATCAGCATGAGATGAACTCTGACTAGAACTTTCTTCCCTCTCTCACTCACACACTATGAATATATAAGCAGAGTGAGAACGAAGGAGAGCATAACCCTTTTTTTTGAACAACTAGTTAGCAGTTAGCATTCGAGACACCATGGTGATATCCAATTGGACAGAATGCGGAACTCAAACCACGTATGCTGGGATGAAACCCAGGACTCTTGATAGCAAAGAGTGTATGCTGGTATAATCTGGCTAAAAATACTTAATCTTATATGCAAAATATAACATGTGAAGCCAATTTGTGTACTATTTATGATCTTAGATCTTATTTGGTTAATTTTCCCATTTTAATATTATATTAATATATATATATGGGGATGGTAATATAAGGTTGTCGGGTATCTAAGCTTAGGTGTGAAACACTCACATACTAATTTTTTAAACCATAAAATTCATGGGGGCCCAAACATTTATTCATTAAACAAAATACTAAAATATTAGTATGTGAGGGGTTTCACACCTAAGCTTAAGTGCCGGACAACTTATATTCACTTTTCTATATATATATAATAAAATATATATATATAAAGTAATGTATATATATATATAATATATATATATATATATAATATAGGAAGGCATGTTGAGTAAAGAATTTTGCTCAATTCTTTTTTCCATATTTAGCCTTGTAATCCATCCAAAGTTGTTCTACAGATTTCCCAGTTATTTCTTTAAAGTACAAAACATTATAAGTTGTCCTCATTTTTTTGTTAAGCTTTGCCACAAACCCTGGAACGAGCCCCTCACAATATTCGAGAAAACGGGCTGTGAAAGCATAACCTTGGTCCCAACGATCCCCTTCTCCAGGCTTTAAAAAGTTTGGTTTAACATAATTTGCTTTTAACATTGCATATTCCGCAACTCCTTCTCTCAGGCCCTTAGGGCATTCACCCTCTCCGTACCATTGAAAAATGTGGGTTGCTTCGTGGAGCATGACTGCTGTGAAATACCATTTCATTTCCTCTGTTTTAGTCTCTTGTATAAAATCAGAGCTAATATTTATCGTGTTTCCATATGCCACACCTACAGGTGTAGGTTTTTCATGGATCTTAGTAATGAACACTTCTAGAACATCTAAGTTTTTTCGCTCTGACGGGCTATTTTGTTGTAAGAGAGTAGACCATATGTAATTTATGACTTTCGGTAGTAATTCTTTTGTGAAGGGAATTCCGATTTCTTTTTCGAACTTGATGCCCCCGGGAGTTTTTGGGACATAATTAATCACTCTGAACTCCATGCCCACGGAAGGGATTCCATTGATATATAATAAGAATGCTAACAAGGTATACGCAAACAAGAACTTTGGAGCCATAAGTGTCTACCGACTCGAGATACATCAACTCTTGCACACACACACATATATATAAACCAAATACATTTACGTATAACCATCTAAGAACAATGTGTGTATATAAAAAAGATATAAGGTGTTTACGTATAAGTTTCTAACTCTTATAGAACTATGTGTCGTAATCTCGCAATTTTGAAATCAACTATCTTAATCACAAGTTGAATGATAATTTTTGTGGACGTTTCTCTATTAATATAATTTACATGCAATTGAATATATTTTAAAGGGACATGTGTCATGGCCTTGCAACGACACTTCTCTTTTTATCCAATTTTTCTAACAAAACTAGAGTGAAGGACCGTGCGATGAACGATCGGACTTGCTACTTGTTTGATGTGTTTAGTGATGGTTATTGAGGACTGTTTATGGATGTTTGTCTTGATGCCATTCTTGTAAAACTTGTAGAGCTACATGTAGCACAATGATATAGATTTTAATAATGTAACAGGATACCAAAAGATGAGTCATGTATATTACTGGACATGTAGATTTATGATAAAATACCATCATACAGAACCATAGTAAAAGGTGAACAAAATTGAATGATGGTTATATAAATCATAGCCAAACAGTGCTTAGAAAATTAAATGACGACTGCTTCATTGCTTTTCCCAATCATCTGGTGCATTACTAAATCACAAAATTTCCGTGCTTTAAATTTACGTGGCCTCAAAAGTATTTTCTGAGTATGGTAGGTTGTTCAGCAGTGATTGATCGGTTTAAGAATTGGCTTGTTGCATTTCATCATTGTTCTCTTCTTCTATCTCATTTTCTGGCTGTTGGACCTCATCAATACCAATATTCATAGCTTCGTCTTCGTTGATTAGTGAGCTGTTATTGGATACATTAATTGTTCTGCTGAGGTTTGTTTTGGTAAAAAATTACTTAAGATAATCAACCTTGAAGACTTAAATTAATTATGTAACCAAAATTTCGTTCGTGAGGTTAAGGGATTGTAAAATAATGAGTTTCAAAGACGCGTTAAGAATAAAAGACTTGCAAAAGATTTATGTCGACTAAACAAGGGTTTAAAGAGTAAAGATAATCGCAAATATAAGATCTAAATACGGTAAATGCAAATTAATGTAAAGATCAAATAAAAGCAAGGTAAAAGTAAAGAATAAGGAACAAGAACACTGAGATTTGTTATCGAGGAAAAACCCTTAATCCTTTTGGATTGCCGGCATAAAAACCGCGGGATGAAGCAATCGTCCCTTGTGACCTTGTGACCTGCTGCTTGAAAACGAAAGGAATATTATGAGGTTTTCTGCTTGTGTATTCGACGGCTACTAGGGAACTTAAAGAAGTTATAGAGTTTTGTTAAAACATGATTACAAACTAAAATTAAATATTATTAGGTTTACCCTAAACACTCACTAAAAGTCTAAATTTAATGGGAGTTTTAGTTATCAACACTTTAGCCCCTCAAGCTACAAAATACATTATAACTTCGCTACAGACAGCATAACAATCTTTTACGGTAAACATTTATCAACACCTTTTACCAAGTGGGAAAACACATATCCGGATATATCCTCATAAATAACACACATTATTCTACTTAGTTGCTACTGTAAATAATAACACATATATAATAAAATAATAATTATCTTCATCAATTATAAAACTAACCTTTTTTGGACACAATTATAAAGCTACTTAGTGGAAGACCAACTTTTACTAACAGTCAAGGTCAACAAAATAACAAAAAGTTCGGGATGTTACAATTTAACACCAATTATATCAATTTAACCAAAAATATGTAACTGAAAAATACTAAAGATGTTTTTATACCAAGTGAAGTCGTTCGTGTCAACAAATATTACATCATGTTGGTATAACATCTTGACACCCAAAAATCAACCAATCGCAAAGTATTAAAGTGAAAAATAGATTATATATTGAAATTCTTTTAACGTTGGACAAAGTATCGGGCGCAATATGATGATGGTCAAGACGGAAATGGTGAAAAAGTGATACTTGCAACATGATGGAATGACACAAGTACGGAACGTCCAACTTTGTACTTTGTAAAGGCATTCTGCATTTCTACGTTTGTGTAAGGTAAAGGTTGTAAAAGAGTTTTTTGCATCTAGAAAATTTATAAATAATCATAAATCTCATTTATTACTTTCAATGTAAAAAATGATTTGGCGGCCATGAATTTCACTTATTAGGTAAGTACATGAAAGCTTTGCTTTTGTTTATTCAAGTTTAAGAATTTCTATTTCAATCATGTGTATTAAATTCTTGACTTTTCACGATAAAACAAGTAAACTTTTGATGTAGACTTCTTAAATAAACCATTGAACCTATGAACAAGAAAATATAGCAGCAAGACTAATTCTACTAGCCTAAGATGAGTATAAAAACACAATACGGATTCAAGTTGAATGCTTTAATCGTTCTGATAATTAGTAAGTAATGGATGCACACATCTTTGAGAAACTAAGGCTGGTTTGTATAGGCATCAACCATGCCTTAGATGTCGTCCATTGTTTTCCACACGTCTTGATCCAATGGCTTCTGAAGATCAGTACTGGGTGATAGCATCGTCTTTCTTGTTCCACAGAAGCTTTCAAAAGTGGTCGTGTAACCACATAAGAATGGACACCTCATAGAATGTTTACAACCAACTGGCATTTAGAATGTACCCTCTGAACCTTATCCAGTGAATTGATAGTTATCCAAAGTTGTTTTACACAACATTAGAGCATCTGCAAAACTCTAAATGTCTTCGTCTTTTCAAGGTGACTATAAGAACCAAGTGACTTCCACACACCAGCTTGGCCTTCTATCCTTGATCTTTGTCTTCGACTTCAGACCAAGTGCAAATCTTCTGTATTGATACAGCTTGAAGAGAACCATCTTCTGATATCTACAATGAAGATGTTCAAGCTGACTCAGCTTGGATCCGCCCAAGCTAACTCAGTTTCAGAACCAAAGACTTACGTATTTCTTGAAGTTGTTTGTCATCTTCAAATCTTCTTTGTATTAGCTTGACTCCAACATAGTCTTCTTTTACTTTTATGATACGCTTTTATAATGGATATTTATCATTATTCAATCAAGCAATAAGTAGCATAGTGTTTCTAGAAAGGTAGGTTTTAGGAGCAAAATTTGGGGATAATTTAGGTGTATAGTGTTGAGTCATGGATTCGCTGAGAGACTCAGCGAGTGACTTTGTCAGCGATCTCTCAGCGACCTCAATTATCTTCGAGTTAGAGGATAAGTTCAATGACTCACCGCCATGTTTGTAAGTCAAATATGGGCGGGAATATGAAGATAAGAAGGCTGGTCCCAAGGACACGTGTTGATAGATCAAGATGGAGCCATGTGACCTTGTACCATTTTGGTACTAAGGCATTTCTCTTTCATGCCGTTTTGGGAAACAAACAAGATGAAGAAAAGAGAACTCTGCAGATCTGAATCATCCACCAATAGATGGTTGACAACCTTCATGTGTCAACATCTATTGGGTTGTCATGTGATGTCGATTCTCCTCTATATAAGGCATCACTTGACCTAGCCGCAACTTTTGTTGGTTTGTTCTACAATTGTCACTTTGTGTGTTTTCTCTTGTTGTAGAACTGTTAAGTTTTTGTGTGACTTAACAAGTATTTTTCTCTTTTCTTTCTTTGTAAACCGACCATGTATTCACTGTTTATTTAATATACTTATGATTAAACGTGTTTACATTCTTGTCTTACTTTCTTAGTGTAATTTACATTAGTTGTTTAATTACATAATCGTTGCAAACTTGGGACTTTCAGTTGGTATCAGAGCGGTGGTTCGACACACCGAATCTGATCTGAGTAAAGTTTGCAAGATTATCTTTCTTTCTTTCTGTACTTTTTACTTTTCTGCATCTAAATCTTTCTTATTTCTTTAAAACTTTCTATTTTTTGTACTTTTCTTTATTATGGCTCATATTCCCACTTTGGTTAATACCAGGGATTTTGGGTATGTCTCTATCCCACCCAGATTTGACACTCATGATTTCGGATCTTGGAAAGAGAGAATGCTCCTACACATCGTAGGAGTTGAACCTTACTTGATGACTATTCTAACCAAAGGGCCATATGTACCGGTTCTGGTTACCAGGACACCAGGAGCCACTACTGATGCTCCTGAAGTTGTCACTGTGCTCATAAAACCAGAAGTACAATGGACAGATGACGAGCGTAGGCTTGTCAATCTGGATGCTCGGTTGAGAATCTTATTATTACTACCCTTCCTGATGACATAATGAAATCTGTCATCAAACTTTCTTCTTCAAAATTGGTATGGGATAATCTGTGTACCAGATTTGATGGTAAGGCAGATGTTCTTGCCACAAAAAAGATTGACCAAAAAAGGATTCTTTTCTCTTCCTAATGAGAGTCTGGATGGCACTTATAATCAGTTCAAGTGTCTTTTGAATGATATGACAAATGCTGGCATAGAGCATGATACGCTTGAAATATGCCACAAGTTCATTGACATCTTGCCTATCAAATGGCAAGGTCTAAGACAAATTCTTCGAACCACCAAACTGCTAAAAACACATGACTTGGAATCCCTCTATGGCACTCTTCAATTTGAAGAGAGAGCCCTTGCTCAAAATCTGAGAGCTGAGGCTGAATCTCTAAGGCATGCTGGTTCATCTTCCTCCACTTTGTCTAACATTTCTCATTCTCATGACCCTCTTGCTCTGGTCTCGGCTGAAGTTAGTCCTGTCCATCTTGACATGGACATCAGCAATTCTACCCCCTCTAACATCCAAGATCTTGTCAATGACCTCGATTTCGAGGAGAGACAAGAGATGTTCTCGGACTTCATGAATTTTGCCCTCATCGCTGGTAAACGATACTCTAAAAAAGGGAACAGTCGTAGGTCGACTCCATTTCAAAAACCAGTGGTGGACAAACCTCAGGAAGAATGTTGGAGGTGTGGTCGAAAGGGCCATTACCAAAAAGAATGCAAAGTTTCTATTCCTTCTTTGCAGGCAGCGAAGCCCTCTTCATCATCAGCGAGACCCTCTTCAGTCAAGCCTGCTGATGAATATAAAAAGAAGTATTATGAGCTTCGTGCTAAGATGGCGGATGTTGAAGAAGCCAAAGCTTTCGCCAAAGGTCTTGTTGCTGAAGAACATGACTGGGCTGATTCTGATGTATCTGACAGCGAGGACTTTGTTGATGCCATCTGCTTTATGGCACTCGCTGATGACCAGGCGCTGACAAAGGATCAAGTTTGCTCCAGTCAGTGGGTCAATGTCACAATCAAGAAGGCCTCGCTAGGAAAAGAAGTGTGGTATTTGGACAGTGGCTGTTCAAAACACATGACTGGATCCAAGGACATGCTGGATAACTTCGTGGAGACCGATGGTCCCACTGTTGTGTTTGGTGACAATTCTACTGGCCAAACTAAAGGATATGGGTCTCTCTCTAATGGGCTGATCAAATTCACTAAGGTTGCTTATGTGAATGGATTGAAACACAATCTGATCAGCATCAGTCAATTGTGCGATGCTGACTACAAGGTTATCCTTGATAAGCATCAAGGCACAGTTATCAATGTCAATAAAGAGGTAGTCTTGGTTGCTCCAAGGAAAAGAGATATCTATTTGGTAGATTTCACTCCTGTCAAGACTGACAGCGAGACCTGCTTCTTTTCTAAAGCTGCCTCTCAAATTAATTGGTTGTGGCACAAGCGTATGTCGCATGTGAATTTCAAAACAATCAATTCTTTGGCCAAGAAAAATCTAGTTCGAGGCCTTCCTCCTCTCACTTATGAGAAGGACAAGCTCTGTGGTGCTTGTGAAAAGGGTAAAAGCCATCGAGCCACCTTCAAAACCAAACAGGCCAATTCTATCAACGGTTGTTTCCATCTCCTTCACATGGACCTCTTTGGTCCAGTGAATGTCTAAAGTCTAAGGGGTAGCAGGTATACCTTAGTTATTGTGGATGAATATTCACGATATACTTGGACAATCTTTCTTCATTCTAAGAGTGATGCTGCTGAGGAAATAATTAATTTCATCAAAAAGATGGAAAACCTCAACAGCATACGTGTTAAAGAACTCAAAAGCGATCATGGCACTGAGTTCAGAAACCACACTCTTGAGACTTTTTGTGCTGATCAAGGGATTAGACAAAATTTCTCCTCTGTTCGCACTCCTGAGCAAAATGGGGTAGCTGAAAGGAGAAATAGAAGTCTCATTGAAGCTGCAAGAACCATGCTCAGTGAGTCCTCTCTTCCGAGTAAATTCTGGGCTGAAGCAGTTAGTACTGCTTGCCATACTCAAAACAGGTGTCTTATTGTCAAACGACATGATAAGACGGCCTATGAAGTTCTCACGGGTAAGAAACCTCAAATTGGATATTTCCATGTTTTTGGTTGCCCGGTTTTTATCCTAAATGATAAGGATCATTTAGGTAAGTTTGATCCCAAAGCTGATGATGGCTACTTTCTGGGATACTCTTCATTCTATTAGTAAAGCTTTCAGAGTTTTCAATACTCGCACTCAAAAAGTGGATGAATCAATTCATGTTACTTTTGATGAAAGCTGCTCAGCTCTTGGTGATCTCTCAAATGAGTCTTCTGCTGAAGTCATTCTCAGCGATCTATCTGACTCATCGGAAGTGTCAGCAACACAACATGATGTTCCTGATCCACCTATCGCTGAATCCTCTAGTCTTTCCACGAATGATGAGTACATTGCTGCTCACATTTATTCTATTGAACCAGTTGAGCCTCTTCTTAGATCAGCTAATGCCTCTTCCATTGACGCTACTCCCTCAACTGAACTTCAAGTTACTGACAGTATCGCTGAGGAAACCTTTCATGATGCCTCAGCTACTCCTCTTTTAGGAGACGCTGATGATGATACATCTCAGCAAGAGGTACCCACTGCTCTCAGTGACCCTCCTGTCAGCAACTCTGAACCTGTACTAACCATTGATCTCTCTACTTATTCTCTTACACCGAGTGAACCTACCACCACCTTATCCACTGTTTCTCACTCTTCTTCTATCCATACAGCAGCACTCCAATGGACTGCTGATCACCCTCTCGACCATGTGATTGGTAATCCACACAATGGTGTCCAAACTCGAGCAGCGACAAGTAATACTTGTCTCTATGTCAATTTCTTGTCTCAAATTGTGCCCAGCAATATTGGCGAAGCCATGGCTGATCCTTCTTGGGTGGAAGCCATGCAAGAAGAACTGACACAATTTAAAAGACAACATGTTTGGTTCCTTGTTCCTCCTCCCTATAAGGAACCCATTGGCACTCGATGGGTTTATAGGAATAAGATGGATGAAGCTGGTGTAGTTATCAGAAACAAGGCAAGACTGGTTGCTCAAGGGTATACTCAAGCTGAAGGCATTGACTATGATGAAACCTTTGCTCCAGTCGCTCGCCTTGAAGCTATTCGGCTTTTTCTTGCTCACGCTGCCTACAAAGGCTTCATTGTCTATCAAATGGACGTCAAGAGTGCCTTCTTAAATGGTGCTCTTGATGAAGAAGTCTATGTTAAGCAGCCTCCTGGCTTTGAGGACCCAAAGCATCCTCACTATGTCTACAAGCTTAATAAAGCTTTATATGGTCTTAAACAAGCTCCTCGAGCTTGGTATGACACTTTGTCTACCTTCCTTCTTGACCATGGCTTTCGTAGAGGAACCATAGACAGCACTCTCTTCATCTACAAGCATAAAGGTGATGTTCTGTACGTGCAGATTTATGTCGATGACATTATCTTTGGTTCCTTATCCACAAAACTCTGTCGAAAGTTTAGTTCTCTTATGTCTAGCACTTTCGAAATGAGTATGATGGGAGAATTAACCTTCTTTTTGGGGTTACAAATTAAGCAACTTCCCACTGGAATATTTATCAATCAAGAAAAATATATTCGGGATATGTTGCATAAATTTGACTTCACTCATGTCACTCCAAAAGGAACTCCTATGTCCCCTCTTAATAATCTCCATGCTGACCCTGATGGTAAGTATGTGAATCCTACTCACTATCGAGGCATGATTGGCCCGTTAATGTATCTCACAGCGAGTCGTCCAGACATCATGTTTGCAACATGTCTCTGTGCTCGCTATTAGGCCTCTCCTCGTGAATCTCATTCTCGCTGTCAAGCGTATCTTTAAGTATCTCAAGGGTACACCCACGCTGGGTCTCTGGTACCCAAGAGACTCCAACTTTGATTTAGTTGGATATTCTGATTCTGACTATGCTGGATGCATGTTTGATCGTAAAAGCACCAGTGGTGGATGTCAACTGTTGGGGGGGAAGCTGACTAGTTGGTCTAGTAAAAAGCAGCACACAGTTTCCATCTCCACCGCTGAGGCAGAATATGTCTCTGCAGCGAGCTGTTGTGCCCAAATGCTTTGGATGAAACATCAGCTTGCTGACTATGATTTGGAATACTCTAAAATTCCAATCATGTGTGATAATACAAGTGATATTGCTATTACACACAACCCAGTTCAGCATTCTAAAACTAAGCATATTGATATTCGATATCACTTTATTCGTGACCATGTCATGAAAGGTGATATTGAAATCTATTTCATTCCAACTGATGATCAACTTGCTGACATCTTTACCAAACCATTGGATGAAACTAGATTCAAACTGCTTGTTAGCAAGTTAGGAATGTTGAACGGGGAATCAGCGACATGATTTGTCATGTATGCTAATTCAGCGAGTTTAAGTCAGTCTTGCTCGCTGATCTCAAAGCAATGAAGAGCTTAAAGTCTTCATCTAGTCCAGTAGCAAACGACTATTGGTAAAGACTTATAAAATCTGTTGATCCCTGTTGCTTTGGGAAAAAGCAAAATAATAGCAATGAAGAGCTAAAAGTCTTCATCTAGTCCAGTAGCAAACAGCTATTGGTAAAGACTTACAAAATCCGTTGATCCCTGTTGCTTTGGGAAAAAGCAAAATAAAAGCAATGAAGAGCTAAAAGTCTTCATCTAGTCCATTAGCAAACGGCTAGTGGTAAAGACTTATAAAATCTGTTGATCCCTGTTGCTTTGGGAAAAAGCAAATAAAAGCAATGGAGAGCTAAAAGTCTTCATCTAGTCCACTAGCAAACAGCCAGTGGTAAAGACTTATAAAATCCGTTGATGGCTGACAGTTTGCCAAAAACTGTAGTCAGCGACTAAATGTTAGTCATGAAGTCGCTGACAAAATATAGGACACGCTGAGAGTCCTCCAGCATGTGATCCTCCTTTGTTTCTCAAATACTCTCAGCGCCCAACTCTTCTTTTCTAAAAAGGGGTGCTGAAGTAAATGGTTTTAATAATATTAAATGCTTTCATTAAATATTATTCCCATAGTAAATAAAACATGGGACATTTTTGAAACTGATATTTTTAGAGTAACTATGTGAGTGACGTGCAAATTTTAGACCATATCTTCTTAATTTTTAAACTAAAAGGTCATTTCCTTTTCCTCCTTGAATACGTCACCTGTCCACTTGTGGCTGTCACTGTGCATCTGACTGACTGGTTCTGTCTGACATATACGGCGCACACTCAAGTATTTGTGGATAAAATTTCTTTTCCTTTTTATTTAAACGTTACTCACAAAACACTTTTATATTATATATGTGTACGTATCTTATACGTATATATATATATATATATATACAAAACAGTTGTTAAATACAATTGTTTCACATTTTGAATAAGATGAGAGAGAAAATTTTTTTGTCTTTTCACTTGACCAATCATGGTCCACCACCATACCCTATATATACAATCTTATACTCACTTTCCCATTTTCACGCTTCCGAAAACTGTTCATTTTCTCTCTAATCAATTATCTCTCTCATTCTGTTCATCTTCCTTCATAAATTTCTAAATCTTTTCAAATCTTCTTCTCATCGTATCATTGGCCTCTTCATCTCCAATCCCTCAACAACAAGAAAATATTGAGATCCCTCCATCTTCCTCTACCGCCGCCGTACAAAACCCACCGGTTCCTGAACCACAAGTTCAGGAACAAGTTTCTATCACTTATCTTAATTCACCAATTTTCACTCCTGTAAATATCACAAAATCATCTAAAGTAAATTTTTCTGCTTCTCAAATTGTTGTGAAATCCAACAATCACATTGGTAAATCTGAGTTGCCAAAATATTCTAAGGGATACAAGCCCATGTTGGACTTTATCCATGCCTCTCCTGCCAATCACTGCATTATGGCAGATCCAGAGAAGATTTTCGTTCATCTTCTCCGAGAATTCTGGTGGACTTGTGAGTATGATGATGAATCCAAGTCCATCACTGGTACTGTTCCTCAAGGGGGAAAATCGATTACAATCACTCCAGCGTCTCTTCGCCAAACCCTAAGATTTCCCCAGGAGACTGATGAAAATAAGTTTGTTGAGGCAGCAGGTGATGATGTGTGGAAGGCATGGTTACCTTCCATTGGTTATTATTACAACTTAAAGAATCCTCCAGCGATCCAAAGCAATCCATTGAAGCAAAACTTACCAGGGATCTGGAGGGTACTATTCACTCATGTAATTCAGTGCATGGGTGGAAATTCTGGGTCTTACAATCAGGCATCAACAACATCGATGCCCATAATCCATGCCCTCGCTGAAGGATGGTTTGTGGATTATGCCCTGCTGATCTTCAATGATATGAAGAACAAGATCAACATGAATAATAGGTCACACACAGTGCCCTTTACAAGAATCCTCTCTCTAATTTTCAAGGAGGCGCTGGGTGATGAATACGTGTTGCCAACTGCCACTACTATTCCCACAGCGAGGGTAGGCAACAACATATACAAGCAACCAGCTGAACACTTGGTTGCTCGCCTCACTGCACATATGAAAGAGGTACTCTTCTCTTTTAATTCTTCTTTATACCCCAAAGACAGCGACTGGGAGGCAGCACTTCTTTCTAATGAAGTGGCTGATACGGTCGCTGTGGATGCTCAAATGCCTTTAGAGGCTGGCTCGCTGGTAAACCCCCCAACGACCTCCAAAGTCTCTAAAAAGACCAAAGCAAAATCCAAGGCAGCATCCTCAACACAAAATTTACAATCTTCACCCTTCGCTGACGTCCCAAAACATAAGCGGAGTGTACCAAAGGGCAAACCAAAGGTTAGGACGTCCTCAGCGCCCAAGGACATTAGTACCCAAGCCACCCCATCAGCAGTCTCCCAACAGACTGTTGACGAGTTAAATGGGAACAGCAAGCAACCACCTCAAACTTCTGTAGGCGAGGTTGGTGTAGATACTGGGTCACCCCAACCCACTAGAGGTCAAAGTCCAACTCCACCCCCAAATACTTCCCCTTCTTCTCAAATACCCTCTGATTCGTTGACAGCAGCCAGATCACAGGTGATGCTAGAGTCAACACATTCTTCGGTCGATGATGTCTTGGTGCAACAACACACTGAGACTGAGGCACCAGGTTCCCTTCCCCCAATCTCTGTAAATGTCTCGGAAACTGTTTGTACAGGGACCGAGACAAATGTTCTTGATGAAATGGTAGTTGATGATGAAGATCTGGGCAGTGAGTTTGACCTCCAAGATAATGATGCTGAAATCAAACTCGCTGCTGCGGAGGAAAGTGAAGAAGAGGCCAATGTTAGTGGTTTCTTGGCAGAAGACTTGGGATATGTGTTGATTTCCTCTCCTCCCACTGAATTTGAGGATATCCCAGAGTCGCTGAGTGATATGCCTCCTCCACCAAGCTACTCTCCAAGGCCCACAGCTGCTTATGAACAAGTTGGCCATTTTGGAGAGTATACACCTGAATTGAATGATGCTGAGCTTCAGCACAGAGTGCTATATTGTCAACTTCAAAGAATCAAGCCAGCAGTTTATGTTGAGGTGGAAGAGGTTGATGTTGAGATAATCATGGAAGTGCCACCATTGAACCATCCAGATTTCTTCAAGGTTCCTTGTGCTAGGTATCCTGTTTCTTTGAAGGCACTCAAAGTTCCTACTGCTGATGAAGATCTTCAAACGGCTTTCACTGCTGTTGATGTCCCCGGGCTTGACTATGTTGAAACCTATCAATTGCACGAACTATTGAGAAGAGTGCAAATCTGCCAGAGCCAAGGTAATAGACATGGGTACTTGTATGCTTGGCTGGTAGACCAGGTAGCTAAGGTGCATATTGATGCTCATGAAATGGTTGATGAAATGGCTGAGCTGAAAGATAAAGTTTTTGGTATTATTAAAGAACATCATTACCAAAACAAATCACATGAAGAACTCCTTAAAAGGAACCAAAACTTGTTAGACCATAGCATGAAGAGAATCAGCACTTCAAACTCTCAAATTTCTGCCTCGCTGGACAAGCTAAAAAATGAAGTCCACTCAGCGAAGGTCACTGAAGTGCCTGGACTCTTATCCTCTCTCCAACAACTCTCTCAATCCAACATTCTCTTCACCGCTCAACTTCATAAACTCGATCACACTGTCTCTTCCTTCTCCAAACAGCAAAATAATTTTCTCACCACCCTCACAAACGAAATCTCCTCTCTAAAAACTCAATCCTCTCCACCAACTTCTTCTCAAGTCCCTGCTGATAAGACACTGCTACGAGAATCTCTCAATCGTACAAAGAAACTTGAAGAAGAAGTTGGCCATCTTAAAGGAATGATGGTTGAAATGTTGGGCCTCCTCAAGAAAGAGAAGGTGGAAGTAGCTAGTTCCTCAGCTGCTTCCAAGGGGGAGAAAACTGATAAGGAGGGCCCAGCAACCCAAAATGTTGAAAAGGCTCCCCAAGCTCCCCTCACTGAAATTGACAATGCTGAGAAGGTTAGTGAACCGGCAGCTAATGTTGAGGGGGAGCAAAATGATAATGTTACTAAAAATGCTGAGAAGGTTGTTAAACCGGCAGCAAGTGTTGAGGGGGAGCAAGCTGAGAAGGTTGTTGAACCGACGGCTGAAAGAAACAAGGAAAGTGTTGAAGTCGCTGAGGTGGTACCAGCGAATGTTGAAAAAGTGGTCGCTACTGAGAGTGTACCAGCGAGACCACTAAATGTCTCTACTTTCAAACCATCTCCTGAGTTCCATGCTGCCCTTGAAAAGAAGTACGCTGATAAGGGTAAAGCAGCAGTGGCTACTCAAAGCAAGCCACCCAAAGTTCCAGTTACAGCAAGAGAACCACAAGAAAAACTTATGGCTGGAGCCTTCCCTAAGCCAACATCACCTCAAACAACTGCTGAGCTTACTCCTGAAGAAGTTGTACTTCAGGAGGAACTAAAACAAAAGAAGAGAGAAGAGGAACTCTCGAGAAGATTCATAAGCGAGTAGGTTGTTGGTGAAGAACTAAAAGATGCTGATGGTGAAACAAAGATGTTGGCTCAGCAGTCTGGTGGTCTTGAAGCACTGAAAAAGAAAGAAGAAGAGTTCTTTTCCAAAAGAACGAAAACTTTTGAAGAAGGACAGGCGACCTACCTCAAATCAAGAGAGGTGAGGCAAAGGAAAGAAGAAATCTTGTTAGTCAAGCAGGTCACTCTTACTTAGCAAGGAATGAATTTGAGCTTGCAAAGGAAAGGTGTGCCCAAGCTATATACTCTGAAAAATGTTAAACCTGATACACTTGGGCCCACTGAATGGATAGAGATTTATAAGCTGGTCAATGACAAGAAGGCTGTGGCTTATGAACCCTTGATCAAAATGGCGGGTGAGCAAATTAAGCATATTCGTGAAATGGAAAGAAAGTACAAGATCAAAGATTCTTTGCTCAGCTCCGCCAGACATCCTTTTCCTCCTCCTCCTCAGCAACCAAGAAGTGGTATGAAGAGAACAGCTTCTGGCCAAGTTTCTTCTCAGCTCCCCACTATGCTCAGAGTTGTTCCTAAGACTGACATAGATGAGGAGCCCTCGCTGAACCTTCGAATGCCTTCTAGAACTCTCTTCATGGAAGGCATGTATGACAAGAAGCTTGGAGGATTCTGTTTATGCAATATTCATGGTCATCAACTCTTCTTCAGGACCAGTGAGATTGCAATCGCTCCCTCTGCTTTCCTTCTAAAAATAAGGAAGTATTGTGCCAAGTCTTCGAATGATCCCGAGTTTATAAGATTGATTGATCAAGAGTTGCTGAAGCCTCATAGACAACAAGACAGAGCTTTTATCAAGGCCAAGCAAGAATCGCAGTGGGATTAAGTAGACTTGTAATCTTTGTAATGCTGTTTATTGTAAAGGTGTTTGTCATATAAATAATACCAGCATTCCCTCATTCTACTTGTTATTCTTCCAAGTTCAAGCAACTTATACTCAGCTAAGTCTCCTCAGCGAATAGGGGGAGATTGTTGAGTCATGGATTCGCTGAGAGACTCAGCGAGTGACTTTGTCAGCTATCTCTCAGCGACCTCAATTATCTTCGAGTTAGAGGATAAGTTCAATGACTCACCGCCATGTTTTGTAAGTCAAATATGGGCGGGAATATGAAGATAAGAAGGCTGGTCCCAAGGACACGTGTTGATAGATAAAGATGGAGCCATGTGACCTTGTACCGTTTTGGTACTAAGACATTTCTCTTTCATGCCGTTTTGGGAAACAAACAAGATGAAGAAAAGAGAACTCTGCAGATCTGAATCATCCACCAATAGATAGTTGACAACCTTCATATGTCAACATCTATTGGGTTGTCATGTGATGTCGATTCTCCTCTATATAAGGCATCACTTGACCTAGCCGCAACTTTTGTTGGTTTGTTCTACAATTGTCACTTTGTGTGTTTTCTCTTGTTGTAGAACTGTTAAGTTTTTGTGTGACTTAACAAGTATTTTTCTCTTTTCTTTCTTTGTAAACCGACCATGTATTCACTGTTTAATTAATATACTTATGATTAAACGTGTTTACATTCTTGTCTTCTTTCTTAGTGTAATTTACATTAGTTGTTTAATTACATAATCGTTGCAAACTTGGGACTTTCATATAATAACTCATATACTATTATAATGAGAATCTTAATAGAAACATATTTGGAGTTGGTGATCCATTTTTTTTGTAAATTTTCAAGATAACCTAAAAAATCGGATGAGTCGATCTAGCAATGCACGGTAACCTTTACGAAACAGTCCCGACTTTTCCTTTGAATGTTTTTTTCATAAGAGCAACTTTACAACATTGAAATCATTTACAGCGTCGTTTTACCCGAGAAGAAGAACAATTGCAGAGAGTGCAAATCGAACAGATGACGTGGCCGCAAACTCCGGCCGACATAAAGCGTTGGCAAGCATCACTTTAAAGATAATTATGTATCTTGCCATTTACTACAATAAAAGTAACAAAATATAACCAAATATTAAATGAATGATAAATGAAAGAAACTAAATATTAAATTAATAATTAATTAAAGAATATTCATTCAAGAAATAAAAGAACTGATAAAATGGTTAGAAATATACCTTATTTCATTTTTAAACAGAGAAATCGTGGTCGAAAATTCGATAAATAGATCGATGATAAAGAAATCAGATGTCATCAATCACTTTCTGCTGATTTTTAGTTAGTTGAAAGTATGAATAAGAAGTTTACAGAATCTAAAACCTTTCCAACTTTAAAGCTCTATTTGCTCTACAAAAGAATAGAATGTATGATGCTTGAATGATAAAGCAAGATTGAAAGAAAGCAAGTCATTGTTCAAGCATTTGGTGGTGTAAAAGCAATGAGTGGCTATTATCTAGTACTCCGTATTTGGATTGTGCCTTGTATTTGTAAAACTTTACTAGGTTTTATTAATGAGAAATGGGTGAATCAGGTTGGTTCACGTAAAGTTTATTCTCTTCACAACCCATTTGATGAAAGTAACAATCTTTATTATTATTAATATTAATACAAATTTTGTTTTTATATCATTTTATACATATTACCTTATATTGTTTTATTATTGGTTATAGTTTTAAGAAGAGGTCGGTTTTAATAAATGGGAAATAATTTGTTGTTTCTTCCTAACAACACATTAATGCCATCTACTTTTACTTATATTCACTTGTATTTACTATTTACTTGTATTCATCTACCATGATGACAAGATGTCAGCTTCTTGTATTTACTATTTACTTGCATTTACTATTTACTTGTTTTCGCCTGTCAAGATAACAAGATAACATTAATTTCATCTATTATATTTTTTTTAAAAACAAACATTAAAATTCACATTGATGTGTTTATATAGAGTTTTCAGATGGAAAATTAAAATATAAGATTAAATTATCGTGGGAGGATGTATGAGATTTTTCAAAAATATAAAAAAACTTTCAAAATTTATATGACTCTTTTCAAAATTTTAAACAAAAGTTGGCAAAAAAGGTCAATGGAAAAAGAAAGTTTATGGAAACAAAAAATACTTGTTGGAATCTTAGTCCCATATAACATTTTGTCTTTCAAAATGTCGTCATGAAACTAAGCAGCAAACTGAATCTTCAATGACAACAAATTGATTTCTAAAATGTTAATAACCATTGGAGATGACCTAACAAACAACTAAACCATGATTTCTCTACTGCTCGGCGGTGGCTATAGCCAAAATTCAGAATGAAAAAAAGGGTGTTCATTGTGGGCCGGTGATTTAGTAGAAACTATATAATATTATAGTTTTATAATACAATTTACATTAGTTTTATTTTTTCTTTTTAATACTCACTAGGTATAAGATCGTGTCGCACATTGTGAGACTATGATTTGTTCACAAAAGTTAGTATAATGTTAATAGATGTAATTATAAATTTGTTTACAGCCATTTATTTATACTATCTGTTAATAGATGTAAATATAAATTTATTTACAAAAGTTAGTACCTTAGTATATTGTTTAATTTAATTAGTTACAGATAGTGTTACTGATCATGGTTATCTTTATAAAATATCTGTTGTAGGTTGTAACGAAATTCATCTGTTCTTGCATAAGAAAAAACTGAAGAATAAAATATTACAATTGAAGATTTATTATTTTATTTTACTATTTGATACATACGATATATAAATGAGTTTGGTTTTTTTTTAAGAAGTTGCTTTATTGTATTATTGTGTTTACCTTTTGTCTTTTGATGTTAATTGTAGTTTCTTGGCAGATGTTGTATGAAGTCTGATAGTTTAGGGTGTTGTTGGAGCTGAAGTTGTTTTTGTTGTCGGGCCGGTTGTATTTGTAGGAGTCGGATATCCATTTGTATTGAAGACTTTGTTCACAGTAGCTCTGAGTGTCCTTGCCTTAGTATCTCAATATGCTTGGATTTCAATGTTAATATATTACTAACAAATTGTCAAATAAGGATGTCAACTAATTTTAAGCTAAATGAGGTCTACATATCCATGACAACTTAAAATGAGAACTTGTAACTAGGGGTGTTATCGACCCGAACCGAGCTCGAGCTTCACGTGGCTCGAACTCCACTCGAAAATATTCGGTAGGCTCGAGCTTGGCTCGATAGCTCATCGAGCTTTCAGTGTGTAGGCTCGAGCTCGACTCGTTATACCTACAATATGGCTCGAGCTCAGCTCGAAAAGCTCGAAAAGGCTTGAGTTTGGCTTGTATCTATAAACATGATTGAGAGCTCGGTGAAAACCTCGAAAATATATACAAATAGTCCTCATAGAATTTGAACTTTACTATTTAAGAGTTATATATTTTTTTCGAGCTCGAGTTGCTCGAAAAAGCTCGACTCGATGACAGCCCTACTTGTAACTAAAAATTGACAAATAAGCAAAAATTTTAATTGTTACTTAAATAAAGTTGTCACATAAAAACAACTAGATTAATTTGAAGGTTTAGAGTTATAGGGTTTAAAGTTTAGGGTTTTGGGTTTTAGAGTTTTTAGTTTAGGGTTTAGGATATTTGAGGGGTGAAAATAGTAAAACTGAAAATGGGAAAAACCTCGATTACAAATAGGGATCTATATGTTTTACTACACTTGACTCAGTAAAAATCAACCTAAAGCCTTAAGAATTTGACACGTTGATTCCATTAATTCTCTTTCCTAATCTTATCCCTTGATTTATCCAAGTGTCATAATTTTATTATTAGGTTAATTTTTAGTCACATTATTTAGGTTCATTTATCATTATCCTTTGTACAACAACAACAAACAGGACTGATTTTGTACAGAAAACAGGATCAGATTTTGTAATAGCAACCAGATTTCTAACGGTTCCAGGACCAAATTTGTAACAACTTGAGCTGCAGATTTGTACAGCTTTTCTTGGAAAATCCAAGTAATAAAACAATCATATAAAGACTCTAATACAACAATAAGTTAACCATTTGACCATAACCAGTTTCCAAGACAAGTTGAAACCTTACTTTGATCAAAAGATGGTCAAACGGGTCATTTCCCCGCCAGAACCCGTCAAATGATAACTTGGATATATGGGTATTTAAATATTTATCATCGCCCAACTAGCATTTTACCCGCGCAATGCGGCGGCGGTGGTGGTAATGGCAGTGTGGTATTGGCGGCGGTGTGGTGGTGGCGATGGTGGTTTGTATTAGGGATGGCGTGACGGTGTGCAGTGTGGTTATTATTGTAAAAATTAATGTAAAAGGGGTAGTGTAGTTATTTTAGGAGTTGATGGGTCTATGTTGTAAATTATTTTATTAAGGGTATTATAGATATTTTAAGTGTAAATGTTTAAATTATTGTATAAAAGAAAAAGAATTAATTAATTCATTAAGGGTAGAATGGTAATTTCGCATAGGGACATTTTTATGAGGGAGAATGTTGAAAAGTGTTAGGAGAGAGAGTGTGATAATTTTTATAAAGTAGTAGAGATAATACTTAAACCTTTTACTATAGCTCGATCCTTAGAGCACCCCCAATGTACTAATACTATGACCGTATTCGACATCCAATACGGTACACACCATTGGGTGTGGACCGTATTGGATTGCGTATTGGGAGCGTCCGTGGTGGGCAATACGGAGGATCAAAGGTGTTTAATTTTTTTTATTTTTATTTTTATTCAAAGTTGGCATAGAATTCAAAAAACCAAAAAGTCATACCGTTGCAAACATCATCTTCTACCTCTCAAAACCTAATTCTTCTTCACTACAAACACAAAAATGTCATACAACTGTTCCCCTTCCGACGATTTCTTCAACGCGGTACACAACTTCGTTCCCGCTAACTCATCAACGGGTGCTCATTCATCCGATACTTCACCATCAACACCACAATATCCACCATTTACGCCACCAACTTTCGTACCACCTTATTACCCGACATACCAAAACTATCCAAACTACCAACAATGGCAACAATACCAACAATGGCTACTATCCCAACAAGCTCGTACGGCCCCTCCAAGCCAACCCATACCCGAGACACCAATACCCGTACCCCAACCCGAACCACAGCCCGAACCACAACCCGAACCGCAACCCGAAAGTAGTACGAGACGTAAGAAGGGAAAAGCGAAGAATGTCGTGGGTGAGAAAGTCATCAGGAAGCCAAAAGTGGCGTGGTCCGGGGAGGAAGAAAAACACCTAGCCCTTTGTTGGCTCGATGTATCCGAAGACCCAATCGTTGGCAATTCACAAACCGGTGACCAATTTTGGAACAAAGTTTTTGACATGTACAATGCCGCGGTTCAAATCAAGCGTCGACCCGATCAAATCATGGGTAAATGGCGTCTCATCAAGGAGCAAGTCGGGAAGTTTAACTCTATTTACAAAAAGTATGATGATGACCGACGTAGTGGCGAAAGTGATGCGCAAGTGATGGAACAAGCTAGGAAAGCGTATACTTTGGAAACGGGTGGGAAGTTTACAATGTACGAAGCTTGGACCGTTTTAAGAGATAGACCGAAGTTTCTATCTTTTATCGGTGTCGATGGCATGGTGATAAAGAAGAAACGGATCACCCGCATGATCGAGTCTAGTGATGAAGACCAACCGCCCGTGAACCTCGACGAAGAAGAGCCACTCGACACCGACCTCTTCGGCCCGGATGCGATTCCACGCCCCCCACAAAGTCGAAAAAGAAAACCCACCGACCTCTTCGGCCCGGGTGCTTAGTTGCGGGGGTTTTAGGCGTAGATGCAGATGTTTAGATTTAGGGGTCTAGATGCGGGGCTTAGATGTGGGTGTTTAGATTCGAGTGATTAGATGGGGGATTAGTTATGGGTGCTTAGATGCGGATCTAGATTCGGATATTTAGATGCGTGTTAAATTCTACAATTTACGTATTAGCGTGAATGTCTTCTAATACTAATTAAAATATATATAAGACTATTTAGTACTTTTTAGACGGTCAAAAAAACATTCAATTTTGTTCAAATGAGCTTGCGGTTCAATTAAACTTTGTGTACGAATTGGTTTGTATTAATGTATACTAATTCGTTTTTATGCTCTTTACTATTTTTTCGGTAAAAGGCCGTCACCCCTGGTTAGAATTTTATAAATCACGAATAAAACAGGCGCTTGACAGAGATGTCAAGTCGACTTACAACCCATGCACTACATGCACCATTCAAAATAAGAGTGACATGCCACTCCAAGTAATCAGAACCAACAGAAACAACAAACATACTACATTAATTATTAAGACAAAGGAAGATCCCAAGACGTCAAAAACTGTTCAATTCTTCTTGTCTTCTTGAATCTACATGTCGCCAACTTGAGTCTAACAGTGGAAATAATTTCTTTTAAAACAAATCTTTTGATTGTTACTTTTCATTCCACATAAAACAACTTATTTAGTTTACCATCTTGAAACTGCGTCATTATTCATAAAAAGTTATTGTGCAGTTTTTCTAAAGCCAGCCTGTGTTTTACACTGGTTTTACATTTAGTATATCACTGAAACACAATTTAGTGGTATATCCAGGTGGTGTTACTTATGAGTTATGATCCAGTAATTGATGCTGTGTAACACTTATTAGTGATGCATATCTGTGCTATTGTATTAATCTTCTTCATCCCTTCTTTATCACCTGGACTAGTTGCATGCATCTGCAGTAATTGACTACAAATGTAGGTGCAATGTTATGAGTTGTTCAGTAAAGCTATATGCCCTTTTTTTGTCATAGATGAGGTTATGTATATGCTTACTACCCATGTACAATGTCACCAACAATCTCATAACTGTAAATCTGCAAGTATTAGAGAAACTCAACATTTCTAATTCATCTCAAATTAAGTTTCAACATCTCATCTAAGGAGTTCCCCTCCCTTTTTGGTGGAGTGATCCAGATAATTCAACTTATTGGGAGGGCCATCTCTTGCCATTTGTTATCCTTCACCCTTCCTTTTTTTTTTTTTTCTACACTTTAATATTAAATAAAATACATTATATAAAGATATCAAAAACATAATTCCATTACATATATAAAACTAAATAAAGCAAGTTACTTACATACAATGAACCAGATTAAAGTTTATATATAAGGTGGCGGGACAGATGGCATGTGACCGGCAAGCATAAACTTTCACCCGATGACTTACATTAATTATTCAGTTTACCGGGTTGCTTACATACAATAAACCCGAATAAAGTTTTTTCCTTACAATAGTAGCTGAAGACAAGTTACATACACACATAGATACTTTTCCCTTTTTTATTTTATACCTTAATAGCTAATGATTATTGACAGAATACATAATTTAAATTCTTTCTATTATAAAATGGAAATTTAATTTCACTTTATGAATGCTTCACCTAATAATGCTATGGCTTTAAATGTTTGATGACATCCGTAAGTTCAAGCTTTTGTTGACATTTGTAATGCACAAGACAATAGCAAAGTTGTGCCTGCTTTATTAAAAAGGGTTTAGTATCCCGGAGTGTAAGTAATTTTGCAACTTTTTTTATTGTGTGTATGCATCAAAAATTTTGAACATTTTATGTAAGTATCTCGCTAAATTGAACACTTAATGTAAAATTTTTACGTTGACCAATCAAAAACTTTTACGTGGGCAGCTCATATAGTTGCACGTATACATTTTTACATTATGCGTTCAATTTAACGAGATACTTACATAAAATGTTCAAATTTTTTGATACATACACACAATAGAAAAGGTTGCAAAGTTACTTACACTTCGAGATGATTAACCCTATTAAAAAAATATGGAATTTTTGCTAATTTATAACCTCATTATTGTATGGAGTATGTTATCAGTTTTTTTTTTGTTATAACAGCAAACTACTTGCCAATGATAACTAGTTCAACTGGTTGGAGGCATTTCAGGTTTTACCCAAGGTCTTGAGTTCGATATTTAGGGATGACAAGTCTTGTGGTTTCTCCTCCGAATATTTGTAACGGCGGCCCATGGTCAACATCTCGTTGTCTAGGGTACGTGCAAGGCCTGTTTAGACTTGTTGCGAATGTGAGCATTCTAATAATATACATGATGTTTTGATTTTCAAGATTTGAACACAATTTTACTACTACTTTTTATGATCTATTCGTGTTTCCATATTGGGATAATGTAAGTGGGTAAACAAATGAGGTTTTCATGTTCAAGATAACTAAGGAGGATGAATATTTGACTACATATGCAGCCTACACAGGATATCCTCGTGAATATTCAGGTGGTGTTAGTATCACCTGTATGTATAAGCAAATTTGACCCGTTTATCTACAAATTAATGGATTTGGGTTATCAGCATGGCTGGCTCAATAGTTTTAGTGGATTAGGCGGTTGCTTAAGGCCTCCACAGTCCACATTTTAAGGGCCTTAAGTTTTTCAAGTTTCGGGCTTGGGTATCTTGGTTTTGGGCTTATGTTTACGTTTTGGACTAGGACTTAAAAGATTTATATTATGAAATTAAGTATAAGGTTTAACTAAATGTTTTTTACACATACAAAAATTAGATAATAAACTATTAAATTTTGACCTCACCATTTATAATCGTTCTACTTTATTTTCCAAATCTCAATCCCGTACAAAGGAGACGGGTTTTTGTCAAAGACTTCAAAAGCAAGCCCCCGATATTGCCATATTGGTGTCGCCTAAGGCCACCAAAAAGGTTAAGTTGACACTGGTTCAGTTATGACATATGATCTAGGTTCACCTAGACTAGTTGCATGCGTCTGCAGTAATTGATTACAAATGTAGGTGCAGTGTTATGAGTTGTTCTGTAAAGCTCTATGCTCTGTTATGTCATAGATGAGGTTACATATATGCTTTTTTCTGAACTAACTTATTACTACTACTTGAAGTTTACACTTTGACCCATGTACAGTATCATCAACAATATCATAACTGCAACTCTGAACATTTCTAATTGATTTTAAATTTTATATCAACATCTCATCTAGTAGTTCCCCTCCCTTTTTGGTGGAGTGAGACAATTCAACTTATGGGGAGGGACATCTCTTGTCATTTGTTATTTTTATTTCTTTCTTCTACACTTAAATATTAAATAAAATACATTATATAAAGATATCAAAAATATAATTCCATTACATAAATAAAACTAAATAAAACATAACACAACATAAATATCACTAAATCCAATATTTTTCACGGATCCCTTGTTCCGCTAGTTTTTTCAGGGCTCCCTCAAGATAATCGGTGTTTTTGTCCGGCACCAAGGGCGTTAAGGCAAGCGCTGCCTCAGTACTACCGGTTTTAGTTCTTTGTATTTTCTCTTTCTTTTATAAATTGACACCTTCACAATGTAGACAACTTAGTTCTTCTTTATAATGCTTGTGTTGAACACTTTGTGATTGTTTCATGCTTTTCTCTGGAAGCAATTCTAATACGGTGAGCATATCAAATGGATATGATAACCAACTTTGATGCTAAATCCATAGTAAATGAGTGAATCTATAACTTTACTAGCATAATAGCATTCTACCCGCACTATGTATCGGGGTTAAAAATAATTTTTTTTAACTGGATCAATTTTATTATAGTAGGCGGTAATTTCAGGTATTCCCGTGTATAATGAGGTAATATATGTTTTTATTCTTATTCTTATTCAATGCATGTGTCTAACTCGGTGAGATTTTTCATTCTATGTCATGTCATAACATATACTTTTTGATCATTTTATTATAGATGTGCAGAAAGTTAAAGACACCTAAAGACAGCTGGAGAGTTGTAAACCACAGCCTATATTTAGCAGCCGGAGATTTAGAAAATGCAGTGGTGGGTAATCTAATATAAAAATCAAAATTTTGTTCCACCTGTTTTAACGAAAAACAAACAACAATTGTTTATCATCTGACAAGTTTCTTGGCTGACATCGTATTTACGCGTCAAGTATTAAAAACCCAAAGTAATACTATAAAATACCCATAGAGCAGAGAGGTCTTGTAATTGTATGCTTTGCTTAAGCTTAAACTGGTTGATATAAAGCTGGGCCCCCCCTCATTTCTATAGTTTATGTTGCAGGAAAACATAGAGGTCTTCGGGAGATGGTTATGAAGGTGATGTTATTGGAGAATCCACCCCTGATGCCCCATATGTCACTTAATTTGTAAGTTCACATTCATATCATCCGTTGTATCAAAAAGTGATAGATACTGTTCTATGCAAACTTGTTTTTAACACTTGTCTGTGTATCTCTGTTAGTACAAAGACATTTTATTATGGATTATAAATCCTCAATTAGTTTTTCTTTATTTTTTGCAGCATGTCACGAACTGATGGGAAAACGAATACATTATATAAAGATATCAAAAATATAATTCCATTACATAAATAAAACTAAATAAAACATAACACAACATAATTATAACCAAATCCAATATTTTTTACGGATTCGTCGTTTTCCTTGTTTCGCTAGTTCTTCCTCGACTCCCTCAAGATGACTGTAGTCTGTACTTTTTCCGGGCACCATTTTCCTTTGACCAAGGACGCCCCTGGGACGGCAAAGGGGAGGCGAAGGGGCGTTTTGAGGGAAGGGACGCCTCAGTCGTACTACCGGTTTCAGTTTTTTGTATTTTCTTTCTTTTTTAAATTTACACCTTCACAATGTAGACAACTTGGTCCTTTTTTATAATGCTTGTGTTGAACACTTTGTGATTATTTCATACTTTTCTCTAGAAGCAATTCCAATACGGTGAGCATATCAAATGGATATATGATAATGATAACCAACTTTGATGCTAAATTCACAGCAAGTTGAATGAATCTATAACTTTACTAGCATAATAGCATTCTACCCACGCTATGTTGCGGGGTTAAAAATGATTATTTAAATCGGATTAATTTTATTATAGTAGTGTATATTATTTCCTTTACACGTTAAATAATTATGGTGGTAAATATGAGATGATTATATGTTAGACAAAAAGACTATAGGTTGATATAATAATAGTAGCGTCAATTTTTTCATACCTCATAATTTTATTTGATTGTAATAACATCTAACATAATAATCTAGTCATTAAATGGCCGGTTCATTAAAAGGCTAAATATTTTATTTAAGTGACATGTCCCTGGGGTTTTTCCTTTAAATCACCTGTAACAGCTTATGTTCTACATCTCGTAGTCTAGAGTACGTGCAGAGCTTCACCATTATACGGTGAGGTGTCCCCTGATGTCGAATACCGACTGACCGTTCAAAAAAAATAATCTAAAATTGTAAAAATTTGACACATGAATTTAACTAATGCTTTTTCCTAATCTTATCTAAGTTAGGTCTATTTATAATTTTTCTTTTTTTAATAAAAAGACGTGTTGCAAATTGCACTTCAACTTACCATACAATGGTAAGATGCCACTTGGGACACAGTATATTGTCCTAAAAGGCGAGCGTCATCTCATAAAAACACCTCACAAACATGTTATTTTCAAAGTTCGAATCATGACTCGTGAGTAGGGTTGTCAATGGATTCGGGTTCGGGTTGGCGGGTCCACCCAACCCACTAAATATTTTAGGTCAGAAATTTTAACCCTGACCCATGACCTGTCTGTTGAGTCATGGATTCGCTGAAAGACTCAGCGAGAGACTTCGTCAGCGAGCTGTCAGCGATTAACAATTATCTTCGAGTTAAAGGATAAGTTCAATGACTCACCGCCATGCTTTGTAAGTCAAATATGGGCGGGAAAATGAAGATAAGAAGGCTGGTCCCCAAGGACACGTGTTGATAGATCAGAATGAAGACATGTGACCTTGTACCAAAATGGTACTAAGGTGTTTCTCTTTCATACCGTTTTGGGAAAGAAACAAGATGGTAAAAGAGACTCCTGCAGATCTGGTTTATCCACCAATAGATGGTTGACAACCTTTAATGTGTCAACATCTATTGGGTTGTCATGTGATGCCTCTTCTCTCTATATAAAGCATCACTTGACCTAGCCACAACCCTGTTGGTTTGTTCCACAATTACACTTAGTGTGTTTTTCTCTCTTTGTATAATTGTTAAGTTTTTAGTGTGTCAAAAACTTAACAATATTTTCTCTTTTTCTTTCTTTGTAAACCGACCATGTATTCATCGTTTAATCAATGTTACTTATGATTAAACTTCTTTACTTTCTTGTCTTATGTTCTTAGAGTAATTTACATTAGTTGTTAATTACATAATCGTTGCAAACTTGACTTTCAGTTGGTATCAGAGCAGTGTTTCGATACACTGAAACTGATCTGAAAAGTGTTTGCAAGATTATCTTTCTTTCTGTACTTTTAATTTTCTGCATCTAAAATCTTTTCTTTTCTTTTCGTTAAACTTTTCTCTTTACATGGCTTTGGTTCCTACTCTGGTTAATACTAGAGACTTTGGGTATGTCTCCATCCCACCAAGATTCGAAACCCATGATTTTGGATCTTGGAAGGAGAGAATGCTCCTACACATCGTAGGAGTTGAACCTTACCTTATGACCATTCTGACCAGAGGGCCATATGTACCGGTTCTGGTTTCCAGGACACCAAGAGCTACTACTGATGCTCCTGAAGTTGTTACTGAGATTATTAAACCAGAAGTACAATGGACAGATGATGAGCGTAGGCTTGTCAATCCGGATGCTCGGTTAAGAAATTTAATTATCAACACCCTTCCCGATGACATAATGAAGTCTGTCATCAAACTTTCTTCTGCAAAAAAGGTGTGGGATAATCTTTGTACCAGATTTGATGGTACGGAAGATGTTCTTGCTACCAAGAAAATAGATCTTAAGCGTGCCTATGAAGGATTCTTTTCTCTCCTAATGAGAGTCTTGATGGCACGTATAATCGCTTTAAATGCCTTTTAAATGATATGACAAATGCTGGCATAGAGCATGATATGCTTGAATTATGCCACAAGTTCATTGACGTCTTGCCCATCAAATGGCAAGGCTTAAGGCAAATTCTTAGAACTACTAAGCAGCTGAAGCAGCATGACTTAGAGTCACTCTATGGCACTCTTCAATTTGAAGAGAGAGCCCTCGCTCAAAACTTGAGAGCTGAGGCTGAGTCTAAGAGGCATGCTGGTTCATCTGCTTCATCTTCTTCTTCTTTATCTAGCACTTCTAATATTCATGACCCTCTTGCCTTGGTCTCTGCTGAAGTTAGCACTATCCATGTTAACAACAGCCATTCTACCCCATCTCATATCCAAGATCTTGTCAATGACCTCGATTTCGAGGAGAGACAAGAGATGTTCTCGGATTTCATGCAATTTGCTCTTATCGCTGGTAAAAGATACTCTAAAAAATGGAACAGTCGTAGGTCGAATGTTTCCCAAAAACCAGTGGTAGACAAATGTTAGAAATCCAAAAATGGTGTTAAAATGTAATTATTTTAACAATGGAAGGAGTATTAGTGAAAGTTAGTCAAGTGTATAAATACTCCTTTCCATACCCAAAATTGTAAGCTTTTCCCCCATTTCATTAATTAATCACAACAATTCCACCTCAATTCTCTCTGATCTTCATCTTCAACCTCCAAAACACACACTACACCTTTTCACACACTAACTCCATTTTTGCACAAATCAAGCTCAAATTTCTGTTTAACAATTGGTATCAGAGAAAAATCAGTTAATCTGAACGATCCATAGCTCGATTTGCTGCAATTTTCATTCAATTTTCGAATTTTTTATTCAAAATCGTTTTCACTGTTCATCAAAATTCACACTCTCAAATCACATAAAATCACACTTATTTGTTCATCAATAGATTCGTGATAGTTGTAAACATAATCCTGTCAAGTTTCAAGTTCCAATTCGATCTAAATCTCGAGTTTGAATTTTTGGATTTTGGCGCGATTTTTGGGTTTTGAATCTGCTATGTTTTGTGTTGAATTTTGTTAATCGGTGTGTTGCTAAGGTGAAAACAACAGTTTGCAAGTGAATTCGTGATCTAACTCCTAGTAAATCGAAAGTTATTGAAGCTTTGCCATGTCGTTAATGGAGAAAACTGCTGTTGTTCATGTTGAGATGAAGAAGATGACCAAGACGATCTTCACTAGGACGATCTTCCTAAGATCGTTTTAGCTCAGTGATTTGTGGTTTGTTAAGACGATCCTCACAAGATCGTTTTAGCTAAGAGTGTGTTGTGGAAGTGTTGATTCTGGCTAACTAATCCAAAAGGATTGGTTTGGTCGTTTCATACACTTAAAAGTTTTTGAGAAAGAAAACAAGACGATCTTCATACCAAGATCGTCTCATTTTTTTTACCCAGGACGAACTTCAAACCAAGATCGTTTCACCTAAGACGATCTTCATCTAAACCGTTTCATTTTCATACTTAGCCAAATTTCACCAAAATTTCCAAGACGATCTTCAATCAAGATCGTCCCAGTTTTTCAAGACCGTTTCATTTCTCATACTTAGCCAAATTTCACCAAAATTTCCAAGACGATCTTCAATCAAGATCGTCCCAGTTTTTCAAGACCGTTTCATTTCTCATACTTAACCAAATTTTCATCAAAAGTTCCAAGACGATCTTACTCAAAGACGATCTCACCCAGAACGATTTTGTCAAGATCGTTTCATTTTCTATTCGTTTCAAGATCGTTTCAATCGTTTCAAATCGTTTCAAGATCGTTTCAATTCCTGGTTAACACAAGATCGTTTCATTACCTGGTTTCTCAAGATCGTTTCATTTTCTGCTTCACAAGATCGTTCCAATTCCAATTCCAACATAAAAAAAAAAAAAAAAAAAAAAAATTTTTGCCCAGGATCTTAAAAAGGGATAATTCATGAAGATTTAAAATTTGATAGCGTTAAAAAAAATTTTAGGCCAATTTTCATCCGTTATCGACGCGGTTTTGGCGAAAATTTTTAGAAATTATCAAATTTTTCCTACGTTCATGATATCCAAAGTTTACATGAAATTCTAAGTTTCGTGAGAACATATTTTAGCGAAAAAATTTGGAGGGAAACCTGAAGTACAAAATCTCCAAATTTTTAATTCTTTCACTTCAATTTCAATCACAATTACCTTTTCATTTCATTTCACCCTTTGCTAAACAAAATGTCAATTGAAATATCCAAAGATTTTATTCATTCCTTAACAGAAGATTTAACGGGCTTAGAACCAAGTTGGAAAGAGATACATTATCATGGTACTCAAACTTGTTCATGTGGTGACAAGTATCGTTCAACGAATTGTATTGTGGCTGAATATGAACGAAAACAAGCTAATTTGAAAAAGCTTCTTAATATTTTGGAACAACACCACAATTTCCAACTTGAAGTTCAACATCTCAAAGAAGAAAACAAAGAGCTCAAACATGCAAATGATCTAAAGTTGTTCAACATGGAAAGTGTTCAAAAAGAACATGATCTTTTGCAGTCCAAGATTTCAAAAATGTCAAAAGAATTGGAAACTTCCAACAAGAAACTGAATGATAGTATCTTGGAGAGCAAATCAAGAGAACTTATTTTGCAAGAGAAGATTTCAAGTCTTCAAATTCAGTTGCAAAATGAGACATCCATTTTCTTAACCATGGAGGGAAAATTCGTTGATGAGATGAACAAAGTTGAGAAGGAGAGACAAGATGTTTGCAACAAAATCAAGATTCTTGAAGAGAATTGCTTACAATTTCAATCAAATGAAACATCTCTACAAAAGAGAATCTCTGAACTTGAGATGGAATTGCAAACACAATCAACATCTTGTGACACTCAAAGTGATGATGGATCAGTTTATCATGATGCAAGTCCAATACTTCCAACTAAACTTGATGCTCCAAAGAAAGTTTGCACTGAGTCCATCCCAAAGAGCTCAAAGATCAAAGTTTCATCTCCTGCTAAACATAAAGCTTCTCAATTTACTAACTATGCCTTATTCAAGGATAGAAAGTATTCTTCGAAGCCTACTATTGATGGAACACAGACTCTTATTCCATTCTTATCATTTGAAGACAACTCTCAGTTCATCTCCCAAGCAAAAGCTCAGTTGACCAAGATCAAATGGAAACCTGTCTACAAACCAAAGTCAACTGAGTCAAAGACAATCAAATACTCACTTTGGCAACTCTATGAACTTGCACCAAAACCAGTGAATGTCTTTGCATCTCCACTGCGTCCACAAAAACTCAACTTTTCAACAACCTCGAGTTTTCACCCACCATGGACTGCAGATTCTATTCGTCGAATCGATGACACGTACATTTGGAATGTCAAGACAAAAACCGTTGGGCCTACACAAAAATGGGTCCCAAAGGTTGTTCATAAGTGATTCGATGAAATGGCTTATACACATGTCAGTGTATAACCCGGGCTAAAGATGTTGTTTATTGGACTACTACTTCATAATGGTTGATTCCCCAGTTTCGACTTCAAAAAGACATGATGAACATGTTGCCACACATTCATCATGAGGGGAAGAAAGAGGATAATGAAGTCAAACAAGTCAAACAAGTGTGTGTGCTTTCTTGAATTTTGATGAGAAGAAAGAAGAATTCATCAGTTGAGGGGAAGAAAGATAATTTGTTGACTAAAGTGATGAGAAGAAAGAAGAATTCATCAGTTGAGGGGAAGAAAGATAATTTGTTGACTAAAGTGATCCCCAAAATTTTCTTTGAAGATAGTTATCGCCAACGTGGTGGGTACGCCGCGGGCACACCCTATACATAAGCGTTGGTGGTACGCAAATATGATTGTTTGATCGAGGGGAAGTTTGTGATGAAAAAGATGTTTGTCCAAATGCTTCAAGAGAAAGATTCTTTAATTAAGGGGAAGTGTGACAAAGTTAAGATTGTCAAGAAGATGCTTTCATGTTCAAATCTAAAGAGCCAAGATCAAGTTTCCGCAATGCTCATACTCTGAGAAGTTCAAGACTTAAAGATACATCTTTAAGGTAAGTGTGAAGATTAAAGACGTAAAGCCAAGTTTGATGGAAGATCTTGAAGACAATGAGAAAGCTTCGAAGACCTTCATCAACAAATTCGTATTTATAGATGATATCTTGCATGAATTACATTTCAACACCAAGGGGAAGAATGTTAGAAATCCAAAAATGGTGTTAAAATGTAATTATTTTAACAATGGAAGGAGTATTAGTGAAAGTTAGTCAAGTGTATAAATACTCCTTTCCATACCCAAAAGTGTAAGCTTTTCCCCCATTTCATTAATTAATCACAACAATTCCACCTCAATTCTCTCTGATCTTCATCTTCAACCTCCAAAACACACACTACACCTTTTCACACACTAACTCCATTTTTGCACAAATCAAGCTCAAATTTCTACTTAACAACAAATCGCATGAAGAATGCTGGAGATGTGGTCGGAGAGGCCACTATAAAAAAGAATGCAAATTTTCTATTCCTTCTTTGCAGGTAGCGAGGCCCTCTTCTTCAGTCAAGCCTGCTGATGAATACAAGAAGAAATACTATGAACTTCGTGCAAAAATGGCTGATGTGGTGATGTGTCGTATTTAATACCCATTTCCCACAATGAATTTAGTCGCTTTCGTATATTTTTTTGAGTCATTTTAGTATACATTTAGTGCGTTTATGGTATTTGCTAGTGCTTTCAGGTTCTTAACAGATACATTGAGTGAAAATGGCATAGAACGTTGATTTGGAAGTTTACTTGAGCTTATGGAGTTTTGCAAAGAAGTTTTAAGGTTGAAACAAGCTTAAAATGCATTCTGGAAGTCAATACCTACGAGACCAAAAGTGGTCTCGGCGATATCGTGTGGCAGATTGAAATTTGAACAGATGGCCATGAAGGTACCTTGGTGTGGTCTCGGCGATATTGCTGGACGACCTAGCTTTGACTTTTGAAGACTTATAAATACCAAATTAAAAACCCTAGCCGAGGCTACCTTTCACTCTAGCCAATTTTCACAGACTTTGAAGGGGTTTTTCTTCTGTTTAACACCTTTGAAGATCAAGAATTCAATTGGAGATTTATTTCATTATCAATTACGATTCTTAATCATTCTTGGATTGATTTCAACATTCGGTACATTATGTCTTCATATATTATTGATTGTTTTTATCTTTTCATTATGAGAGGCTAAATCTCTCAGCACCCGCTTGGGTAGTGAACATGTCATAGGGTCGATTTAATGTTACTTGCAATTGTTGAACAAGATTTATATGTTTAATCGAAGAACCGCATTTATTTGAGTTTAAATATTGTTTTTATCTTTTATATTTATTGATTGATAATTGTAATTAGAAGTTCGGAAGAAATCTATGTCATTGTCAATTGATTTATGAAACGGTTAATCGGTCTATAATTAACCTAAAGTCGTTGGAGTTCGGAAGAAACTAGCGATAAAGATTTTAAACAATTAAATTCATTTTGAGTGTGTAAACATCTATGATAGAGGAATCTGATTAGGTGAATAAGCAGTCCAGAAGAAAGCTTTTAAAGGTTGAATCATAAAAATCAGCTTAGGTTCTTAATGCTTAATTGTTTTGAATAGAAATTATATGCGGAAGCAATAACTATATTTCGAACAATTAAAGTTTCAAGTATAACGGAAGTTCATCTTGTCTACCTTTTAAGTCGTTCAACAATGCAAGTAATGTTTAGACCCGATGATTGGCATGTGAGCTGATCCAAGTAGGTGCCCTTTTAATTATCATTGTCATATAAAATCATTTTTTCTATCGTTTGAGGACGATCCCTGCCCCGGTCATACCGGATTCTTTTCGATTAATCTTTCGGGATTACTAACCATTTTCCAACTAATTGCAACGTGACAACACGGTCACAAAAACCCCCTTTTAAATTAGAATTAATTTATGTCAACAATTACTTTACTTTAGTCCCTGTGTTCGATCCTGGACTTACCTTTTAGCTATACTTTATACGAACGGGTCCACTGCCCGAGAGTGTGTAGTAGTCAGTTTTAGGGTATTTCTTGTTTTTAATTTTTAAACTAGATTTCACACATCAAGTTTTTGGCGCCGCTGCCGGGGACTTAAGTTTAGTAGTTGTTTAATTTTGTAGTTCGATCCTTTCTCGCATTCACTTGTGAGGAAGTTAATTGTTTTCGTAGATTAGCGTAATTTAGTGTTAATATTTTTTTTATTTTGTTCTAGTCCATTTTATTGTTTAGTTTTTCTTTTCTACTTGTGCTTTTCACGGGGTGTGCTAGTGTTTGTTTTGTAGTTTTAGCATTACCTATGGCCGATCAAGACTATGAGTTGGAGGGAGAATATCCGGACGAGATTCGGTACTTTAATCAATTACCCAACGAGACTTGGTATGAAGCATGGATGAGGATTAGATACATAGTTGATAAGTTAAACACGAACAACATTTTTGTTTGTGAACTTGTTACATTTTATTTGCGTGGGCTAGATGATGAATCCTACGATATTTTAAGCGAAGAAATCTTAGGGATGGAGTCCGACGGGGTATTTGATTATGTGGAAGAATTTATTCGATCTAACGAATTTGTGTATCTGACCAAAAATGAAACAAGATGGCAAGAAGAGTATGAGACTTCAGAAGAGAACGAAACAACGGAAGCTTATGATCTCTCGGAAAATAAATCTCATACTCAACCTCCTGAAAGCAAAAAATATCCAGGGATACAGGATTCCATTCAAATCCTGAACACTGATGCAATGGAGGAACCACATGTCTCTCTTCCGCAATCTGACTTTGGTAAATTGATAATGGAAGAACTGAAAAAGGAATTCATGGAATCGGGCGATGGTGTTAGTAAGATAGTGGCACAAGAGCTTGAATCATGTCCACAACTTTTCATTGGAGTTGACTTGAAAGAAGATGATTATCAGTTAACTCGTTCGGAACCAAATGAACCACGACTCACTAACAATGAGCCGATGATTGAAGTTGTTGACTTGGAGATTTGTTCCTCTTTTCTTGATCAGGTATATGATGTTTCTTATGATGACACAAATTTTGCTAACTTTATCTTGCAGGACTTGGAGGATAAATCTGAAATCGCCTTGGATGAAGAGGAAGTGACAGGTCCGATCAGGAGGAATAAGCTTGTGAAAACCATAACGGATGAATTACCGACAGTTCAAGCAGGTTTTCAACTGGTGAGCAAAAAGAGGAAGCTAGAGGGAGCATCGGCTACTTTCCTCATTGATAAGTGCTTACTTGTCTCTAAAAAGAGACGTGTTTACTCTTCAGGTAACCCAGTATTGTTTGATAATTATAAATTGATGAACTGGGAAGATTTCATGGATTTAAAAATGGATGTGATAGACCATGTGTATGAAGATTTTGAAAAGGTGGGTTTTAAGGAATGGGTAATGATAAAAGTTAAGTTCACCAGTTTTTCACCTTACTCGTGTAGGCCACCGGACTTTTTATGTGTTGATGATGTAAACAATTGGATTCTGACAAAGGTGAAAGTTAACTGTTTTTCTCCATTTAAGGGTAGACCGCCCAACACTTTAAGTGTGGGGGCGTCAGAGACCCCACCATGGTAATTCTTTGGGGTAAGAGTCTAGCTAACGACTCGTAAATAAATTAAGCGCTTCTCGGGAGGCAACCCGTGTCTTTTATTTTGTTATTTAAATTTTAATTTTGCATTTTTCCTTTTTATTTGTGTTTTTGAATAAACTCTTTGATGATGGTTGTGGTTATGCTATTTGATTGGTATTTCTGTTATGCGTTGATTCGTTTGTTCATGCTTGATAGCAAGTTTTGTCATATGCATATGCTGGCAGTAAGTTCAGCCCCTATGTTCTTGTTGGCATCATTCAAGCATGGAACACCCGTCACACCCGGCAAGTTTTTCTTGTTCTTTACTTTGCTTTTGTTTACTTTCCCCTATTTCCCATAGTTTGCCTTAGTTCATTGGACATTGAGGGCATTGTCCAACTCAAGTGTGTGTGTGTGGGGGGGGGGTGGTAAATAGGAAAAAGTCGGGTATTTTAGAGGAATTTTGAAACTTTTGCATGCTTGTCCTTGTAGTTGATTGCTTTTGTCACTTAATTATAGATATAAATTAGCAATTTGACTACACCCTTGGTACAAATTTTAATATGTGGAATGTGTTTTGACTGATTAATTAGGCAATCCCTTCTGGATTAATAATATGACTAGCACGCTCAAAGCACCAAAACACCCAAAATTGTGAGATTATTGATTCATTGCTAGTTATCCTAGGTGTTACGGTTTTGGAATTATTAGCCTTGTAAATTTGTCCCTCTCATAGGCTTTTGGATTTATCCAGGAGTAAGGGTTCTATTTTAGAGCTCTGAACTATGATGTGCAAGTTTGAGGTTGATTTTCCATTTCCGGATTATTTCATTTGCTATGAGTGTGCCGGTGATTGCGTTGATTCTAGAACTTGTCCTAGTTGATCGTTCCGTGGTTTTCTAGATGATGAAGAGGCAAATTTAGGATAAAACCTTTGTTCATTGTATGTTCACCCCTTGTTTCGTAAAATATTGTTATGTGCATGTTTTGTTAATGTGCTTGTAGCTAACTACACTAGTTAGTGAACCACCCGTTTAAACCCTTATGTTGCACTCACTTTTAGTGCAAGAAACAATAGAAAACATGTTGTCATTAGCCTGTTCTTTGTTATTAAATCCACCAAAATATACACCTTTCCTAGCCATACCGATAGTCGAAGTCCTGGTGGGTCATTGGTTGCCTATGCTAGTGGATGGTTTGGGTTGTCCTTTATGCCGGGTTGGGATATTCTCGGTTACTGAGAATAGATTGATTTCGTCATGATTGTTTGGATAAAGTCTGGATCGTTCATTTCAGCATATGAGTACATGATTTGTCACTGTTTCAAAATTATTTAGAGAATACCAATTAGTCAGAGTAAAAGTAGCTCACAAAAAAAAGAATAAAAAGGAATAAAAGAATTGAAAAACAGAAAAAAAAAATAGAAAAAAAAAATGAAAAAAGAGCTTGGGCTGTCAATTGGTATTTCTCACTTTTGGTCAAATCATTTTTGTAAGTTGGTTCATCAATTACACCAACAAAAGCTTCATTGTTTCTACATTATCGAGTTGAGTTGGTACGTCTTTATAACCAACAAAAGGATCTTGAAATACTATGTTCCTTAGTTATCATATTTGGGTTGGCACGTTTGTTTAAGCCAGCATGGTTAGATTTGGTTGATTGAGTTGTTTAATGTCATACACCACAATAGTGTCGGTTTTAAATCGTTCTATTGGGGGTATTGTCGGGATAACTTATCGGGTTTTGGACCTTTGGAAACTAATGACATGAGATTTTGTTGGGTCGAAAATCGACCAAGTATAATTTGTCCAGAAATAGTGAAGTTCAGTGAAGAATACTTGTACAGAATTCTGAAGCAGTTCAGAATTACCTCACTGAAGCTTCACTTCAGTTCAGATCAACGTATCAGAATACCACTCAGAATGAAGTCAAAGACTGAAGTCTGAAGAAAGAGAATCAAGCTCAGATGTGGAGCTCAGAAGTTGATTCTACCAGATCGAAGACTGAAGCATCTCAGTATAAAGTACTTACACCACTTTACACTGATTACGAGGAAGACTTTTTACTTTACATATCTTTACCAGTTAATAGATTTATCTATTAATAAAGTACAAGGTAAAGTAAATGGTTGGGAATAAAGTGTGAAACGTCACATCAAAATGACTTTCACACTTAACCTTAAAAGTACGCATGTAAGGAATTAACTTTAATTCCTTAAATGCTCCCAACCATATTTGTACGATCTGGTCCACGTCATCATGGACTTGGTCTATAAATATAAGTCTTCTCACAACTTGCAAACAGCTTAAAAACTTTGGCATTGCAACTTGTGAGATATACTCTAAGTAAACTTACGAGTATTTCCAAGTTATTTAGATCACTTGTATTTCAGGATTGTTTAGATATTTACACTTGGGTGTTTATCTTTGTTTCGCAACAATCCTTGTATTTGTTTATACATCAATAAATCAAATACATTGAAAAAGTACAACGTGTCTCAATGCTACATACTTGAATATATATTTATCTTTATATAGTTTCAGCCTTTAGTTCTTGCATATACTTTAAGTTAATTACTTCTTATTGTTCATCCTCATCTGGATCGTAAACTGAACTTGTCCTTCAAGATCAGTTGTACTTGCCAGTCGGGTTCTTGTTAACTATCTATTATTTGGGACTCACATTTGGTATCAGAGCAGCCAGGTTGAATTAATATTAATTCTTTAACCTTTGATCTGCAAAGATGGTTGACACTGAACAAGAAGAAGGTCCTAACCCTAATGTAAATTTTACTACTCCACCTACCCCTCCTGTCATCAACAACAATATACCATTGCATAATGTGCATGTACACTTTCCAAATAATCCTGTTCCCAAGTTTGATGGGAACAGTGAAATTTTTCAAACATGGAAAGCATGCATGCTCAAATATATTGCTGGTGTTGAACGACATTTGCCCGATATCTTAAAAGAAGGACCCTTTGTCCCCATGAATGCTTCCACTGTTGTCAGAAATGCCGATGGGACTCCAAGGTTATCACCAAAGGAGAAGGATCATTGGTCAGAGGAAGATCATAGACTTGTAGACCTTGACACTAAATTACAAAATATGATCTTATATGCTGTTCCTGAAACTCTCATGTCCACTCTTGTTTTACTTGAAAACTCAAAATTAATGTGGGAGGAACTTATGACACAGTTTGAAGGCACTTCTGAGACAATTGTCACAAGAAAAGTTGCTTTAAATAAAAGATATGAGTCTTTCTTTGCTATCCCTGGTGAAACTTTAACTCAAACTTACATCAGATTCACTAATCTGGTAAATCAACTAAAAGCCTTGAGTGTAACTAAAGACAAAGAAATTTTATTGGAAAAGTTTTGTGACATCTTATCTTCTAAATGGGAAAATTTGATCTTGGTTTTAAGACAAGGAAAAACTTGCATAGTCACACTCTTGCTTCCCTATATGGAGTCTTTAGGTACACTGAAGAGAACAAAGCTGAGAGAGCTGTGGCTGAGCAAGATGCCAAAAATCATGTTTCTACCAGTTCTGGTATGGTTCAGTATTCTGAACCACATGGTACCGCTCTACTATCTTCTGAGAGTGATCCTTCTGACTCAATGAAGAAGATGGTTTCTGAAATGTTAAAAACTGGTATTTCTGGTAATGTTACTCATGACTGTGTTGAGGATGACAATGATGATCTGGTTGCCATGCTGGCTAAAACGTTCAATCGTTTTAAGGCCAAATCTAATCGATCTGGTAAACCATTTGCTTCCAGCGCTTCTATTGATAAGTCTAATCTTGAATGCTTTAATGTGGCAAGAAAGGACATTTCATGAAGGAATGCAGATCTAGTCAACCTTCATCATCACAATCTGCTCCTAACCATTCTATTTTTCAGAAATCTGATGACAGCTATAAGACTAAGTACAAGAAGCTGAAAGCCCATATAGCTCTCATGGCACAAGACAACTCAAGCAATAACAATTGTATGGTTGCAAAAACTGAAAAATGGGAAGAATCTGATGAATCATCTGATGATGAGGAAGAAGTTAGGGACATGTGTTTCATGGCTGAAGATCAAGGTCATTTGGTCAAAGTCTGATGTTGAATCTGGTCGTTGGGTGGATATCATAATGAAAAAGGTTAGTGATTTTGGTTTTGAAAGTAATGAGGAACACAAACTGGATCTTTTGGTTCTTTTAGAGGCTGACATTTCCTTTGTCGAAACTGTGCGTTCAGAAAGTCTAAAAATGTTTGAAAACAATACTTCTGAACTGAACGCCAGTCAAGTCAGACTAAGAGAACTGAAAGATGTTCAGTTGGCCTTGAAAAGTTATCATTGTTTTACCTTCTCCAGTTGAACTGGTGCAGCCTGCTACTGGTCCAGTGACAACTTCTCCTTTGTCACTGGAAGCTCAATTTGTCTCCTTCTCAACCGATATCCAAAAC
>CM067174.1:13396121-13409819 GCA_034093135.1 Erigeron breviscapus | reverse complement strand
CAACAATCCTCAAAAGAGAGCAAAGACAGTTGTATTTCATTATTCGTACAATACAAGTGAAACTTGTTACATTATTTAAGTGGAAATACAACAATTAGAGATGCAACATATTTAAAAACCATACAAAGAAACCCAGGTGGTGACAAACAGTAAGGGAACCACGCCAAGAACGAACGCGACTAACCACTGAATAGCCTCATCCAATGGAAGATGAGCCACAGTAATTAACCACACTATGATAATAATGTAAATCATGATTAGAAAAGGATTCAACATTTTTTTGATACAAGGTTTCGGGTTTTGGTTAGATTCTGAAGAAAGGAAAATGTTAAGTTGATATGGCATGGAGAAAAGTATGCTAAGGTATTATTATATAGTCTAAAAAGGAGCCGTTTCTAACGGTCAAATATGGAAGATAAAGTGAATTTGAATTTTGTATAGTGTTTTAGTCAGACTTACCTGTGTCTAGACGAATCGGTTATGCTATACTATAAGTGTATAAGTGGTCTATACTATACGAGTATAAGTATATATTTTTTTTATTACTCGATATGGTCTAGATTTCGAGGACGAAATTCCTTTAACGGGGGAATAATGTAACATTTGCCATTTTAGTCCGTTACTTGTTATATATGATAATGGCAAACTTTATGAATATAAGAAAACTTTGGGTATTGTTGGTGCATATATATATATATATGTGTCGGACTAGTGAGATATTGTAACATCTGCTATCTGAATGATCTGTTTCGTTGTACTTTTAAAGAAACGAACCCGAAACACTCGTAACCTTACATCTAACCTAAGTTAAGTACTAACTAACTAAGATTAGTTAACTAAAGTTAGTTAACTAAGGTTAGTTAACCAAGGTTAGTTAACTAGCCCATGGTATTGCAAAACCATCAAACTAGCACATGGTATTCCTTAACTTAACCATAGTTATCAACAAACTAAACTAGTAACCATGGTAAATATATACCTATAAATACTACACCATTCCATGCCTTAAAACTTGCCAATTCACATAATCAAACTTCTTCTTCTTTAATCTCTATCATTCCAAGATCAATACTTGTTAAAGTTCAAGCATATCTTACACAACCTTTCATCATCCCAAGCTTTCGATTCAACCAAAGTTGTTTTGAATTCGTTGGTTTCAAAATTGTAAACACGACGTTGTTATTGGGAATTCTTTCAAGAACTTATCAAAGCCTAGTTATAATGGCCACATGGAGTTAGGATTATTCCATATTCATCAAGTTTACAAGTTCAAGTTATAGTCGATTCTCTCAAGATCTTCTTTGGAGCTCATTCCTATATCGTTACTTTGATCTTAGAATTTATAATTCTCCAAACTTGTGAGTGTTTTTATAAAACCTTACTATACTTTGCTTTATGATTATATGACTATATGTTATGTTGAAATGCTTGTCAACTTACTTTTATACTCAATTGATACATACCTACATTTAAATACAGTAAATATCCTATTAATACTATTCATCATCTGTGAATTATTTCGTATTGTCGATTTTCTGGTTTTTGATAGAAAATATCCTTGATAAGCTTTAAACGAAAGCACTTCATGATCGCAGGCCTTTTGTTATATAGATGGGGGAGATAATGGGTTGTAGCCGGACTAGGTTTGGATTAAACGATTTAAAGTTCCTGCCCCCGTTGTTACCGCCCTACTAGATCCCTCCGTATAATTATCAGGGCATGAAGTGTATTTGTTGCACCTCCACCATTCATGGTATCTCTTCATTATATAATTAATACATTTTCGTATTAATTATAATACATACTATTTAAAAAATACTTCAAAAGGATTTAGAAATATCGGAGGAATACTGTATATATCCTACGGATACGTATTACAAACGGAAAGTTACATCTTTACCCTACAGTTTCAAATTTGTCATTTTCAGTCCTTATAAGTTTGACATTTGACAAATTAAACCCCTCAAGTTTCAAGAATGACAATTTAGTCCCTCAAGTTTCAAGAATGACAATTTAGTCCCTCAAGTTTCAAGAATGACAATTTAGTCCTTTTAAATTTTTATAACATAAATGAGTTTTCATTTAGAAAATACTTGAAATGATACTTAAACATAAATTCAAAGACTTATAAAAACACAGAAAGTAAATTACGTTGACAAGCGTATTAAAAAGATAACCTTATAGTTGTATGTCTATATTTGGAATTTAGCACGAATATAAATCAATTCACATTGAAATAGGGAATACGTAACGTGGCCAGTTGACTCACTCGTCATCGTTGACTACATCAATCTCTTCTACTTTGATGTTGAACTATCAAGAATAAGGTGAGTTTCGTAAACCCTCCCTACTCAATTGAGATTCGGGCTGAAAAGTGTACATGCTTGTTTAATTGTTGATTGTTGATTTTGATTTGATTGATTGTATGATTGAATTGTTTATGTGGACATGTTAGCGCATTGGTTACTATGTAAGTCGCACCGTTAGCGCATTATTTATTATATAAGTCGCATCGTTAGCGCGTTACTCGTTATGTAAGTTGCACCGTTAGCGCATTGTTAATTATTAACTATGTAAGCCGCATCGTTGTTGAACGTTATTGATTGTTATGGAACGTTGTTGAACGTTATATGGAATCGTTGTTGTTGAATGTTGACTTGTATTGAATTGTGATAATGTGAAACCTTATAGGTTTTCCTTGGATGTGATTAGTTCTCCTAATCCTCACTTATTGTTAAACGGTTGTTATCCGATACGGTTATTCCTTGTTACTTGTCCTACGAACTCACCAACTTTATGTTGACGCTCTTTAGTACACTTTTCAGGTAATCAAGTTAATTAGAGACAAAATGGATGATTGCATGCTTGCTTGCTAGGATTGGACTAGCTTTGGACTTTCTGGATCCATGATCCTTACTTCCCTTTTATGGGTTACTTTTAGGATCAACTACTATCGATTGAATTGCCTTTTATTATTGATTGAACATGTATTTCGATGAATGTTGATGATCGTATACGTTTGTACAAGTTTAAGGATTGTTTCAATCCTATGTTTTCATATAGTTTGACTCTACATAATTTCCATGTCGTGCTGTGCTTTTCTAAGTGATACCCCATGATTCCGTCATGTTGGGGTTACAGAAAGATCCTATCAACTTTGCCCTCATCAAGTGTGTATTATAAAGAAATCAAGAAGAAAGTGTAAGCTTTTGATAAAACCTTTGAATATAAACAAGAACAAGATTAAATCTAGCAAAAGATGAAGTGTTATACCCTTGAAGAACTTAGATTTGATGGAGAAAAAGATGCAGATTTTCGTGACCTTTAGAACCCAATAACACCCTTTCTTTGCTTGAAAAACACCCTTAAACCTAGCTTATATTAACCCTTGATTAATCTCTTGCAAAACCCTTATTATTATTATTATTTAGATTAGTTTTGTTCTTGTTTTTCTTCCCCTTTGGAGCCGTAGACAACAAGAAGAAAAGGGAGGAGAGAAAAGTTTTTCTTGAGAGGTGAAAAGTTTATGTGTGAAGTGTGTGTGTTGGGAGTTACAAGAGTGTAAATTTTGAAATGAAAATTGTGTGTGTATGGGGGTTTGGGGCCGGTTGGGTATGGGGGAAAAGAAGAGTCTCTTGATTTTTTTTGTATAATATTTGTGTAAGTATATGTGTGTATATGTATATTTAAGGGTATTTGTTTTATAGTGTAACATGTGTTTATTTGTATTCATATAAACTAATTAGTTGTCCAAGTATATATATGTATATATATATATGTGTGTGTGTGTGTGTGTGTGTGTGTGTGTAAAGTTATTTTCGTATAAAGTCCTCGCGCTCCCACGTGTATTCGGGTCCACGTTTCGAATCCCACCTAACTTTAACTATGGGGATCTTGCTTCTCTTAAGGCGTTTTTCGTCGCGATCTAGGATTTCCACCGGCTCCTCACGAAATTGGAGCTTATCCTCCACTCGTAGTTCCTCGAGTGGGACCACTTTCGAGTCATCCGCCACACATTTCTTCAAATTTGACACGTGGAATGTGTCATGAACATCTCCCAACTCTTGGGGTAGCTCCAACTTGTAGGCCACGGGGCCTATTTTAGCAACAATCTTGAACGGCCCAATGTATCGTGGACTCAACTTCCCTCTCTTGCCAAACCTTACAGTTCCCTTCCACGGCGATACTTTCAGTAGTACTTTATCTCCAACTTGAAACTCTAGAGGCTTCCTTCTTTGATCCGCATAGCTCTTTTGCCGATCTCTCACGGCCTTGAGCTTTTCTTTAATGATTGCCACCTTGTCCGTAGTTTCTTGGACGTAATCAACCCGAGTCAATCTTCTTTCACCCGTCTCTAACCAACACATGGGTGATCTACACTTGCGGCCGTACAATGCTTCAAAAGGTGCGCATTGTATGCTAGAGTGATAACTATTATTATAAGTAAATTCCGCGTACGGCAAGTGGTCGTCCCAATTTCCACCAAACTCTAATGCACACGCCCTTAGCATATCTTCCAAAGTTTGTATCGTTCGCTCGCTTTGCCCATCCGTTTGTGGGTGGTAAGCCGTGCTTAAGGCTAGCGTCGTCCCCATTGCTTCTTGCACAAGACCCCAAAATCGTGAGGTAAACCTACCATCCCTATCAGAAATAATGGACAATGGCACGCCATGTAGCGTCACGATTTTCTCAACATAGATACGAGCTAAGCGTTCGGTATTCCAATCTTCTTTTATTGGAATGAAGTGGGCTGATTTTGTAAGACGGTCGACAATTACCCATATTGCATCATGGCCTTCTTGGTGCGGGGCAGTTTCGTCACTAGATCCATTGCTATTTGCTCCCACTTCCACTCGGGAATTTCTGGTTGTGTCAAGAATCCAGAAGGCTTCTTATGCTCTGCCTTAACCATTGCACAAGTCATGCACTGGTTCACATATCGAGCTACATCACCTTTCATTCCGGGCCACCAAAAATCCCTTTTTAGATCTTGGTACATCTTATCCGCTCCCGGATGGATCGAATACTTCGAATTATGGGCCTCATTCATAAGTACATCTCTTAATCCATTAACTTTTGGTACCCAAGCCCTTCCTTTGAAATACAAAATGCCTTCATCATCCCTATCGAACCTTGTTTCTATCCCACTCAAGGTCTCTTTTTCAATATTCTTTCCTTCAAAGGCCTTAGCTTGATCTTCTAAGAATCGGTCTCTTAGAGACATTTCTCCTCGTAGATTAATTCTTGCCCTTAGCACCTTAGTGCTCACCTTCCTACTAAGTGCATCAGCAACAACGTTTGCCTTTCCGGGGTGGTACTTAATTTCGCACTCATATTCATTGAGTAGTTCCACCCATCTCCTCTACCTCATATTCAACATCTTTTGATCAAAGATGTGTTGCAAACTCTTATGGTCAGTAAATATGGTGCACTTGGTGCCATAAAGATAATGTCGCCATATCTTCAAGGCAAACACTAGGGCTCCTAGCTCCAAATCGTGTGTCGAATAATTCTTCTCATGTGGCTTCAATTGCCTAGATGCGTATGCAATGACCTTGTCTCTTTGCATTAGTACGCACCCTAGCCCTTTATTCGACGCATCACAATACACTACGAATCCTTCCATTCCATCCGGCAATGCTAGTATTGGTGCTTCACACAACATGTTCTTTAGCGTTTGGAACGCTTGCTCTTGTTCTTCACCCCACACGAACTCTCTTGACTTTTGGGTCAATTGAGTTAAAGGCACCGCGATCTTCGAGAATCCTTGAATAAATCTTCTATAATAGCCTGCTAGGCCTAGGAAGCTACGCACTTCAGTTGGCGTTTTGGGTGTTTCCCACTTCTTGATTGCTTCAATCTTGGACGGATCTACGTGAATTCCTTCTTCGTTCACAATATGTCCAAGAAATTGGACCTGGCGGAGCCAAAACTCACACTTAGAGAACTTAGCATATAGCTTTTCGTCTCTAAGTAACTGCAAGACCATCCTCAGATGCTTCTCATGCTCCTCCTTGCTTCTTGAATAGATCAAAATGTCATCGATGAATACTATCACAAATTTGTCCAAGTATGGCCTACAAATTCTATTCATCAAGTCCATGAATACGGCCGGTGCATTGGTAAGACCAAATGGCATCACTAGGAACTCATAATGCCCATAGCGAGTCCTAAAAGCCGTTTTAGGTACATCTTCTTCTCGTACCCTCAACTGATGATAGCCAGATCTAAGGTCGATCTTAGAAAAATACGACGCTCCTTGGAGTTGATCGAACAAATCATCTATTCGTGGCAGCGGATATTTGTTCTTGATAGTCAGTTTATTCAACTCTCTATAATCGATGCACATTCTCAAAGACCCATCCTTCTTTTTGACAAAGAGGATTGGCGCACCCCATGGCGATGAACTAGGTTGAATCAAACCTTTATCAAGCAATTCTTGCAATTGCTCGGAGAGTTCTCGCATCTCGGAGGGCGCTAGTCTATAAGGTGCCTTAGCTACGGGGGCTGCCCCGGGAACTAAATCGATCGTAAACTCTACTTGTCTTGTAGGTGGAAGTCCAGGTAGTTCGTCAGGAAACACATCTAGGAAATCCCTAACCACTGTCACCTTGTGAGGGTCCTTACTTTTTACTAGCTTATCAACTACTTGTGCCAAGTATGTGTGATATTCCTTACGTAAATACTTCCTTACTTTCATAGACGACTCTAACTTGGGTTGGACTCCCGCCTTATGGCCTTGTACTATCAACACTTCACCATTATCTAAGGGTATCCGAATGATCTTTTCATGACAAATAATCTCAGCACGCACTTTCGACAACCAATCCATGCCTACTATTATATCAAAACTTCCTATTTCTATGGGAATCAAGTCAATACTATATTTCTTATCAACTAAAGTTAACTTACAATCAGGGATAATTTCCTTAGTTTCGTACTCATTTCCATTGGCATATTCAACACAATAAGTTTCATCAAGCTCACTAGGTTTCTTATCAATCAACTCTTTAAAATCAAAGGAAATAAAACTTCTTTCAGCTCCAGAATCAAACAACATAGATGCATATACATTATTTAACGGAAACGTACCTACGATGACATTAGGGTCATCACGTGCCTCATTCGCTCCCATAGCATACACCCTTCCTCGGGCTTGACCTCCTTGATTTCCACGATTCCCTTGGTTAACGTTGTTGCCTTGATTCCCCATATTAGCTTGATTCCCAACATTTCCTCGATTTTCTTGATTCCCAATGTTGCCTCGGTTTGCTTGGTTTCCACGATTTCCAACATTCCTATGGTTACCACGGTTATTGTTTGCATTTCCTCGTCCTCTATGGGCTCTCCCCAACCTAGGACAAGCATTCCTCCAATGATCCATGCTTCCACATTCGCGGCATCCCCCTAGGTTTCCTCCAACCCTTGCTCCACTTCGGCAGTATGCGGCAAGGTGCCCCATTCGGTTGCAAGTCGTGCAATATCTGCATTCATCAAGTGGTTATAACCACACATTGCACCTTGGGGGCGTGCCACAGTTCGGTTGGGGTTAGCATCCAAACACCATAGTTCCTCACAATCTTTTGCCTCTTATCCGGCCCATTCCTCTTGCGATCAAGACCGATTTCCTCCTCCTTGCCTCGAACTTCATTCACCTCTCGTGTACCTTCCACTCCTAACCAAGTCATTTACTAGCTTGGTTGCCAAGCTTATAGCTTGCTCAAGAGTGGTAGGGTTTGCGGCAGTGACCATCAACCTAATTTCAGGTGCCAACCCGTAGATGAACCTTTCAACCTTCTTAGCCACAGGGGTTACCATCTCCGGCACTAACACGCACAGCTCATGGAAGCGAATCACATACGCCTCCAATTCCATCCCTTTCATGGCATGGCCCCAGAACTCAATCTCTAATTTTTGTACCGCCTACCGGGGACAATACTCACGCTTCATTTCTTCTTTGAAGTGCTCCCAAGTCAAAGCATTGACCACTGCAAGACCTCTAGTAGTCGCTTGGAGATTCCACCACGTAAGAGCCCTTCCTTGAAGCTTACTAGCAGCGAACTTAACACGATCAGCCGGTGCACAATCAATGATGTTCAAGTTGGCTTCCATGCTTTGGAACCAAGTGAGCAACCCAACGGGACCCTCCGTCCCATAGAACTCCTTAGGGTTGCAAGAAGTGAAAGTCTTGTAAGCATTCCTATCATTAGCATTTCCTCCTCCATCCTGCCTTCGGTTCGTGTTAAGTGTGGCGTTCACGCTTTTCGCAATCTGAGTGGCTATGTTGGCATGACGGAGTTGATTTGCTGGGCGATCAAATTGGCCAGCTCGGTCTGTCGTCGGGCCTCTTCAGCTCGGCGTTGAGCCTCCTCGCTTGTTTTTTCGTTACTTCTTCGGGGCGCCATAGTTCTATAACAAAGAATAAGGTAGTTTAGTTATTCTTGCGCTAAATCGTATGATATAGTTTCAACTCACGACTCTATGATCACACACGAGTACATATGCGTGTATATATACTTATATGAATATATCCCAAGTTCGAATATATATTTATATGTGCGCGCGTATATATTTATGTATACTTAACCTAAGTTCGAACTTATTACTTATAGCTTCAATAGTTGAGCCTTGACTTGTCACTAATATGCTTTACATATAGTCATTATATGTCCGCTATATATATATTTCTAATTCCATATTCCTTTCTTATTCGCGCCAAGCTTCCAAATTAAATAAGTGGTTGGGTATTTTAAAAAAGCAACATGCTCTTATGTACCAAGAAAGTTCACAGAATCTGTATTTGAACTTGGAGCGTGTAAAAGTGGTTTAATATAGACGAACGGGGAGAAACTCATAAAATATGATACGTAGCCCTATGAGTTAAATTTCACCTCCCACTGAAATCAGGTCAAAAGACGAAGTAGAACTCAAGTTATGATTTTTCTACCAAAAGTGGTCAAAACTGGATTTCTATCTCAACAACAATCTTCGTAATGAGGATAACGATAATACGAAGGAAGTAACACATCATGTAACCATAGAAAGGCATTAAGCATATATATATATATATATCATTTAAGATAAGTTTACAAAATTTGCTAAATGCCAAATACATCGCGATCATCATCACACACAAGTAGAAATGTTCAAGAAACGGAAACAAGACATAATAGTTCATACATTAAGATAGGTCCATAAAAAGAACGTCCCTAGGTCCATGCCCTAAGTATGAGAGCAATCACAAGAACGCATACGGCTGAGAGTACACATCCCATCACTAGAATCACCTCGTTAATCCTACGAACCTCCGATATAGCCATTCCCGAATAACCCGCCGATCGATCCATTATCCCCATAGCCCTCTCCATCATCATCTCTTGATGCCTAACTCTTACCATTGTGTCCCTCAATCCATTAGCTATACCCATACCCGCTCCCTTTCCTCCCGAGTCATGCCAACGGGAGGTGGAGGGGGTACTCCATAAACAGGACGGTGTGGGTCCTCTCCATGATGTCCTCTCCAAGGTGGTATAGGGATGATGACGAGGAAGGCGCGGTGGAAAGTATGGGTCTCGATCTGGGAAGCGCCCATCACTAAGGTTCAAGGCGACATTTCGCCTTGGAGGAGTGGGTGTCCGAGGGGCTGGTGGCGACGGTGGTGGTATAGACGAGCGGCGCCTCGACCGGCTAGAAGCAACACTCCTAGCGCTCTCCGATGAATCCATGGTCGGCTCAGATTCCTCTCTTTCTTGTTGCGGGGGCTGTTGGGAGGCCATTGTAGGCTCCGATTCTTCTTCTTATTCTTGTTCTTGTCGCCTCATTTCATTTTCCACTACTCGATCCACGAATCCATACAAGTCCCTTGATCGAGGGGCTGATCCGGATGCTCCACTAGCACGTGACATTATGTTCCTACACAAGTGACGTAAAGTGTGAGATGACGACTCGATCCAACGCTTAGACGACCATTTACGACCGACTTGACCATTGACGACCCACACGACAATTTGCTGATAGCAAGACGACTTAACAGACCGCCTAACGATCTTAACCGTTTGACGACCAACCAACAAAGTCAACCGACGACTCACAAGCTTGACGACCGAACCATAACATGACGATCCACAACCAACATAAGCAACAACAACCAACACAACTACCAAAGACCAAACTTGACTTCAAACGACAAATATAACCATTTGTAATCAACATAATAACTAGAAATCGACTTGGGCATAGCTCTCATACATTATATCTATATGGGCAAGGTAATACTAGCCAAGTGGGGGTATTAACTAAGGGTTCTAATAAGTAATGCAAACATTGGATTTGGTTATGCGTCTTTTGCACCAAGAATCGTTTTAAAGCTTATTTTCAAAAGACTCATTTTTGAACATTTCTTAGACAATTAATTCGATCACTCCATGTTACATCATTAGCTAGTCGTAGTTGGCCAAGCTACGCTTCGCTAAGGAGAACGCTTTATGATCGGATTGATTCTTTAAGAGATGTTCGACTCGTTTTGAAAATACGTAGGTTATAGTAAAAATTCTCTATAACCTTGGCTCTGATACCATTTTTCTGTAACACCCCGACTAGGGCGGAAACACGAGATGCCACAGAACGACATGGTACAAAAGATTTAAACATAAAACATCAACATTAAGTTCCAAATGCCATACACGTTCAAATGATTACATAGTTAAAGTTGACGTTTGAAATTCATTACATAACCCAAATCCATAATCAAAAGATAATTGTTTGCATTACAAACCGTCAAGCAAATAGTCATCAAACATCCAAAAGAGGGGTCAAGCTACAACCTTACTGCTCTAAACCTGAAAAGCATGAAGAAAAAGTGTCAACTACGAGAGTTGAGTGAGTTCATAGGTTTATGCTAACAACACATATATATTCAATCCAATTCAAGAAATAATAAGTCATAAAGTTTTCAAGAATTTCCTCATAGTATCCATACCCAAACCGTATGTTCAAGCCATAATATCCATCCACAAATAATGTCAATAGTATTCAGCCAAAGGTATAATTTGATGAGTTCGTGCTTGAGCCACTACTACGACCATTTAACGTCCAATAAAATAATAATGATAATATGTCCCGAAGAGATAATAATAGAAGCACATGCTGTCAATCACGTGCAATAATGATAATAAAGGGGGTCGTGCCATGGAGACGACCAATAATATATAAAGTAGATTAGAGCACCCCATGACCGACACCGTTGAAGGCGGCCACGTAGGCGGCCAATCAACCTGTCGCCACTGATGTGAGTGAGGGGACAAATCCTAGTTGCGCAACCCTCTAACTACAGGCCTCAATGAGTTAATAGTAGTGTACAGGGGACCACCGTTTGACAGTACTCAAGCTCATCATATAACATATAACACGTTGAACATACAATAACATTCCCATATAATCATCATGTTCAATAAAGCATTTCCATAAAAGAAAGTCAATTTAATTAATCATGTTTTTCACCCCGTAAGTAAAACATATAAAGAGTTTGAAAGGGGGCTATGACTCACTTGATTTGAGAGTGATATGGGCTGATCAAATGCGAGATTTCCTTCTAGTAGTGTTCCTCACCGAGCAAGCCTAAACCATAATATGTATATTCACGACGTAAGTTCGCGTGACATGAACTAGTGAGCTAGATCATGAGATGTATACTAGTAGACTTGCCCATCTTTGGTTGTTGTTTAATTATGGAATTCAAGTGCATTATATTTCTCACATTATTTGATTAAAAGATCTTTGGTGGTGAAGATCATTTTCTCATTATACGTATTTACACGTTTGTTGGAATTTCGGTAACTTGGCTTTGATTATCATGGTTTTCATTGTATGCTTTGCTTAATCATAATGTTTGACATTAGTAACTTTATAATGTTGACATTTATGAATATTTTCTGATTTATAATATTATTTATTTAATATTATTTAATAATTATTTATTCATTTTATTGATTTATTATTTAAATAATTCTTAAAAATACTTCTAAGTGCCATATTTATCTTTATAAATTATGAATAATTATAGTTGAGTTATATTCTGATTTTTATGCTTTTTAACTTATGATTTTATGTTTTATATAATTATTTGTGTATTTTTTCCATTAATTTAATAATAGTGATTAATTTGTGATTTTTACTTAATTGTTTACCTTAAAATTGAGTAACACTTGTTTCTTGGATTTTAATTATTTGGCTCCAGTAGGTTTTAGTTATTTTATCCATGGTTGAAGATTTAACTTCAATTCATGATTTACATAATTTATTTATTGATTTATATGCCTTTTAATTACCATTTAAATTCAATAAATCATGGAAATTCTTAGAAATCACCACCAACATTTTAGCCAAAATCCCAGGCTTTTAGGCAACTTTTATCCATACAAAATCATATCAATTCAACCTCTCTTGTGTCTTGCTTATTTTGAGGGTTTTATGATTAAAAATCGTTTACCGAAATAGTGATTTTAGCCTCATTTCTTAAGCAATTAAAGTGCTTCAAATTGGATTTTCATTCTTGTTTTATTATTTCCAGAAAGTTCATCATATTTTGGTGTTTCAAGTCGTGATAGTGGTGGTGGTGTGATATGTGCAATTTAGTGCTTTCGGTTAGTGCTTATTTGACCCGAAAAGGTGATTTTTGAGCTTATTATTGCCATGAACCACACAAGTTGAGTTTTATAATGTTGATATCACTTTTTCACAGAAATTTATGATATTTTGATAAATGCAAGAGCATTCTGGCCTTCCATGTACCGAAGGTCTCACTGTTTCCATCAAATTTTGGAACAGGAGTGTTAGAATAATGTACATGGACATGGTTTGGGGCAGTAGAGGAGGAGGGTTTGTATTAACATTTTAAATTGGTGCATTAGTATTCAAGGGGTTTCACCTGAACCAGAACCATCTCCACCTTCAGTAGTGTTCATCTTAGCATATCTAGGCAAGTTTATTAGCCTTCTGCTCTGATACCACTTGTAAGTCCCAACTCAATAGATGGTACTACTGAAGACACCTCTATGTCGATGGTGGAGTTACTTTGCAATATATGCACTGAACTGGAGACGACCATTTGCAGTGTGTATATACCAAGTTCTAGATAGATTACTTATTTAAATGACAATAAGTAAAGAACAATGCAATAATACAAAATACTTGTAAAGTAAACTTGGTGAGACAATATGTAATTTTCAAGTGTAATTTATTTATTAACTTTAAATAAATTACAAGGTTGTTGCGGAACCAAGATAATACAAGAATGTAAATATCCTAACAACCTATGAACTACAATTGATCTACACTTGGAATTTCTCTAAACAATCGAAACACTTAAAGTTGTGAAATGTTCCTTTTCACGATTGAGAGAATATTGCACAAGTTCACCAAGAATATTGCAGGTTTGCAAAGTGGGTTTATTCTTGTTGTGCAATGACTTGTATTTATAGGCAAAGTTAACATTGGGATTTTAACTTTGGCCGTACAAATGTGGTTGAGAGCATTTAAGGAATAGCATTTAATTCCTTAAAATGCAGTGTAAAGTTGCAGGATAAAGCAACTTTATTCAACCAGCTTTATGTACCTTTTAGTAATTAAATAATAAGAAAAGTCTTATTATCCGGGTAAAGGGACATAAAGCACAAAAGTTAATTCCTCGTAATCAGTGTA
>CM067174.1:13345473-13395121 GCA_034093135.1 Erigeron breviscapus | reverse complement strand
TTTGACAAGGCAAATATGTATGTGTATGTGTGGTGTAATTATGACCAATGTGTGTGTATTGGTGTACTACTAACATGCACAAGCTCCTCCAAGTAAAACAGTTGTCAAATGGTACTTTTATTTGTCAATCTAAGTACATTCTTGACATGTTGATAAAGTTTGATATGATGGATTGTCAAACAATTGGACACCCATGGAAGCTCGAACAAAGATTAATGCTGACTTAAATGGAAAATCTTTTGATCAAAAGAAATATCGCAGTATGATAGGGTCACTCATGTACTTGACTGCTAGTCGCCCGGATATTATGTTCGCCACATGCATGTGTGCCAGGTACCAGGCCAATCCCAAGGAAAGTCATTTCCAGGCCGTTAAACGGAAATTCCGATACCTGAAAGGCACAGTGAACCTTGGTCTCTGGTATCCAAGGGATACCGGGTTTCAGTTAATTGCATTTTCGGATGCTGACCATGCAGGTTGTAAGCTTGATCGAAAGAGTACTTCTGGGAGTGTACAGTTTCTTGGGATAGATTAGTCAGTTGGTCTTCGAAGAAACAGAACTGTGTATCCACATCTACTGCAGAAGCTGAATATGTTGATGCAGCAAGCTGTTGTTCACAAGTTCTTTGGATGAAGACTCAGTTGACTGATTATGGATTTCAATTCAACAGAATTCCCATTTACTGTGACTCAAAGAGTGCTATTGCTATTTCTTGCAATCCTGGTCAGCACACAAAGACCAAGCACATAGATGTTCGGTACCATTTTCTTAAAGATCATGTCGAGAAAGGTAACATCGAACTCTATTTTGTCCCAACAGACTACCAACTTGCAGACCTTTTCACCAAGCCTTTGGATGAAAACAGGTTCAATTTTCTTGAAAACCAAGTTGGGAATGCTTGATTTACAAACTTAAATGCTTTATGCCATGTATTCTATGTTCATTTTCTGTTTCAAACATTGATGTGTTTTACTTGTTATTGCATGCAATGTTTGAGGGGGAGAAAAAGGGTAGAATGCATGATTTTAGGGGGAGTTTGTAAATTTAGTATAGTCTAATATGCTTAATTTGAGGGGGAGTGTGCAAATGCATGAAAATGTTTGTTTATTTTTCTAATATGTTTAAAGTTTTTTTTCTAAATGTTTTTTTGTGTGTTTGTTTTAAAATTGAAAAACCAAATATAAAATTAGAAAACATTTAAAAAGATAAAAAGATTTTTGTTTGTTGTTTATTTTTTTTTGTTTTTTTTTTATTGGTATTTTTATTTTTTTTGTTTTGTTGTTTTTTTTATTTTATTATTCTGTGTTATTTTTTAATTTTTATGTTTATTGGTTATTATTTTAGTTGTTGTTAGTTTAAGCCCAAAACCATTTTGAGCCCAACTGCCATGTTAAGCCCAAGACTTGTTTGGATTCGGGTTGACACGCGGGTCACACCCAGACCCGCGACCCGAATTTGAGTTTAAATGAAAAAATGGGCGGTCCATTTGGTCATTTACCAAATTCAAAACTAAAATATCTTCTAATTTTCTCTTAAAAGAAACCGATCAAAACATCACATCAATCATTCAAAAGCTTCATATAAGTCATAAAAATCAAAGTGGGATTAACAAGTGAACAATTTTCTGGGCATATTTCATCAGTTCATCGATCATAGTAACTGTTTTGAGGTAAGATTTCATGTATAATGTTTGATCACCAACTGTTTGATTAAATGCCAAGTTGGATTATTTTTTTTCGAAGTCTTATGCATGATATGATGTTTTGATTCATGTTTGAGTATGTTAGATGCATGATTAGGTATTTTACTTGTTGTTTATCCGTTTTGTTTTCCTTAATCTGTTTGAGTTTTCATTTTTCTGGATTTGATTTGATAATGGGCTCGATAAACTTATGAGTTCGTGATGAAATGAACCATTTGCAGAGCAATTTGCTCGGCAAATGGGTTATTTGTTCATTATAACCTTCAAATCATCTTTAGTTCTGGTTAACTTGTTCTTAATTTTCTCAAACAAGATTTTGGATCCAAAAGTGTCATTTGCAGAGCTTCTTGCTCGGCAAATGATTGTTTTTGTCAAACCAGAAAGTTTTTAAACCAAGTCCTAAAACTACTTGATGCAGAGCATTTTGCTCGGCATTCAAGTCTTTGTGGTTTTCAAAGTGAATCAAGTTTTTAAAACAATTGTTTGCAGAGCTTTGAGCTCGGCAAACAAGCCATTTTGAATTCCAAAATTTTTCCAAGTATGAAAACAACTGTTTGCAGAGCAGTTTGCTCGGCAAACAGTGCATTTTGTTCAAAAAGAATCCAAGTCTTAAATTCAACTATTTGCAGAGCTTTGAGCTCGGCAAATAGGGTGTTTTGATTTCCAAGTCTTTCAAGTCTTAAAAACAACTGTTTGCAGAGCATTTTGCTCGGCAAACAGTTCAAATTGGAATTTCAAAGACTAGACTTCAACCAATTCTTCAAATCAACTGTTTGCAGAGCTTTTTGCTCGGCAAACAGTACAAAGTGAATTTTTAACCTAAGTTTTCAAATGAACTGTTTGCAGAGCTTTTTGCTCGGCAAACAGTACATTATGAAAATTTTTCAACAAGTTCTTAATTCAACTGTTTGCAGAGCTTTTTGCTCGTCAAACAATACAAAATGAGAATTTTCTCAAAGTTTTTAAAATCAACTGTTTGCAGAGCATTTTGCTCGGCAAACAGTACAAAATGAAAAATTTTTCACAAAGTTTTAAATCCAACTAGTTTGCAGAGCATTTGCTCGGCAAACAGTACAATTTGAAATTTTTCTCATTGAAATTTTTCTTTATCAATTGACAACATTTTTTGTTGTTCAATAAAAGAAAATTTCATACATTTCAAAGGAGTGAATCTGAACAGCTCATTTGCAGAGCTTTGAGCTCTGCATTTACATGTTTCAACTCCAATACAAAATAATTTTTACCAAACCAACTTTTGGTCCTTGTCAAATTCTGGGCATATTTTTCAAAATGTGCTATTTGCAGAGGTTTTTGCTCTGCAAATAGTACAAATTAGAATTTCAAATTTTTTTATTATTCTTTATTTTTATTCTATGTTTCTTTTATTATTATTTGTGATGTGTTTTAAAATGTTTAACTGTATATGTGTATTGTGTATGTATATATAGTATTTCATAAGTGTTTCGAGTGAGAGGCAAGGTATCGAACGCCTTTGTGTACTACCTTGTTTTCTTATCTTTTAATACTTATGTGATCCTATATATTGTCATGTTTTGTATATATATTTGAGTGAGATGCAAGGTATCGAACGCCTTTGTGTACTACTTTGTTCTCTCATTTTTAATATATATGCAAAACATTGTCTGTGTAATAAATGTGTTTCTTAAAAGTTGGTATATTTTGTCATTTTTCTGTGTTTAACATGTATTTTCTGGTCAAAAACTTTGGTCAGTTTGTCTTAAACAGAAAAATAATAAAGTATCAAGATGGCAATGTTCAGAGAAGGAGATTCAATGAAAATGCAAGCTAATCAAGCATTACATATTCCAATTGCTTGCAAATTTCCCATCATTCCAGAGATTCTTAGCTATCATCCCCTGAATAATGCTCTGACTGGAGGTGCAATTGTACCTGAGAAGTATGTCTTCGAGCTGTGGGAATCAATTGAATATGTGCGAGGAAGTAAAAGGCACAACACAGCAGAATACTTCAAATTCTCAATAGAATCAGAAGCTGAAATCTTCAACTGCAGATTAACTCTGGATGAGTTCAGAACTAGTATTGGATTTCCTGTTCTGGAAGAATACGAAGAACTCCCATCTGTAGAAGAAATGTTGGTGGAGTTCATTCGTTGGGGTATGCAGGAGATTTGACAACGATGAGAGACTTCAGAAGAAGTAATGTAGTCACTCTCTGGCATACGATGTACAATATTCTTTCAACTTGCTTGATGCCATCACAGAAAGGAATTGATCTTCTGACAAAGGATTCTTTGGCAATCTACTATGCAGTCACTCACAATGTGCAGTGTGACTTTGCGGCGATTATATGGAAAAAGATGATTCAAGTTGTTAAGGGAAAGGATAAACAAGACAGAAAGTATATTCCCTTTATCAGATTTTTCACTCTGGTTATCGAAGATGCTCTTGATAACGCAGAAGAAATTCCTAGGTTGGAAAATAGTTTTAAATGTGTGATTGCCTTGTATAAATCAAACTTGAGAGGCACAAGTTGTGAAACAATAAGACCTTTTCCGATTCCACCATTTTTGATAAACCTGGTTCCTGCTCAGAGTCCTCACCTTAGGGCTTATCTTGAGTGGTTAGTCTCAGTAATGGGGTCTGAAAGCCGACAGACTCCTTCCCAAGCTGAGCATAGGTCGCCAAGTGAGGGTCCTAGTGTGTCAAAAAGAAAAAGAGGGGTTAGAGATGAAAGGGCCTCTGAGCAGAGGAAAAGAAAAACAAAAAGAGTTATTTTTGAGCAAGATGTTGCTTCACCTGTACCTATTTCATCACCTGTTTCACAATCTACACAATCTACACCAACCGTTCACCTTTCACAATCTTCACCTTCGCAATCAACACCTTTACCATCTGTTGTTTCACCGACTCCACCAACTTTTACACCACCTCGTTCATCACCAATTCTTAATCCAACACCACTTGCATCTGCTATACCTGATGAACCAACTCCACCACCAGGTAGACGACTTAAAATGTCTGCTAGAAGTGTTCTAAAGCAGACTTCAAAGAAGAAGAAATCAAAACGAAAACATAAGTCGTCTAAATCTGCAAGACAAAGACTTGAATCTCCTTCAGCAGATGTGAATGAACAACCTGGTGCCTCAGCGGAGTTTGATGTTGAACAAACAACAAGAATTGTGCATAATGTTGAATCTGAAGTTGAGACTGAACATGTGAGCACTGGAGATGATGTTGTGCTGGAGGAACAAGGCGGGACTGAGGGAGGAGTTGAAAATACCAGAGAGGATGTGCGGTCCGGGTTAGGACAAGGGCAAAAAGAAAACGTTGGCCCTCCATTAGTTCAAACAAATGTGTCTAGCCGGGTTGTTTACCCTAGGGTAGAAATCGAGAACTGCCCATTCTCGTTTGCACCAACCTCTCCCAGCCATTCTGACTCCTCACAACAGGAGTTAGTTTCAGAAATACACGGGGATAACCACGCTCACCACACTCTCCTCATTTGGAGGATGAGAGTGTTGAAATTAGAGAGGACCAGCCCCACCTCTCGCCTTCAGTTCATGCACAGAGTCTAGATCCCCTAGGGACACTGATTCACAAGCCCAGTTGAGTACTGGTGCCGGAACAAGCGGAGGGGACCCACTTTGTGTGACCCTCAAGGACAGCTTGGAAATCCTGCCTTAGCTAACATCACGCCAGCTTTAGCCGCATGTAACAGTCCTCAGACCGAGACTGGGGAGCAGTATGAACGCCGTAGTGACACTGCTGTTCCTCAGGATCAACCTGAGACTGTATTAACGGGCATTCTCAGTGACCCCGGTGTTGTTAGTGGTGTTGCCCAACAACAAGTCCAGGACAGTGATTTATCACAGTCTAGGACACAATTGATTCGGGTTGCAAAGCCATTGAATCTGAAACTGCTGGTGAGGGTATAACCCGAGGATCCGCAGGAAATCCTGAATCAGCATCGCTGAATTTAGGTCACACCACAAGTGTGCCAACAACCCCCGGGTTGGCTACTCCACCTCCTACACAAACACAAAGAACACCAACACCAAATGAAATTCCATCAACCTCAACAAATTTACCTACAAAAGACGCTGCTTGTGAAGTTTTATTGAATATCTTAAGGTCTGAGGGTGATTTGTTGACGGTAACTGAAAGAGGTGTGTTGAATGCTCTTGAGGTGCGAGAAAGAGAAATTGCAACTGAAAGAAGAGTAAAAGCTTTACAAGATCAAGTTGAACGTCAAAAAGCTGAATATGATGCAAAGCTTGCTGCTTTTGAATTAAGACTGTTGGCATTAGAATCTTGCCGACCGGCCTCGGTTCCTTCTCGTCGGGATGATCCTGATTCTGATGATCACCCCGAGGGGGAGAACCAAGGAGAAGGTCAAGCCAATATTGAAATACATCGGCAAGTGTTGAAGGAAATGTTGAAAATGTGGTGATGGAAGAAAGAGCAGAGGGTGTGAATGTTGAGAATGTTGAAAACGATTCTTTAGATGATGAGATTAGAATAAGATTAGTTGAAGTTTTTGGTATTGATTCTGATGTAGAAAGTGAGGAAGAAGTTGAAAATATTGAAGTCAATGAAGAAGAAGGCTTTGATTGAAAATGAAGTTATGGAATATGCTGAAGGCGAAGCAGAAGATGAGGCAAGAAAAGATAATATAATCTTGGATGAGCCAGAAATAGTTGAGACTCAGCAAATGTAGAAGCTGTTGAGGAACCTGTGTTTGAAGACTTCCCAGATCTTGATTATTTTGAAACAGGTTCATCAAGCAGAAAAGAAGCTGGAGAATCTTCTACTCAGGGTTTCACAACTCCTCAACATTATACTTTTGAAGACTTCAATAGTTTTGATGAATTGAGAAAGACTCCTGAAGCTGCATCTCAGAATTTCAAGAAGTCAACTTATAAACAAGTGTTGAAAGAAGCAATCATATCCGAGGAAGTCCTTCCTGATTACTTTCCAACAGAATTGACTGAAGAACAAAGGAGATTTATTAATCGGGGATACTTCTTGAGGGATAAAGAAAGAATGGTTGCTCTGGGTGTTAAGCCAAAGGAGGCAGCTAAGAAGTCTAGATTTCTGGAAGAAAGAGCTTATCCGATCTTTTGTGGAGCTACCAAAGTGACCAAAACAAAGAGACCAGAATTGGATTCGATGTACAAGTTTAAGGAAGCTAGACAAATTGAAGAATACAAAGAGCTTCTTAAACTCACTAAGCAATACAATCCAAAGCTTCTCGAAGAACAAAGAAACCACAAGATTTTGGTGCTTGGTCAGAGTGATCTTGGTTAAAAGGATTTCTATCTCTGTACCTTGCTTTCATGTGAAAAGAGATAACAATAAGATGTACAGATTCACAGAAGCTCAGTTCAAGCTGCTACCAGTTGATGACATTATCTTTCTCTACAACCACTTTTTGAATGCAATGCAAAGATACAAAGAAGATGTTATTGCTTTTGAAGCTGTTAAAAGATACATGTCAAGCTGCATTCAATACGCTTCATTGGAAGACTTTCAAATTGGTTTTGAAGTTGTTAAGAGAAAGATCAATGTACCTTATCCAGATCAAAGTCTTTACACCGGAGACATTGAACAGCTCAGTATTGGTCATATCATAGAAGAACCATCCTTTGGTGTTGTCTTTTTGAACAGCAGAAAGAAGAAGATTTTCATTCGTATGGATGAACTTGCTTCTTATTCAGATGGAACACTAGAATTTTGTAAGAATGTTTTGTTGTGTTTGAAAGAAGATGATCAAGATGAAAAGAAAAAGGAAGTATTTGATAAAGTAATCTCCAAGATCAATCAAAGACTCGAGTACAGAGACAGTATCAGAATGATGAGAGAGGCAAAGAATGTTCAGAAGTCTAAGTACGTCGTACGTCGTAGAGGAGGTTGTTGGATCAAGTACGAGCCAAGTCATCTTCCAGGCCCACAAAACATTCCACCAAGAAACTATGAAGCAAACATGGTTGTTCCTGATGACAGACCTGAAGGAGATAATTGGTTCTGGCATCCAAATAAAGATAGACCAAATACAAGAGCTTAAAGAATGACAAGGACTGGATATTTTTCACAAATCACTACTAAGGGGGAGATTGTTAGAAATATAAATGTAGTAGTTGATTTGTGTATCTTTATGTTATTTTGTACTTATAGTGTAAACTTGTTAATATGGAAGGGGGCATAGTGTAAAATATGTATAGGTATATAAACCCCCTCCATAATGCATTTTGTAACCTTTGAACCCATAATACTATCCAAACTTTCACTGATTCTCTCTCTACTCTCTCTCTACTTTCTCTCTCTAAAACCGCCATTAACACACACTCACACACACACAAAAGCTCAAATTCAAAATATATCAATTTTGGTTAAGTTCAGAAAAACAATGAATATGAACAACGCATTTGCCGAGATAAAATCTCTGCAAATGGCTTATTACTTAGAAAATATTGACTTGTGAAAAACAAGCATTTGCCGAGCAAAAACCTCGGCAAATTGCTTTTTGGTCAGAAATTTTGTTAAGTCAAAAAACAATGAATATGAACAACCAAAGCATTTGCCGAGATAAAATCTCTGCAAATGGCTTCTTTATTTCTTAGAAAATCTTGACATTGAGAAAAACAAGCATTTGCCGAGCAAAAACCTCGGCAAATGGCCTTTTTGGACTGAAAATCTTATAAGTCAAAATTTGGACATGATTTTCAAAACATAGCATTTGCCGAGATAAAATCTCTGCAAATGGCTATTTCATGACTTAGAAAAATTTGAACATTTTGAGAAAACAATCATTTGCCGAGATAAAATCTCTGCAAATGACCCTTTTTATTCAAAAAGTTAAGACATTAACACAAGTTTAACCAGCTATATGAAGATTTGAAGATGAAACTGAACAAAACTTAGCATTCGCCGAGCAAAAATCTCGGCGAATGGCACAAATCTTCAAACATTCAACAATTACCCAGCCCTTCATAAATCATACCCAGAAAACTCAAACACGAGCAGATTAAGGCATAAAGTTTAGATAAACAACAAGCATAAGCCCTAATCATGCAACTAAAACATCATATATACACAATCAATCATCATAACATGCATAGAATTCATGGCAGTTCATTAAGGAATTTATCAAACAGTTGAGAGTGCAAATGAAACAAGAAATCTAACCTCAAAGTGAATGAATGGTCGAAGATCAGAGATGATTAACACCCCAAATGTGATTGTAATCCCAGCCCACTTTGATTCTTTCACGAAGAAAAAAATTTGATTGATTGATGTGAAAGTTTTGATCGGTTTTGAGAGAAAACAAGAAGATATTTGGATTTGAATTTTGAAATGAATCACTTGGCCCGCCCAGTTTCCTTTTAAACCACGAATCCGGGTCGTGGGTCTGGGTTTGACCCGCGTGTCAACCCGGATCCCAAGTAATTTTGGGCTATGTTATGAGTTTTGGGCTCATTTTGGATTTTACACAAAACAAACAAACAAACAGAAAAAAAAAATTAAACAAAAAAAATTAAAAAAATAAATAAAATAAAAAAAAATAAAAGAAAAAAAATCTTTTTATCATTTTTAGAATTTTATAATTTTGTATTTGGTTTTTCAAATTTAAAACAAACACACATAAAAAAAACTTATAAACAAGAAAAAAAATATTACACATACTAGAAAAATAAACAAACAAATATTTTCATGCATTGCACACTCCCCCTCAAATTAAGCATATATTACTATACTAAATTTACAAACTCCCCCTAAAATCATGCATTCTACCCTTTTTCTCCCCCTCAAACATTGCATGTAATAACAAGTTAAACACATCAATGTTTGAAACAGAAAATGAACATAGAATACATGGCATGAAAGCATTTAAGTTTGTAAATCAAGCATTCCCAACTTGGTTTTTAGAAAGTTAAACCTGTTTTCATCCAAAGGTTTGGTGAAAAGATCAGCAAGTTGGTAGTCTGTTGGGACAAAATAGAGTTCGATGTTACCTTTCTCGACATGATCTTTCGAAGACCAACTGACTAATCTATCCCCAAGAAACTGTACACTCCCAGAAGTACTCTTTCGATCAAGCTTACAACCTGCATGGTCAGCATCCGAATATGCTACCAATTGAAACCCAGTATCCCTTGGATACCAGAGACCAAGGTTCACAGTGCCTTTCAGGTATCGGAATATCCGTTTGACGGCCTGGAAATGACTTTCCTTTGGATTGGCCTGGTACCTGGCACACATGCATGTGGCGAACATAATATCCGGGCGACTTGCAGTCAAATACATGAGTGACCCTATCATACTGCGATATTTCTTTTGATCAAAAGATTTTCCATTTAAGTCAGCATTAATCTTTGTTCGAGCTTCCATGGGTGTCCAATTGTTTGACAATCCATCATATCAAACTTTTTTAACATGTCAAGAATGTACTTAGATTGACAAATAAAAGTACCATTTGACAATTGTTTTACTTGAAGACCAAGGAAAAAGTTTAATTCACCCATCATGCTCATTTCAAATTTCTTGATCATTAAAGCTGAAACATTCTTGCAGTATTTAGGGTTAGTTGACCCGAAAATTATGTCGTCAACATAAATCTGGATTAGAATGATGTCACTCCCTTGTCGTTTGATAAATAAGGTAGTGTCAATTGAACCTTTGCTAAAACCAGATTTCACAAGATAAGAAGATAGAGCATCATACCATGCACGAGGCGCTTGTTTCAGACCATATAAAGCCTTGTCTAACCTGTAAACATAGTCTGGATGTTTAGAATTCACAAAACCTTCTGGTTGTTCAACGTACACTTCTTCTTTGAGAATCCCATTCAAGAAGGCAGTTTTAACATCCATTTGGTAGACTGTGAAGTTCTTGTAGGCAGCATAGGCAAGAAACATCCGAATAGCCTCAATTCGTGCAACTGGTGTGAATGTCTCATCGTAATCAATTCCATCTTGTTGGCAATATCCCTTTGCAACCAATCGTGCTTTGTTGCGTACAACAACTCCAGTTTCATCCTTTTTATTCTTGAAGATCCATTTGGTTTTAATTAGCTCCTTGTTCTTGTAAGGATTGGGAACCAATTTCCACACCTCAAGACGTTCAAATTGATTCAGTTCTTCCTGCATAGCTTTCACCCAATCTGGACAACTTAGAGCTTCATTCACTGTCTTTGGTTCAACAATGCTCAGAAAATTCACAAACAGACATTCATTCGCGGATGCGGATCTTGTCTGAACTCCAGTTGTTGGATTACCAATGACTTGAGAAATCGGATGGGCTCTAGTCCATTTGGTTGTGTGAGGAATTGGATCAATTGGATCACCAGATTCTTCAGAATCAATAAAATCAGGAGTATTGTTCTGTCAATTGTTCAAAAGAAGTAGCAATTGGTTCAACAAAGTCGTCGGGATCATAATCTTCAGGATTGGTTAACGGATTTGTCACTTGAGAGATAATATGAGGTTGAGTATGCAACTCTGAATTATCGGTAGGTGGAGGAGAATCAGATGATGTACTAACATCTGATGATTATGATGGTGAAGACTCATTGGGATCCATCTCTTTCGAATTTGAACTTGATGGATCATTTAATTCACATCAGTTTCAGGAAAAATTCTTCAAACAAGATATCCAAATCTTGTGAAGTCGGAGTTGAGAATGATTTGACATTTGATGCAGTAGTTGTTGCGGAAGCTTGTGGACTTTGAAGTTCGGGTCTTGAACTGTGTTGTTCAAGAACCATACCTGAGAGTTCATCAAATCTAACATTCATACTCTCTTCGATTCTCTTGGTTCTTCGGTTATATACACGATATGCAATGGATTCTCTTGAATAACCGATGAAATATGCCTCATCGCCTTTTGGTTCAAATTTGCCCAGATTATCTCGATCATTGAGAACATAACAAACACATCCAAATATGTGTAAGAAGTTCACATTGGGCTTTCTTTTGTTAATCACCTCATACGGAGTTTTATCAAACCTCTTGTTTATTATGGATCTGTTTTGAGTAAAACAAGCAGTTGCAACAGCTTCAGCCCATAGATTCGGTGGCAACTTCGAATAGGCAAGCATTGTTCTAGCTGCTTCAACAAGAGTTCGATTTCGACGTTCAACTACTCCATTCTGTTGAGGTGTCCTGGCAGCGGAAAAATGATGAGTAATACCCATGGACTTGAAGAAAGAATCAATTGTTGAATTCTTGAATTCAGTGCCATTGTCTGAGCGAACAATTCTAACAGATGATTTGAGATTGACTTGGGTCTTCTTGATGAAATCAATAATCACTTGCGGAGCATCACTCTTTGCGTGAAGAAAGAATACCCAAGTGTAACGAGAATAATCATCTACAATCACTAGAATGTATCGCTTTCCATGGATACTTTGAACTTTCATTGGGCCACACAAATCCATATGAATAAGGTGCAACGGACCTTCTGTACTTAGAAACTTCTTTGGTTTGTGTGATGCTTTCTTCATCTTTCCAATTGCACAAGCTGGACAAACATGTTCACTTTCATACTTGTAATCCGGAAGACCTTCAACAAGTTGTTTATCCACGAGTGTATTAATCGTTTGAAAGTTAAGATGAGAAAGACGGCGATGCCATAACCAAGAGTTTTGTGCAGTTGCTTTGGAAAGAAGACAAATATCTGAAGAATTGGATGGAATATTGTTGAGATCAATTGTGAACAAATTATTGTCTCTTGTTCCAGTCAGAATATCCACACCATCTTCAGTCTGCACTTTGCATTCATATCTCCTAAATAATACTTGAAGATCATTGTCACAAAATTGTCCAACACTGAAAAGATTGTGTCCTAGTCCTTCAACATAGGAAACTCTCTTGATAGTGACACCATTTTTAACAATGTCTCCATAACCAAGAATAGGAGCAATATGATCATTTCTGAATCTGACGGTTCCCATAAACTTTTCAACAAAGTTCGAAAGAATGGACTTGTTTCCAGTCATATGACGAGAACATCCCGAGTCAACATACCATACACAAATAAGGTATTCCTGCAAGGACAAGTAATATGATTTAGGTACCCATGTAGATTGGGTCCTTGCAGGTTAGATGGGATAACATGCAAGTATACATAGAAAAATAAACAACAAGCAAAATAACACACAAACAAACTTTTTATTCAAATAACAAACAAGCACACATAATTGTTCAAAACACAAATACGAATTACAAGCAAAGAAATGTAATGGTTTATACACAAGTTTTGATACAAGCGGGACTAGTCCTAGATGTATTAGCATTATCTAATGTATTTGATCTACGGACAATCCACACTTGTTTGACATTGGTTGTATTCCCATCAAGCTTGACTTTACTAGAAGCATGCAAAAATCTATCCTTAGGGATCCATCTACTGCTACTAGTTAAGCACAAGTCACCTGAAACACGAACATTCTTTGAGTTAGCAAACAATTTGTTAATTTTGTTCTTAACAGGTTTCTTCTTGATGGGTTCTGTGGTCTTGTTCACTTTCTTTATGTTATTAGGTGACAACCAACCATACTGATCTTTGTATTTAGTCATTCCATAAACAGTATCTCTAACCCTCTGTAAAGTGCACTTAGGATTCTTCTGAGAATACCTAGGAAAACTAGAATACCTAACCTGCTGTGGTTGTTTGTTACCTAATGAGAAAGTTTCATTCTTAACAATCTTTGGACCACTGCTTGTTTTGACTTCTTTTTGAGATTGAGGTTCAGATTTAACCTTGTACATCTGTGGTTGCTTAGAAGTCTTTGATTTCATTGGGACATTTGGACCTTTTTGTGGTTTTGGACTTGAACCCGTCTTAGGTGATTGGTTGGTCTTGAGTTTTGAAACAGTCTCGGTAATGGGTCGGTCTTTGGTCTTGAAACAGTCTTGGGTGTTGGTTTGGTCTTTGGTTTTGAAACAGTCTTGGTGTTGGTTTGGTCTTTGGTTTTGAAAGTCTTGGGTGTTGGTTTGGTCTTTGGTTGTTGGGTGGTCTTTGGTCTTTGGAACTTATCGAATGAGGAAGGTTGTGAAGAGTGTGACTTTGGAATCTTCTTTAGATAAAAATCAAGTTTTTCCTCCTTTTGAACAAAATGTTTTTCAAATTCAGGATCAAAATCATGATTTTCTTCCAAAAAATTTGTCATATCTTCAGTTTCCAACTTCACACTAACTTCACTTATCTTAATTGGACATGGACTTTTCTTGAGTGGAATTGATGCTTTTTCTTTCTCTTTAAAAGATTGAAGTGCTATTTTCTGAAATTGGAATTCAACTTTTAGATCATTAAGTTCCTTTAGCACTTTCACCTTTTGTTCTTTTTCTTTTTCAAACTTTTGTTTGAAAGCATCAATTTCATTCAAGTATGATTGAGTTCCCTCAGAAAATTTGGTAAAAGACTCAGTCTCAGAAGCAATCGGGAAGAAATAATCATCAACATCATTGTCATCAAAGAAATCATCTAGATCACCATCAGTTTGAACAGACACATGCACAACTTTCTTGATGTCTACATTCACATTTTGAACATGGATTGGATGATTATTTTCAAACACATTGGTTTTTTCTTTCATAGATAAAATCTTCTTATTGATTTTCTCAATCGATTCAGAAAACTTTTTGTCAAAATCAAGTTTGCATGTATCAAAAATCTGTGATTCTCTTTCAGTTTGCACAGAAGCATTTACAAGTTCACACATAGAAATCACAGAACATGCAGATTGATCACAAATTTTTGAATCTATCTTGGGTTGGTCAATGACATAGTGATTTTGAGTCTTCAAATTTTCTATCAAAGATTGCTTTTCATCAAGAGACTTTTGCATATCCTCTATTACCTTTTCCAAAACTTTTTGTGGAACATAAGGTCTCAAGTTTTCAGCTTTTGGAATTGGAAAAGTTTCTTCTAAAGGTTTTTCTGTAAAACACTCAAGAATTTCAGGAATTATAGCCTCATGATTTTCTTTTTCGTCATCTTGTTTTTCCATTTTATGTGCAGGGTGACTGAAGAAATCATATGACTCATCCATTAACTCATAGTTAAAATAGACTTTGCACCCTTCTTTAGAAAATCATCAGCCTCAAAATCACTATCATTCGGTCTCACAAACTGGTCAGTCATCCCACATCTCAAATAAGATTCCTTATATAATGATGGGACTTCTTCTTGTGCTTCGAGCAAAAGTTTTGGATTCTCATAACTCAACCCTGAAGTGAATATTGTTTTCGAATTTCTTGGCCTATTCAAAAAGATTTGTTGATATGAACGATTAATCTTATACAATTTGTCTTGATAAGTCTTGATTTATGTGAGTCCCTCGATAGCTACGGATCGCTCTCGAGATCGTCTATTGTTATGTCGTGAGTGCGGAATCCTCACGAGATAACTAGTTTGATTAGTTATCGTGTATATTGCTAATTATATCAATATAATCGGCCTTATGTGATCTATCTTCGTTTTCTATAAGCTAGAAACGAACTTAGTCGCCTTTGGTGTGTGTACTATGAACTGGATACCTCAATTTAGGGTTTCCATTCGTTTATATATGTTCACGATCGATATTGGGCCTGCTGGGCTTTGTTCTTACGAACTTAGCAGCCCAGCCCATAAAACGAAGATTATCTTCGTTAGTTCCTAACGAAGATTATCTTCGTTAGTACTAAATATCATCAACATCTATGCTTAGTTATTTTCCAAGTACTTTATGTACCAGAAACCTAACATATATTATGTTTGTACTTGTATGACATACACAACAAACATCATATATAAACATATAAATAACACCAAAACATGTAATCGATCATTACTAAAACACGAAGTCCATAATCTATCAATTACATATAAATGAATAAGACATAATCAAATCTAAGTTGCTGTTGTCACATCAACATGCATCAACAAACTCCCCCTTGACAGCAGCATCTTCGATTTCTTCAGTCTTCAAAAAATCTTCATCATCCATCAAATAACAATCGTTTGCTATTTGCATGGATATTTTCATGTAAGCAGACTTAGAATCTTACGATATCGATCTTCTTCATTCTTCCAAAATGGTAAAAATGAGCATTCAGTATCGTATAATTTTCTCTGATCATTTCTTGAGAAATTCACCAACTGCATTGGATCATACATCCTTCTCAACAACATCTTCTTCTTTGAGTCTGCATACATCTTGGCTTCACCAGAATTTCGATCAATCTCCCAATTATCCATTTTATCCAAGACATCTTGTGCCCATTTCTTGGCAGGGACTTTGATCATATATTTGATATCACGTTGAATATACTCAACACTTTTATCTGGCTTAACCACCTTCTTCTTTCGTCTTGGTTCAATATGAAACTTTGGTTTTTCAGAGTCTTTCATATTTGATCTCAACTTGAAATCTTCATGAAGATTCTTACCAACCACATCTGCAAGACCATAACCACTTGGATTGATAATCCTGTTATTTCCTAGTTCATGTAAATCTTCTTCACACAAACTTTTGAAATGTCTCTCACGCCATGCTAGATACTGACAACCTTCTGGTCTTTTAAGAACAAACAGCTTCAGTTCTTCATCATAAAACCAACTCCAGATTATTGTCTTATATCTTGCAGCATCTTTATCTGAGATATGAGTCCAATACATGATAGGTTTCATAGTATCCCATGTGACTATATAATCATTGATTCTTTGACCAGGCACAAGTCGATCAATCTCATGTAGTGGATCATCTTCTCTGAGAGGTACAGGATAATTATTTGGATTAAAAGGTCTTGTCAAGTTTATTTCCCAGTGAAGAGGAATCAATGCATCATCAATCCTAGCATATACCACGAAGTTTAAAACTTTAGCGGAGCTACTAATTGACGCTTGAAGCATTCTTTCCTTAACTTCATTCCTCTTTATCTCTAACTCTTTTCTTTCTTCCAAAGATGGATCTTCAGGAGTTGAATCCCAAACATCATCAAACCCATAAGGTTTCTTGAATATATTTATATCCGGTTCAGGAACAAGCTCACCCTCCTCAAGTTCATCACCATCGAAGAGTAATTATGTATCATCTGTATCATCTATTAAGATTACACAAAATGAACACCAGAATACAATAAATAATCATGATAATAATAATAAAGATGAGATATAATTGCATTGAAATAAGATAAATTACATTCACATGTCGTAAACTTATTACATGCAACCTAATATACACTTTATCAATCTTTATCAAAATCATAAGTTGAGTCAGAATCAGAATCAGATTCCAAGGCTGTTTGCCCTTGAATCTGTAATTCTTTTCCTCTTTCAGTTTCTGCTTCTTGCTATTTATCTAATAAGTTATCAAATACAGAATGAAAAGCATTTTCTTCGGTATTACAGTCATGTCCAAATTTTGCCTTAACTTCACGCTTTAATCGTTCAGTTTCAGCTTCAACTTGATCATCACTTAAATAATCAACCGATTTCGAAGAATTACCTGAATCAAGTGCTTCAATAACTTCAGCCTCTCGAGGAGCGCTTGAACCACCCGCACCAGAAGTACCAGTCTGGGTAGTATCTCTTCCTGTCTCCCCCTGAGTCTCAACCCCTTTTCCTCTGTCAGAAACTGGGCGAGAATCACTTCTATTACCAGCATTATCAGCATCATCATCATCATTCTGACGTCTTGACTGAACTGCTGATAATCTGCAAACTTCTTCAGGAACATCTCCCCCTTGATTCTTGACCCAGTTGATTAAAAAGGTCAAAGTACCTCGAACATTCATAAGATCAGACTCTAACGTATCAACACGAGCCTGAAGAACATCGATACGCCTAACTAGGGAGTAATCTGAAGGAATAGGAGGAAAAGTAGGCAATCTAGGCAATATTGGTATAGCAGGAGGCAACAGTGGACGCAACGGTACACTACCGGCAACTGAAGCAACCGGTGCTGTAGAGACAGCAGGAATAGCAGCAGCAGCTGTAGATACTGAAATAGCCTTAAAAATTCGTGCACGCTTAGCTCTGCGATAAGTAAGAGGAGTATCCAGTGTCCTCTTAAGTCCAACAGTACTTGTACCTTCATGAAATGGACTTGATGGCATATTTCTATGTTCCAATTCTTCTTGATAATCAAGTACAGCTTCTTGTTCAGCACCAACATCAGCATCCAGATTAACTTCTTCTTGAGTAGCATGTTCATCATGAACGGATTGATCCGTATCAGAAAGAACCGGTGAAGAATGACATGCCTTACTCCGACGCTCTCGGCGTAAAGCACCAGGTACATCTTCTCGAGAAAAGTGATATGAATGATCACTTCCTGAAACAGCAGGTACATCATGAGCCATCTTAGTTCGATGCTCATTACCAGAATCAGCAGCGACACTATCATATTCATCTGTGTCTGCTTCAACTACATCATCACCACCATCATTCCCACTATCAGAGTCATCAGAATCACCATCAGAACTATCATCTGAACTCTCTTCATCCTCATGATCAGAATTGTCTTCATCATCCACTAACATATCATCCTCAAAACGAGATCGATAATTTGGATTAATCAAATGACCAAACAGTGGTGGATCAGTAAGACCAGCCACATTGCTAGTGTTAGCTTCTAAATCAGCAAATAAACGTAATGGCCAAGCATGTGGTACATATCGAGGACCTTGATCAAATATCAAGTTAGGACAAAAGTGCCTAACGATTGCCATAACAAAACGTGGATATAAGAGAAACCTATTTCTCGGTTTAGCATTGATTTGACCAATAAACTCATGAAAGAAGTATGTTGAAAATGGATAAGGTCGATTATAGACCAAAGCAATCATCTGTGAAGAAATCTGAGCAGAAAGTTGATCAAATCCAGCCTTACGATTGCTCAGACTTACTAACAAAACATAAGCAAGGTATCTCCAACGTCCTTGAAATCCACTTTTATCAAAAGGAAGCTTTATTTGACCAACATATCCCATTCTTTGAAAACACCTACGAATAAGGTCAAAATCATAAGCTAATTCTACTGCTTCGTCTGATTCGTCACCCAAAGTGCAGAATTTCACGAAGTATCGCAGCATTAAAATCAAAAGTGATTCCTTCGACAGTTGCTCGAACAAAGCTACGACCATTAACCATTACTTGATGAGCAGTCCTCCAGAAGTCATCAATATACTGCCTAACCAATCTAGGTGAATCACAGAATGCAAAAGAAAGCCTAGAACGAGCAATAAAATCAAACATTTCATGATAGCGTTCACAATTATGCTGATCTGGATCCAGATTTAAGGCCAGATTGTGCTTCTTAACGAACTGACGTGGAGCAAGAGCCATTTCTGCAAAAACAATTCATAATTGAAAAACAATTATAGGATTAGCACAAGAAATGAATAGCAGTCTTAGATGAACTTAATCAATAATCTCATAAGTTGGAACTGTACGAAATTAGTCTTTAAGTTCGTAAGTTAAGAATGTACGAAGATAGACTTTAAGTTCGTTAATTAAGAATGTACGAAGATAGACTTTAAATTCGTTAGTTAACAATAAACGAAAATAGATGTTAAGTTCGTTGGGTAACACTGAACGAAGATAGCTTTGAAGCATAACTAAGCTCGTTTGTCACAAGAACTCCTAAGTTCGTTAGTTGAAGGAAAAAGTCTAAGTTCGTAAGCCTATTTGAGAACCTAAGTTCGTAGAGATAAACGAAAACTAACTTCGTAGCCATTCTGAACAATCAGTTGGGTCCAAAATCAAATATTTGATTCGTAAAACATTGATTAACACTTTATTTGCCCAAAATCAATCACAAAACATTTGTATCACTAAAAAGAAGCATAACCCACTTCGATTTTACAAACGAATTAAGGATCCAATGGATTTAAAATCAAAAACGAAATTAAACCCTAGAACTTAAAATATTTCTTAAAACCGAATGAGTTCATGTAAAAATTGGGCAAAAACAAGAATCAAGAATTGGTGATTTGTGAATGACGATGCTAGATAAGATACCTGAATTACTTATTTCAACAAAAATCGAAATAACAAACCGAGAATCAACTGAAATCAAGGTATTTGATTGATGAAGATATGGGGGTGTAAGCAACTTAAATTCGTTTTCTTTAACGATTTTGGTAATGAAAAAGAGAAAAAACGAATTAAGTTTGGATATATATATGAATGGGTAAAAGATGGGTCAAAACGGGTCGGGTAATAAGTCAGTCGAAAATAAAAGGAACGAGTAATGTGAGTCCCTTAATTAACGAGATGGTTAACCAATAGAAAGTGTAAAATACAACAAGTCTAATAATCACTAGAATTGGACTAGTATTACTTGTAAATAAAGATGCAAGATATATAAACAAAGTAATACAAGACTTAAAGCAATAAACAAATAAAGTGGACCATTATGTATGATTCATGGGTATTTCATTTATTGATGTGTAAATAAAATACAAGGTTGTTGCGGAATCAAGATAACACAATTAAGTGAGTATCCTAACAACCTATGAGTTACAATATGATCTATGTTTGTCAAATAACTCTTTGGGATCGAGATACTTAAAGTTGTGAAGTATCCCTGTTTAAGATCGAGAGTATTGGACAAATTCACTTAAATGCAAAAGGAATGCTTAAAAGTATTTTTATCAAGGAAATGACTTTGTATTTATAGGCAACAAATTCACCAGTGAATTTGTGCCGTACAAATATGGTTGGCATACATTTAATGATCCGACAAGAACATTAAATGTATTGGATAAGGAATAAGGATAAAGTCACATCAAGTGCAAGTGTATCCTATTATCCAACCACCTTAACACACGTATACTTTGTTAAAGAACAAGTGGTTTGTTCTTTGGAAAGTGTGTTAAAGGCAAAAGTCAATCCTCGATATTAGTGTTCAGACTTGCAGGATCTAGAACACTAACAATCCTCCAGTGTGCAGATCTGGTAAGACTTTCCAGTGGACTCCGCCATTTGTTAAGTCTTCTTCCTTCAGACTTCAGTCTTTGACTTCAGTCAGAATGTCTTCAGTAGAGTAGATCTGGACTGGGGTGAAGTCTTCAGTGAGCTAATCTGGAGAATGCTCCAGATTACCTGTACAATTAAATGCTCACTAGTCTTCAATTATTTCTGGACAAATCTTTAGAGGGACTCCAGATTCCAAGTCTGGAGTAGGTCCAGTAGAATATGTTTTCTGGTCAGATCTTCAGTGAGCTCCAGTAGTCGGGTCTGGAGCGAGACCAGCAAAACAAAGTTTCTTAACAAACCTAAATAAGGTTCCAGTAGTCCAGTCTGGAGCCAGTCCAGTAAGTCTGGACTAAATCTGGACCTAACAAATTCCCCCTATTTGTTTAGAAATAATGCAAGTATTTTTCAGACTTATAGATATACAAATTTGTATGTCTGGAAAAACACTTGGTCGATTTAAGTCTAAAAATCTAAGTTACTGGAAAACACTTTATAGATCATGAGTGTTTTCAGTTTCATCTTTTAAGTTCTAACTTAGACTAAATCTGGTCATTCTACTTGTAAAAATAAAAACTTGCAACTATTATTACTTTCACCAAAAAGGAAAATAATTACAACTTTCATAAACAAATAATTACAACAAGTACAATGGTAAGAGTTCAGGCCCTTCTTCTCGATGAATGCCCTGGTGCATCTTCAGTGGCCTTCCTCTTAGGAGATGGAGATGATGGAACAGACACTGGTGGTCTCAGACCCAACACAGCTTCCATTTGTTGAATTCTCTTCCAGACTTTCTCAATTCTTTTCATAAAAGCCTTCACATCTGGAGAGAGATCAGTCTTGCCTTTGAAAGTCATTCCAATCTCCTTTAGTTCAGTCCATCCAAATGCTTGGACTGAAGTATCTTTTCTTTCATCAGTAAAGTTACCTTCTCTGGTCAACTTTACATTAAACCTGGTCATACCTTGATGATGTTCAGCCAGTGTGATTTCAGCATTTATATTCTTCTTGCATTGGCCCTGAACGTCATCATTTCTTCAAACTTAGCCTTTTGCTTAGCCAACTGAACCATATCTTCAGTTTCCCTGGATACACCACTCTGTTGTCCTTCAGTGGACTGGTGTTCTTGTCTATTGATCTTCAGAGTTGTATCCAGAGGAATAAAGGTGCTAACATCACCATCTTTAATTGCCTTCAGTTGCTTGGCTGTAAGCTTGGGTAGACCAGTCATTCTCTTCCTGTATTCCAGTTCCAGAGCACCAGCATTCTTCTTATTTTCTTCTGGAGGCTTACCAGCTCCTCCTTTCTTTGTCTGATAAGCTCTGGAATGGTTACACCATAAATCAAGGAATCATATACCTGTTCTTCCTCTGCATAGAACGAGCGTATATGTATCGTCTACCATAGATCAGTTCATATACCTGTTCTTCCTCTGCATAGAACGAGCGTATATGTACATCATTCAGTGCATCAAGACATTGTTGAACTCTGGGATCCTCCTTCATCCTTTTAAACACTTCAATATTTATGCCAAGTCTTCCAGCATTGTAGGAATCCAGAGTACCCATTGTAGCCATATCCCTATGATGGGCCAGCAGTTCATTTTTCTGGTTTGTTTTGAATATTTCAATCATTATGCACTGTTGTTGTAACTTCCTAGATGTTTCATTGTCAACATCTTCAGTCTGTTCTTCCTCTTCACCAGACACCATCTTTTCTTTCCCTTTAACTGCCTTCAGTGTGGTAGGGATGTCTGGGAAGGATTCAAACTGGGGCTCGGCTTCAGTACCAGCAGCCTCTTCTTCAGTCTGCACATTGGCTTCAGTGCCAAGTGCTCTCTGGGCCATACGTGCACTGGCATCAGTACCAGTCACTTGCCTTCTCTGAACAATGCTTTCAGTAGCGACTGCCCTTACAACCTCTCTCTTTTCCTTAAACTTTCTTGGACACCAGATGATGGAATTGATAATTTTTCCCCCTTGGATTGATCTCTAGTCCTTGACTTCAGATCATTCCATAACTCTTCCATCATTAGCCTATCCAGAGAGCCAAATGTTCTGCCTTGTTCTGGCAAGGAAGCAGTCATACCTTTCTTTAATTCCAGCACTTCCTTCTTCATATTTTCAATTTGTTCAGGCAAGTGCTTAGGCAGCTTCTCATCCAGTAGCTTCTCAAATTGTGGTAAAACCCCATCATAAATACTACGAAGGACAGTCCCAGAAACCTCTTCACATAATTCTTTCAACATGTGGTTTCTGAACTTCCTTGTACATGCATCACTTATAACACTTACAACTTCTCCTTGATCCAGTACGGGCCTACTCTCTAGAGAGCTTACCCTAAACACCAAGTTCTTAACCTCTTCTTTCAGCCCTGCCAGTTCGCCAGTGACTGCAGTCTGAACAGAAGACACCATTTTGGATTCCAACCCCTGGACTGCCACTTTAATGTTTTCAGAATTTTGATTGGTGGCCAGTACCAGTTCATCCAACTTCTCGAACACTAACTTCTCATTCCCAGCGAACAAGTTCATTTCTGAAGAGAGATTATTTGATAACATAGACTTGAAGTCAGAAATAACCTGGGAAGATGAGTGCAGTGATCTCTCCAGGTCCGCCACCTTACTAAGAAGGCCTTGGACCTCGGTTGAGGAAGAAGTGGAGAGACCAGTGGGTGGTTCCAGATGAGAAGATAATCTGGTCATCATAGGTACTTGTGTCCAGTCCTCTTCAGTTTCAACATGTGAGACTGGCACACTTTGGTCGGTTGGGTTTACTGGATGTTGAGTTGTAGGAATGAAAGGAGTGAAATATGGAGTTGATTGAGGAATTGAAGGTGGTGGAGGTGGTGGCATTGATTCTGGTGGTGGTATTTCTGGTGTAGGGGTAGGTATTTCTGGTGAAGGTGTTGGTATTTCAGGTAGAGTTTCTTCTTCTTCTACATCTTCACCCAGAAAGTTTAAGCTTACATCAAATCCCTCAGACATGGGGGAGTCAACATCATCCCATTCTGGAATATTCCCAACATCAAATTGTTCACCAGACTGTTCACCAGTCTCTACTTGTTCACCAACTCAACATTCAAATCTAGTGGAGCCTCTTGCTCACCAGATGCTTCAACCTGCTCAACATCTTCAGCAATATCTTCTTGTAACACAGCCTGGACTTCAGTGTCCACTCTCTGTTCAGTTTGTACAAGAGATTCAATATTTTCTTCAAAGATAGGAGATCCATCAATATTAATTGTATCACCAGGATGGGTTGATGGATTTACCTGGACTCCTCCCCTCATTAGACGCCTATGTGATCTTGGTCGTCTGGAAAGCTCAACAGTGGGTTGCAAGCCTTCTTCAGGAGCCACTTGTCTTATTGGTTGTATAAGTTCTACAACCTGCACATCATTACCAGATGATTCTTCAACATCATGTACTGGCGCCACATTCTCTTCCACTCTTTGGAACGAGAGCATGGACTGAGGAATATCTACCTCACCATCTCTTGATTTTAAATTGTTCAGATCCCTTAAAAACTCACTCATAGTAAAATGAGTAGTATTAACATCATATTGGTCTCCTAGACCATTCTTGAACATCAGGGAAAGAAAACGAATATAAGGAACATGGGGTTTTCTCCCCTTTGCCTTCAGTCGATCCACCAAATCATTAAATAGATCTGAGCAAAATCCACCCTTATCCCAAACCATAAACAATAGGCAATCTGGAGTTGCGTTTGATTTATCTGATCTAGTCCTCCAGAACTACCTCCAAGACACTCTACCAAATGAGTGAAGAAAAATCTCCACGAATCTGTAAGTCTACTCATATAGATTGTTCCTTTTCTCAATAACTGGCCATTTTCATCAACAATTTCGGTGTGCCCCATCACTCTGCACACTTCTCTGAAATTAATGCCTGTTGGTAGTTCCATGGGCTGCTCATTCTGGTCATGATAATTTAACTGAAGAACAGACCTGAGCAAACTCACTGAGAAACCTAACGGTCTGGTACCTCCCTTTAGAGTGTAAGAAATTGATGAAGTTTCTTCGTTGTAAAACGCGGAGTACCAGAACTCACATAAGTAGTCATGGTACATTTTCCCTGGATTTAGGGTTAATGCACCATACAGAGGGCATGAGAGAAAGAACGTATTCAATCTCCCAATGATAGACTGAGATGGATGAACACTGGAAAGTTTTGCCATCCAGTTATTCATATTGATACGAATGGATTTTGCATCAAGAGAAATATGTCTCGGTCTAACAACATCTTCGACCGGAGCATATTCGGTAGATAAAAGATTTCTTGGTGCCATTTTTTGATAGATAGATGAAGATGAAATTGAAAATATAAGGTTATGAAGAATTTAATGAATTGCAGTTTAAGAGTTATATGATTGGAAAATGAATGAAGAATTTAAGGAATTGAATGAAGGAATTTTAGATTTGGGAGTAAATGTTCGAAGTAAATGAAATTGAAAGTGAAAGTGGGTATTTATAGGATTGAGAATGTGGAACTCAAACGATTAATTTGAAATTATCAAATACAATTTTTGATTGTGTTCTGAGATCCGCATTAATTACATCACATCACACATAAATGCATGACGGTTTACAGCCCACAAAATAGTAACAACTTGTACTTTTTGTTTTCCCAAAGTAAAAAGACCATCATTGTTGAAAAACTTACATGCCACGTAGGATTTATAAGATAAATATCTTTGAAAAAGTTTGATTACGTGGCACATACAAAGATCAAGTATTTTGAAAATATTATGACATATTTCAGTGCATCTGGAGGTTGACAGGACCGTCCAGTATCACTGGTGGATTAGTCCAGTGAACATGTACTGATGGTACACTGGAGGGACACTCCAGTAAAGTACCAGTGAAAACCATATTTGAAAGACTGGAAACCTTAAACTTGCACGTCAACTAATACAGACAAATGAGAGGGACACATTTACAAGAAGACATAAGTCAACTCAAACACGCACTTCAACCTGTCCAGTTACCAGTGAGAGGGACATATTTACAAAGCACCAGTAATATTTTCTGAAGAATTGTCCAGTGAGAAAATTAATTCCCCCTGAACTTAAACATTTTTAAGAGAAAATATTTTTCAAGTCTTCCCTGGAATGTTGATCCAGAAATAAATTTTTGAATCTTTAAATCAAAGATCCTTAGTAGTACACAATGGCGTTCAATACCAAGGTTCCAGATTTAAGGGTTTAACATTCCCAACTCACCAAAAAGATATTCAAAAGTTTTTACATCCAGTGGTTTAGTAAAAATGTCAGCGAGTTGTTTGTCAGTGGGAATAAAATGGAGTTCAATGTTGTTTTTCATAATATGATCGCGAATGAAAATGGTACCTTAGATCGATGTGTTTGGTTCTGGAGTGCATGACTGGATTGTTGGAGATAGCGATGGCACTGGTATTATCACAAAAGATTGGAGTTTTTGAGTATTTAATACCATAATCAAGCAACTGGTTCTTCATCCAGAGTATCTGAGCACAACAACTGGCTGCAGACACGTATTCAGCTTCAGCAGTGGCTAATGAAACTGAAGTTTGCTTCTTACTGGTCCAGCTGACCAGTTTGCCACCTAGGAAATGACATCCACAGTTGTGGATTTCCTATCTATCTTACAACCTGCATGATCTGAATCTGAATAACCCATTAGATCCATGCCTGAGCCTTTTGGGGTACCAAAGACCTAGACTGGGGACACCTTTAAGGTACTTCAGTATGCGCTTTACAGCAAGCATATGAGATTCCTTTGGATTAGACTGATATCTGGCACATAAACATGTTGAAACATAATATCTGGTCTACTGGCCGTTAAATACATCAGTGAACCAACCATGCCTCTATAGACAGTGGTGTTCACTGGTTTGCCATCTGGATCCGAGTCCAGTGTCAGTGGTGCAGAAAGTGGAGTTGGTTTAGATGGTGAAGAATTCATATCGAAATTTCTTTAAAAGATCTCTAACATATTTTTCCTGATTAATAAAAATTCCATCTTTGTTTTGTTTAATCTGGAGTCCAAGAAAATATGTTAATTCACCCATCAAACTCATTTCATATTCAGTGGACATGATTTTAGAAAATTTCTTGCACATGTTTTCATCAGTAGACCCAAAAATTATATCATCACATAAATTTGTACCATTAACAGATTACCTTTCTCATGAAGAATGAACAAGGTATTGTCAATTGCACCTCGTTTAAAACCATTTTTCAACAAATGTTTAGTAAGAGTATCATACCAGGCACGTGGGGCTTGTCTGAGGCCATATAGCGCTTTGTCCAGACGATATAACCAATGTGGATGCTTGTCATCAACGAAACCTGGAGGTTGTCTGACGTAAACTTCTTCTTCAAGCTTCCCATTCAAGAAAGCACTCTTTACGTCCATCTGGTAGACCTGAACTGATGATTAGCAGCGAATGCTAAGAAAATTCTGATCGCTTCAAGTCTAGCCACTGGAGCAAAAGATTCATCAAAGTCGACATCTGACTGGCAGTAGCCTTGTGCTACCAGTCTGGCCTTGTTTCTTATTACGTGGCCATCTCATCATCTACTTTGTTTCTGAAGACCCATCTTGTTCCAATTGGTTCTTTCTTTCCAACTGGGAAAGAAACCAGATACCATACTTTGTTCCTTTCAAACTGGTGAAGCTCTTCTTGCATAGCAGTCACCCAGTTTGGATCTTCCAGAGCCTTGTCAATCTTCTTAGGTTCTATCAAAGATAGAAAACTGACGTATAAGCATTGATTACTGGAGGCTCTTCTGGTCTGTACACCACGACTGGAGTCACCTAAGATTTGATCAATAGGGTGAGCTTTTGTCCATATGGAGTACTGACCAGGATTGTTACTGACAACAATATCAGTGCAAGAATTCAGTTGAGTCTCCTCTGAAGTTGATTCTGGAGGAGGGTCTTGCCAAATTACTTCAGTATCTTCATCTGAGTCATTTAAATCACGATTTGCATCATGAAATTCTTCATTTGAAGGCATTTCTGGAGTACTGGTTCAGTATGAAATTCTTCACCAGAAGACATTTCTGGTAAATTCTCAACTGACACTGATACTGGGGGAGTAGTACGCACATCTGAACCAATATTAATTTCAGAGGGTAGTTTGAAAATAATAGAGGGATAGAATGGAGTAAACTAGAGAGTTTCTTTTTCTGAACAGGTTCCAGATCAGGATGACTGGAAGCTGAGTCTGGTGAATCTTCAAATTTGTCGTTTATAGGATCAGATTCACAAAAGACAATTGGTGTTACTGGGGGAGTGTCAGGGACTGGCTTCTTGTTGATTGAGCATTTGATTCATCAAATGTTACATGAATTGACTCATGAACCTTCTCCAGTCTCTTGTTGTAGACTCTGAAGGCCTTGCGAATGGCTGAATAGCCTAAGAAATACCCTTCATCAACTTTGGCATCAAATTTGCCTAGCTGACTGGAGTCGTTCAGGATGTAAACTGGATATCCAAAAACATGAAAATAACCAATGTTTGGTTTTCTATTTCTTAAGACTTCATAGGCTGTCTTTTTGTGTCTTTTAATGTACACTGATCGATTCTGGGTGTGGCAAGCAGTTGCAATTGCTTCCGCCCAGAAACTGGTAGACAGTCCAGATTCAGCAAGCATACTCCTGGCAGCTTCTATCAGCGTTCGATTTTTCCTTTCCACAACTCCATTTTTCTCTGGAGAGCGGGCTGAAGAGAAGTTCTGGGAGATGCCAGTGTCAGTACAGAATGACTCCAGAGTTGCATTCTGGAATTCTGTTCCATTGTCACTTCTTAAATGACACACCTTTCGACTGTACTTGAGCTCAATTTGCTTGATAAGACTGATGATTTCAGCAGCAGCTTCACTTTTGGACCTCAGAAAGATCACCCAACAATATCTGGAGAACTCATCTATGATCACCAGGGTGTATCTTTTACCAGCACGAGTCTAAACGTTCACTGGACCAAAAAGGTCCATATGAAGCATGTGAAGAGGTTCAGTAATGCTGAAATTCTGTCTGGTCTTGAAACTGGCACGCTTTTGCTTACCCATCTCACATCCTGGACATGGTCTTTTCTTTTTGAAGGAGACTGAAGGTATCCCATCTGCAAGTTGTTTTCTGGACAACTTGTTAATGTTTTGAAGTTTAAATGGGATAACCTTTTGTGCCATAACCAGTTTGTGTCTTCATCAGCTTGAGTATAGAAACACTGCTCTGAAGGAGAGCTTTCCATATCCATCACGTACACATTCTGTTAGGTCGAGAATCGACCATGTTTAATTTGTTCAGAAATAGCTTGAAGTTTAGTGAAGACATTACTTCAGAATTCTGAGATGCCTCAGAATTCAGAACTCCTTCACTGAAGCTTCACTTCAGTTCAGATCTACGTATCAGAATACCATTCAGAATGAAGTCAAAGACTGAAGTCTGAAGAAGAGAATCATCTCAGAAGCGAGCATCAGAGTGATTCTACCAGATCGAAGACTGAAGCATCTCAGTGATAAAGGACTTACAACACTTTACACTGATTACGAGGAAGACTTTTACTTTACACCTTTATCCAGTTAATAGAATTATCTATTAATAAAAGGTACAAAGTATAGGTTGGAAACCTAGTACTATAAGTCACATCAAGTGACTTATATACTCTTCCTTGTGCAGCATGTAAGGAATTATGGCTTAATTCCTTAAATGCTCACAACCACATTTGTACGACATTGTCCATGTCATCATGGACTTTGTCTATAAATACAAAGTCTTCTCACAACTTGCAAACGGCTTGAACTATTGCATTGCAACTTGTGAGATATACTCTAAGCAAAACTTACGAGTATTTCCAAGTCATCTTGATCACTTGTATTTCGGGATTGTTTAGATATTTACACTTGGGTGTTTATCTTTGTTCCGCAACAATCCTTGTATTTGTTTATACATCAATAAATCAAATACATTAGAAAAACAACGTGTCTCAATGCTACATACTTGATTATATTTACATATATCTTTATATAGTTTCTGCCATTTGTTCTTGCATTAATTCATATTGTCATTTGTTTCTTGTTATCCATATCTGGATCGTAAACTAAACTTGTCCATCAAGATTAGTTGTACTTGCCAGTCGGGTTTAGGCATTCGTCTTTATATTTGGGACTCACAATTGGTATCAGAGCAGCAAGGTTGAATTACTACAATTCTTTAACCTTTGATCTGCTAAGATGACTGACTTTGAACAAGGACCTGACCCTAATAATGCTACCCCACCCCCTGTCATCAACAACAATATACCCTCACACAATGTTCACGTACACTTTCCAACTAATCCTGTTCCCAAGTTTGATGGGAACAGTGAAAACTTTCAAACATGGAAAGCGTGCTTACTTAAAGTATATTGCTGGTGTTGAGAGACATTTACCAGACATTTTAAAAGATGGACCCTTTGTCCCTATGAATGCGTCAACTGTTGTCAGAAATGCCGATGGGACTCCTAGGCAGTCACCTAAGGAGAAGGATCATTGGTCAGAGGAAGATCATAGGACTTGTTGACTTGGATACTAAGTTGCAAAATATGATTTTATACGCAGTTCCAGAAACCCTAATGCCCACTCTTGTTCTACTCGAAAATTCTAAATTAATGTGGGCGGAACTACTGACACAGTTTGAAGGCACTAATGAGACAATTGTCACAAGAAAAGTTGCTTTAAACAAAAGATATGAGTCTTTCTTTGCTATACCTGGGGAGTCTTTAACCCAAACTTACATTAGGTTTACAAATCTGGTAAACCAACTGAAAGCCCTAGGTGTAACAAAAGACAAAGAAATTTTGTTAGAAAAGTTTTGTGACATTTTACCTTCAAAATGGGAAAATCTAATCTTGGTCTTGAGACAAGGCAAAATATTACACAGTCATACTCTTGCTTCCCTTTATGGAGCATTTAGGTATACTGAAGAGAACAAAGCTGAAAGAGCTGGCTGAGCAGGATGCCAAGAACCATGTTTCGACAAGTTCTGGTATGGTTCAGTATTCTGAACCACAAAGCACTGCTCTACTATCTTCTGAGAGTGATATTTTTGACTCAATGAAGAAGATGGTTTCTCAAATGTTAAAAACTGGTGTCTCTGCTAATATCACTCATGATTGTGATGAGGATGACAATGATGATCTGGTTGCCATGCTGGCTAAAACGTTCAATCGTTTTAAGGCCAAATCAAATCGATCTGGCAAACCTTTTGCTTCCAGTGCTTCTATTGATAAGTCTAATCTTGAATGCTTTAAATGCGGCAAGAAAGGACATTTCATGAAGGAATGCAGATCTAGTCAACCTTCATCATCACAATCTGCTCCTAACCATTCTATTTTCAGAAGTCTGATGACAGCTATAAGGCCAAATACAAGAAGTTGAAGGCTCATATGGCCCTTTTGGCACAAGACAACTCGAGCAACAGTTGCATGATTGCCAAGACTGAAAAGTGGGAAGACTCCGATGAATCATCTGATGATGAGGAGGAAGTTAGGGATATGTGTTTCATGGCACAAGAAGACCAAGGTCATTTGGTCAAAACTGATGTTGAATCTGGCCGCTGGGTGGATATAGTGATGAAAAAGGTCAGTAATTTTGGCTATGAAGAAGATGAGGAACACAAACTGGACCTTTTGGTTCTTTTAGAGGCTGACATCTCCTTTGTTGAGACAGTGCGTTCAGAAAGCCTAAAAATGTTTGAAAATAATACTTCTGAACTGAACGCCAGTCAGGCCAGATTAAAAGAACTGAAAGATGTTCATCTGGCCCTAAAAAGTTATCAATCAATGGTTGCCACTTTAGAGTTGGAAAAAGAAGAACTAAAAACCATCCTTGAAAAAGAACAAAAAATAATCAAATCTTGGATGAGTGCACCAAAACCAGATGCTGCAATTAAAAACACTTTTGCAAATCAAAAAAACAGCATATGAATCTGGTGATCTTCACATGGCATCTATAATCACTGATTTAGATGCACTTCCAAAAGAAATGAAACCGGAAATTACTTTTCCTAAAGTTGGCAAACAAAAAATTGTAACTAATAAGGTCAAGGAACAATCTGAGGGAAATTCTGAAACAGCTCAGACAACTGGTTCAGAAAAGAAGGCTAAAACCAAAAAGCCATCTCCTCAGACTTCATCTAAGGTTCCAAAAGGACTAAAGAAGAAGAAAAATGTCTCCCCCACTGAGCCTTCTACCTCAGATTCTGGTAAGGCTCAGGTGTCTAATGTAGAATCTATGTTGTTAAGGTTAGAAAGTCAATTTCAACTATTGGCTAGACAAGTGCAGAGTTGTAATGCACGTTTAAAAAATGTTGAAACCACACCTCTTCAACCTAAACAAAATGCAAAACCTTTTTCTAAGCAAATCAAGCAAAAATCTGAGAAGAAAAAGGTTGAGCACCCCATCAAACCAACAATTTTTGTGTCAACTGAGATAATGACTGAAATCCCTTTTGACCCTTCAGTTCCACATATACCAAAGAAATCTAAGACTGCTAAGGGAGAGTCTAGTGAACCCATCCAAAGATGGGTTCCCAAAAAGAACTAATCTTTGATTGTGTGCAGGGAGACCGAAAGAAGAACATATGGTTTCTGGACAGTGCTGCTGGCCGAACCATGACTGGTTATCAAACCCTGCTGGAGGAATATAGGGTGCAAGAAGGGCCCTCAATTGTTTTTGGAAATGATGGAAATGGAAAAACTGAGGGATATGGTGTGGTGAATAATGGTCAAGTCAAATTCACACGAGTTGCATATGTGAATGGTTTGAAATATAACCTGATCAGTGTCAGTCAACTTTGTGATGATGGCTTCAAGGTTCTATTTGATATTTCACAAGGCACCATATTCAACAGAGATGGAAAGGTAGTACTGGTTGCACCAAGGAAAGGAAACATTTATGTCATTGATATGAATCCATCTATCTCTGAACAATGTTTCTACACAAAGGCTGATGAAGACACAAACTGGTTGTGGCACAAGAGATTATCCCATCTGAACTTCAAAAACATTAATAAGTTGTCTAGAAAACAACTTGTTGATGGGATACCCTCTATGTCTTTCAACAAAGACAAGCCATGTCCAGGTTGTGAAATGGGCAAGCAGAAAAGAGCTTCATTCAAAACTAAGCAAAGCTTTAGTATAACTGAACCTCTTCACTTGCTTCACATGGATCTTTTTGGACCAGTGAACGTTCAGACCAGAGCAGGAAAGAAGTACACCCTTGTCGTTGTAGATGAATATTCAAGATATTGCTGGGTGATTTTCCTCAAGTCTAAGAGTGAAGCTGCTGCTGAAATCATTGCTCTCATCAAACAAATTGAGCTTCAAGTACAAGCGAAAAGTTTGTCAGCTCAGAAGTGACAATGGCACTGAATTCAGAAATGCCACTCTGGAGTCCTTCTGCACTGAAATTGGCATATCTCAGAACTTCTCCTCAGCACACACACCAGAGCAGAATGGTGTTGTAGAAAGAAAGAATCGTACGCTGATTGAAGCTGCCAGAAGTATGCTGAATGAATCTGGTCTTCCCAAAAATTTCTGGGCTGAAGCTGTTGCAACTGCTTGCTACACTCAGAACAGATCTATCTATGTCAAAAGACATAAGAAGACCTCCTATGAAGTACTCAGAAATAGAAAGCCTAATATTGGATACTTCCATGTATTTGGGTGTCCAGTATACATTCTGAATAACTCTAATCAGCTTGGAAAATTCGATGCAAAAGCTGATGAAGGGTACTTCCTAGGATATTCATCAAATCGCAAGGCCTTTAGAGTCTTTAACAAGAGACTTCAAAAGGTTGATGAGTCAATTCATGTTACCTTTGATGAATCCAACTCTGCAATCTTTAAAAATTCCATGTCTGAACCACCCTCAGAAAGTCCAATCAGTTTTGGTGATTCTGATCCCATTGCAGAATCTGATCAGTCACCTGAACATGTTTCTGAACATCTCCGTTCAGAACCAGAAAGAAACAAGCAAAGCGACATTCCATTCTATCCCTCAGTTAGTTTCAAACTACCTTCTGAACTAACTATTGGATCAGATGTATATGCAGCTACACCCATGATATCAGATTCCACTGAGCAACATCAATCTGAAGAATTTCATGATGCAAGTCATGATATGCAGGAAGAAGAAGAAGCTGAAGATGTATTTTCTGAAGCTCCTCCAGAAGTTACTCAGAGAAATTCTTGCACTGATATCATTTCTCACCCTGGTCAATACACTAAGTGGACTAAAGCACATCCTATCGAGCAAATCATTGGGAATTCCACTAGTGGGGTTCAGACCAGAAGAGCCACAAGCGATCAATGCTTAAACGTCAGTTTCTTATCTCTAATTGAACCCAAGAAGATTGACGAGGCTATGAAGGACCCAAGCTGGGTTGAAGCCATGCAAGATGAGCTCAACCAGTTCAGAAGAAACGATGTGTGGGAACTCGTTCCTTGTCCCAAGTAACCTGAAGAAGGAACCAATTGGGACAAGATGGGTCTTCAGAAACAAGATGGACGAAGATGGTCACGTCATTAGAAACAAAGCTAGACTTGTTGCAAAGGGATATGCACAAGAAGAGGGAATAGATTTTGATGAAACTTTTGCACCAGTTGCTAGACTTGAAGCTATCAGAATTTTCTTAGCTTTCGCAGCTCATCATCAATTTAAAGTCTATCAAATGGATGTCAAAAGTGCATTTCTGAATGGCGATCTAGAAGAAGTTGTGTATGTGCATCAACCACCAGGGTTCATCAATGAAGAAAAACCACATTGGGTGTACAGACTGAACAAAGCATTATATGGTCTGAGACAAGCACCCAGAGCCTGGTATGATACTCTTACTAAACATCTTCTTAAAAATGGTTTTAAACGAGGTGCTATTGATAAAACTTTATTCATACTGCATGATAAAAGTGATATCCTTTTAGTACAAGTTTATGTTGATGATATTGTGTTTGGTTCTACTAATGAGAAGATGTGTAAAAACTTTTCAAAAATCATGTCTTCTGAGTATGAAATGAGTATGATGGGAGAACTGACATATTTTCTGGGACTTCAAGTAAAACAAAATGAAGATGGTATTTTCATAAATCAAGAAAAATATGTTAGAGATTTACTAAAGAAATATCAATTTGATTCAGTCTCATCAAAAGATACTCCTATTTCTGCTCCACTAACTTTGGATTCTGATCCACATGGAAAACCAGTGGACCATACAAAATATCGAGGTATGGTTGGTTCACTGATGTATTTAACTGCAAGTAGACCAGACATAATGTTTGCAACATGCCTTTGTGCTAGATTTCAGTCTGATCCCAGAGGAGCACATGCAAATGCTGTTAAAAGGATCTTCAGATACCTTAAGGGTGTCCCCAGATTGGGTCTTTGGTATCCCAAAGGCTCCAGTCTAGATCTAATGGGTTATTCAGATTCTGATCATGCAGGTTGCAAGATAGACAGGAAAAGTACCACTGGTGGGTGTCATTTCCTTGGTGGCAAATTAGTAAGCTGGACTAGTAAGAAGCAGACTGCAGTATCACTATCCACTGCAGAAGCTGAGTACATCTCTGCAGCGAGTTGTTGTGCTCAGATTCTATGGATGAAGAACCAGCTGACTGATTATGGTGTTACTTACACAAAGACTCCAATCTTTTGTGATAACACCAGTGCCATTGCCATATCTCACAATCCTGTAATGCACTCGAAAACCAAGCACATCGATCTCAGGTATCATTTCATTCGTGATCATATTCTGAAAGAAGATATTGAATTGCACTTTATTCCCACTGATAAGCAACTCGCTGATGTTTTCACAAAACCCTTAGATGTCAAAACCTTTAAACATCTAATCAGTGAGTTGGGTATGTTAAATCCTTAGACTGGTAATCTTGTTATGAACGCCTATGTGACACTGATCTGGTTCACCAGTCTGAGCGATCCATGTAATTTTTGCTCGCCTAGCTATCGAACGCCTTAGTGATACTATCTTGGCACTTATTAATTCATGGATCATCACTTCAGGGGGAATGTTAAACATTTTTCAAACTATAAAATAAACCCTCTTTCTGAGGGGGAACCTTTTGCTCAGAAAAATGTATTTAACTGAAGCACTTCAGAATATCAAAATATTTCAGTTGAATTTTAATGACTGAGATGGTTCAGATTCTTCTGAAACTGACCATGCTCAGAATTTGTTTTGTCATCACTGAAATACAAAAAATCTTTTCAAGATATTTTTGATACTTGGCCAATTGTGTGTACACGTGGCATACTGCATACTAGGCCTTTAACCTAGCATTGGTCATGCTTATGTATCACACAAGTGGCGCCGTAAAAAGAGAAGAAAATGAGTACTTTTTATGAAAAAAGTGTACAGGGTGGGGTCCCTCAAACGTCTCTGCATTAAATGCGGACGTGACCCCAGAAATTGTTTTAAATTGGAAAAAATCCTTTTTGTTCCATCTTAAATACAAATTCCTTATTCATTCTTTCATTTACTTCGTTTCATTTACTCTCTAATCATCAATCTCTCTCTTATTTACTCTCTAAATTCAAAACTCTTCATATTCCCTTTTCACTTTTCTATCTTCACTTTCATTTTCAAATCTCAAATGGCTAAAGCTTCTTCATCTTCACATAAATCACTCATAACATTTGAATATATTCCATCTAGTGATGTGAAAACTTCTGCCATATGGCCTAAGAACTTCACTGCATCTCAAATCCGATTCAATATGAGCAACTTTTTGGCTCAATTGAATATACATACCACATCCTTAATGGGAAGAATCAACAAGTTCTGGGAAGAATCCCCCTTCCATTATGCGATGACCGCCAATCCGCAAGCAATGTATCATCGATACTTGCTTGAATTCTGGTATTCAGCAGTGGTGAGTAAGGATGAACAATCTATATCCTTCACTCTAAATGAGGGCACAAAGAAGTGTGTCATCACCCTCGAGGGGTTCAGAACTTCCCTTCATCTGAACTACCTCAAACCTCCCCAGGTGTTCGAGAAAAGACTCAAAGGAGTCAACTTTAGGGAGGTTTTGGTCGCCACTGGCCATGGTGACATGGAGGATGAAAATGGTAGCTTGAAGACCTCTGGACATATTTTCATGTCTGGTTTTGGTACATGTTGGAGGTTCTTCTGGACGCAAATAGTGGAGAGTCTTGGTGGCAACCATGGAGGGTTGGACCAACTCTCACTACCCCAAGTTGAAATGGGGTATTATATCTGGAATGGAGTGCAAGTAGACTTCGCTGAGATCCTCTTCTCTCAGCTGGTTACAAAATTAAAGGGGAAGAGGAGTCTACATGTTGCATTTCCAAGGTTTTTAAGCTTGTGCTTCAAAGATATACTTGGTGATGCTTATGATGAAGCTGGACCAGAAGCTTCTGTACCAGAATATAGCAGGGATTTCTCGAAGGCAACAATTACTGGAGATGAACCAGAACTCTCCTCTGCTATGATTCAGGTATTTTCTAAAACTGGTGCAGCCACACTAGCTGGCCCAGAAAGGACACTAAGTGGGCCACAAAAGATGTGGGACCCGTTAGTGTGCCTACTATTGAAATCTCTAATTCTGGTGACGATGCAACTGCTGAAGCAGCTGTTGAACCAGAATCTGGTGAGGGTACTAGTGACCCAAACCAGGGCATATCTGACCAGATCGCACAAGTGAATGCTTTCTGGGATGACGATGAGCCACTTCAGGAGAATCTCGATTCTCTTGCCGAATTTGAGTTTGACGAGGGCTTATTGGAGGCGAATCAATCTGATTCTGAGCCAGCCCCCATCCTCGCAGACGCCCCTCCTCACCCAGAAATCCAACCAGATAATGAACCTTATGTACCACCACCACCATCTCACCAAAATCCTATCTTTCCACCTGGCACCACACCCGCATATGTAACCGATCCTTCTTTCACACCTTCACTTCAATTTCTACACCCACAAATTTACCATGTACCACCACCAATCAATTATGATGCCCCCTCTGAACATGACCTAGATTCTGAGACGGAATCTGAGAGTCCAACCGATGTTCAGATGAACAAAGTTTTACAAGGGCTGGGTAGTTTACCCTTTGTGGCTCCTGCTTCTGCACAACCCCCACCTCCTTTCAATGTGGAAGCCCAGTTAGAGAAAAACCAAACCGAAGTCCAAGGCCTTATTCGTAGGGTGGAGGACTTATCTAAATCTCTAACTGCCAACACTAGCTCCTTGGCTGATCTGAAAGGTGCTCAGATGTTCATTGGAACTGAGCTGACCAAAGTAGCTGGGAATGAAGGACTAGTGGTTGGAAAGTTGAATGAGCTGGTAATGACATGCAATAAGGTGAGCTCTGCAATCAGAGAAGCCTTCAGATTGACTAAGAGAGATGTGCAAGCTTCTGTTGTTGCGAACTTGACATCTGGGGTTGAATTGTTGAAGCAAGAGGTCATGATTGTTGGTAATGAAGTGCATGAGCTGGTTCAGAAGCCAAGCATTAATGAGAAAGAACTTGGGGCTTCTGTCAGTGCAAGTATCGTGGAAGATCTGAAGTCTGAGCTATCTCAGAATATTGCTGCTCAGATTTCAGAGTCTGTATCTCAGAAGGTTGGAGAAGAAGTTAGGTTGATGATTGCTGAACTGACCAAGAACACAAATGATAAAGTGGAAAGAGCTGTCAATGAAGTAAAAAGCTCAGTTTCTATACTTGAAGGTGCAGTTCAGAATCAGTCTAGACAGTTGGATGAAGTTCTTACACTTCTGAAGAAAGAGAATGTTGCTGCTCCTCCTCCCCCTGCATCCTTCACTGATGAAGATCGCAAGATGCTCAAAGAATTGAAAGATCAAGAGGCACTGAACCTTAGCTCCTCATTCAGGCTAAAGGCTCAGTTTGCCACAATGGCTAAAGGCATTTGTGAATGTCTCGAACAACAAAGTTGGAAACCTTTGCAGGCACTTAAAACTACTCTGGATCTTTATGCTAAAATGCCTGCAGAGATTTCCAAAGGGGGAAGTGGTGTGCCTCTTGGGTTGCTGGCCAGTACACAAGAAATGATTCATGCAACCAAGAAGCAAGCTGGGGTACCTTCTGAAAGTGCCTCAGTTCAGGGGGAACAAGTTCAGACTTCTGAAGTTGTAAGGAAAGATAAAGGAAAAGGCAAGGCCAAGGAGGCAGAGGAACCAAAGAAGGTTGGTAAGGATTCTGGACTGGTTGTTGGAGAAAATATTGATGAACAAGGTTATCCACTCCACGATCCTAATGCTGATAGCAAGAAGTTGGAGACTTTGCAGAAGCAAGTCTCTAACCAATTCATAATGTGGAGTGAAAACAAGGAGAGGGAAAGGGTTCAGCACCAAAGCATGGGAACCCTAGATCATATTGATGCTGCATCTCTGGGTCTATCACTTGAACGATTTCAGAAAATCAAACATGACCCAAGAGTGCAGAAGGCTGTGAAAGATATGCTTGATCATGAGTATGGGGTGAACTACTCTCCACTGGAACAAAAGCTGGATCACCTAACTTTTAAGATGTCCATTCAAGACTTAGTGAAAAATAGAGAAATAGAGATGGCCAGAAAGAAGAAGGAGATTCTGGCTGGAGTTCAGTATGTAGAGAGGGAGTTGTTCAGGCCACCAACAAAGCCCAGAACTGGAACAAGGACTCCAAAGAAAGATTCTCGTGATGTTGTCCATACTTCAATCAAACCAATTTCTGATGATGCTGCTGAGCTCCAAAGAAAACATGAGAAGGACCAGTATGATCATTACATGACTCATCGATCACATCAGGCCAGAATTGTTGATATTGATGTTATTAAGGCTGATGGATTGAAGCTGTTCGACTTGGTTGTGAAAAGAGAAGGAAGGGCCACTGAAGAATACTCCCAGGTTTCAGTTCATGAATTCGGCATATCTGAGCACAGGGAGATGATCCAAGTTCTTAAAGGAAAGCCTAAGTCTGCCTTGACTGGTGCATGGTTAGCAAGGATTCAGCAAAAGATGCAAGCCAAGGTGGAAATTGAAGCAAGGCTATTTGGCAAAAGGGATCAGTCTCCACTGAAGAGAAAACCTACTGAGGCACCTTCTGGTTCAGGCCTGCCAAGAAGTAGTTTTCTATTCAGAATTATCATGTACTTGTAAATATTTACATTTGTAACTTCCATTTCAGTTTGTAATATATAAAGTTGCAATTGTGACAAATAAGTAGATGATAGGTTTAAGTTAGAAAAACACAAGTAAAATTCTAAGACATCAATGATCTATAAGATGTACTTAAGAAATTTTTACAACTTAAACAAAAACTTGCATTTCAGACTTACAAACATGTATAGATAGAAGTCTGAGATGCATGCACTATTTCAGAACAAATAGGGGGAATTTGTTAGGTCGAGAATCGACCATGTTTAATTTGTTCAGAAATAGCTTGAAGTTTAGTGAAGACATTACTTCAGAATTCTGAGATGCCTCAGAATTCAGAACTCCTTCACTGAAGCTTCACTTCAGTTCAGATCTACGTATCAGAATACATTCAGAATGAAGTCAAAGACTGAAGTCTGAAGAAGAGAATCATCTCAGAAGCGAGCATTAGAGTGATTCTACCAGATCGAAGACTGAAGCATCTCAGTGATAAAGTACTTACAACACTTTACACTGATTACGAGGAAGACTTTTACTTTACACCTTTATCCAGTTAATAGAATTATCTATTAATAAAAGGTACAAAGTATAGGTTAGGAACCTAGTACTATAAGTCACATCAAGTGACTTATATACTCTTCCTTGTGCAGCATGTAAGGAATTATGGCTTAATTCCTTAAATGCTCACAACCACATTTGTACGACATTGTCCATGTCATCATGGACTTTGTCTATAAATACAAAGTCTTCTCACAACTTGCAAACGGCTTGAACTATTGCATTGCAACTTGTGAGATATACTCTAAGCAAAACTTACGAGTATTTCCAAGTCATCTTGATCACTTGTATTTCGGATTGTTTAGATATTTACACTTGGGTGTTTATCTTTGTTCCGCAACAATCCTTGTATTTGTTTATACATCAATAAATCAAATACATTAGAAAACAACGTGTCTCAATGCTACATACTTGATTATATTTACATATATCTTTATATAGTTTCTGCCATTTGTTCTTGCATTAATTCATATTGTCATTTGTTTCTTGTTATCCATATCTGGATCGTAAACTAAACTTGTCCATCAAGATTAGTTGTACTTGCCAGTCGGGTTTAGTCATTCGTCTTTATATTTGGGACTCACACATTCCCTTTTCTGGGAGCAATCAACACTACCTTCCAGTCCTTATTGAATACGATGCCCTGAGCAACATTGAATAAGACTTGATAGCCATCGTCACACAGTTGACTTACACTGATCAAGTTATATTTCAAACCATTCACAATGCAACTCGTCTGAACTTGACTTGTCCATTGTTCAGAACACCATATCCCTCAGTCTTCCCACAACCATCATTTCCAAACGTGATGGAGGGTCCATCAGAAATGGTGAACTCCTCCAGTAGGGTCTTACATCCGGTCATCGTCCTGCCAGCTACACTGTCAAGATACCAGATAAGCTTCTTTCGATCGCCCTACACATACACCAAGATATTGATCAGTTAGATTTGGGAACCCATCGACTGATGGGTTCACTGGACCCTCCCTTATAGGTCCCTGGGGCAATCTGGTCTAGTTCACTTTGTTCAATAGTGGTCTTAGAAGAGAAGACCACTGGGGTTGATGGTTTTAAAACCTTTTCATTTTTCTCAACTGGAGAAATAAATTTGTCTTTCTTTGAAAAAGGTTTTGTATTTTGTCTAGGGCCAGATGAAGTACCCTCAAGAAAGTTTAATCTTGCATTAAAAATTTGTGATTGACGAGTCAGAATTTGAATCTGGCTCTCTATCCTGGACAAAATATTTTCTTCAGATGATACCTTAGCCTTTCCAGTTAAAGGCTTTGGTAAGGGATTGGTCTGAGGTAAAGGTCTATTCTGTTTCACCTTTTTAACTGGAGCAGTCATCTGGACAGCTCCAGTCTTAACCTCTGGGGATTGAACTGGGTCTAAATTGGTCTTGGGTGTTACAGGCATATCATAAACAGTTGTGGGCCTTAACACCTCTGGTAATCGATCGATTACTGGTATTAATGATGCAACATTAGTATTTCCATCTAAATATGCACGTTTTTGAGTAGGAAATTGTTTAACTGAAGCATCATATGGCTTTTTGGTTTCTAGCCATGACTTTATTACCAGTTTTTCTTTCTCTAAAATGATCTCAAGATCTTGCTTTTCTTGAATCAATTGTTCAGTTACCAGAACCTGGGCTTGAAATGCCAGTTCAATGTCTTGAAGCTCTTTTAATTTTGATTTTAAAGCATTTATTTCAGAAGAATCTGTTTCTAGACCATTTACACAATCAGATATAACAGTTTCTACAAAAATTAAATCAGAATTTAAAGCTTCAGCAATGTCCAATTTTAGTTCTTGGTCAGTTGCATTATCATAATCACTAACCTTTTAATAACTATGTCCACCCATCGTCCAGATGTGACATCTTCCTTCACCAGGTGCTCATCAACTTCCAGAGCCATGTAACAGCAATCTCTTTCTTATTCTTCATCAACAGATGAGTCATCAGAAGGAACCCACTTCTCTTCAGTTGTAGCAATCATGCACTTATTATTTGTTTCCATTTGTTGTGCCATGAGAGCAATTTGGGCCTTAAGCTTTTTATATTTCAATTTATAGCTATCATCAGGCTTATTATTAGAAGAGAATGGACCAGGCTTGGATGCAAACTGGTTGGACCTGCACTCTTTCATGAAATGACCCTTTTTGCCACACTTAAAGCATGTCAAATTGGTCTTGTCAGTGGAAGAACTGGATGCAAATTGTCCAGATGGCTTATTTGCTCTTGCCTTGAAACGGTTAAACGTTTTAGCAATCATTGCAATAAGGTCATCATCTTCAGTTTCATCACAACAGTCTGGAGAGATTTGACTGGACTCTCCAGAATCCATAAGTTCAGACACCATCTTCTTCATAGAAAATACATTCTCAGAAGATATCAGTGCTGTACTTGGTGGTTCAGTATAACTAACCACTTTAGGAGTACTGGAGGCATGGTTAAAAGCATCTTGTTCTGCAACCACTCTCTGAGCTTGATTTTCTTCAGTGTACCTGAAGGCTCCATATAGAGTTGAGAGAGTGTGTGTGTGCAGAGTTTTACCTTGTCGTAAAACAAGTATCATGTGAGACCATTTGGTGGGTAGAATGTCACAAAATTTCTCCAGAAGTATATCCTTGTCCTTCTCAACCCCAAGACCTCTCAATTGGTTTATGATACTCATAAATCTGGTGTAAGTACCAGTGAGAGACTCGTTAGGTTGAGCAAAAAATGACTCATACCTCTTGTTTAAGGAGACCTTTCTGGTGACAATGGTGTCATCTCCTCCTTCATGTTGGTTAAGAAGCTCATCCCACATGGTTTTGGCACTAGGAAAAAGAACTAGTGTGGGAATAAGGGTTTCTGGAACGGCCCCGAGGATCATGTTTTTAAGGAGGGTGTCAAGATTCACCAATCTCCTCTCCTCTTCTGACCAATGTTCCTCCCTCTTTTCCCTTCCCCTTCTAGATCCAGAAGGATCAAGAAGTGGATTGAGAGGTGATGTAGGTACATAAGGACCTTCGTTTAAAATCTTCATCATGTTCCTCTCAATACCAGTGACATGCAAAACCATCCTAGCCTTCCACGTACCAAATTCATCACTGTTCCCACTGAATTTAGGAACAGGATTATTTGAGTAGTGCACATGCACGTGTGGAGAAGCAGGAGTAGGAGGAGGAGGTGGAGGATTAGTGTTATTAACATTTTGTGGTTCATTTTGATCATGACCAAGACTAAAACCTTGTGTATTTTCTTGGTTAGCCATCAAGAACAGATCTAGGCAATGATTAGCCTTCTGCTCTGATACCAAATGTGAGTCCCTTAATTAACGAGATGGTTAACCAATAGAAAGTGTAATTAAAATACAACAAGTCTAATAATCACTAGAATTGGACTAGTATTACTTGTAAATAAAGATGCAAGATATATAAACAAAGTAATACAAGACTTAAAGCAATAAACAAATAAAGTGGACCATTATGTATGTTTCATGGGTATTTCATTTATTGATGTGTAAATAAAATACAAGGCTGTTGCGGAATCAAGATAACACAATTAAGTGAGTATCCTAACAACCTATGAGTTACAATATGATCTATGTTTGTCAAATAACTCTTTGGGATCGAGATACTTAAAGTTGTGAAGTATCCCTGTTTAAGATCGAGAGTATTTGGACAAATTCACTTAAATGCAAAAGGAATGCTTAAAAGTATTTTTATCAAGGAAATGACTTTGTATTTATAGGCAACAAATTCACCAGTGAATTTGTGCCGTACAAATATGGTTGGCATACATTTAATGATCCGACAAGAACATTAAATGTATTGGATAAGGAATAAGGATAAAGTCACATCAAGTGCAAGTGTATCCTATTATCCAACCACCTTAACACACGTATACTTTGTTAAAGAACAAGTGGTTTGTTCTTTGGAAAGTGTGTTAAAGGCAAAAGTCAATCCTCGATATTAGTGTTCAGACTTGCAGGATCTAGAACACTAACAATCCTCCAGTGTGCAGATCTGGTAAGACTTCCAGTGGACTCCGCCATTTGTTAAGTCTTCTTCCTTCAGACTTCAGTCTTTGACTTCAGTCAGAATGTCTTCAGTAGAGTAGATCTGGACTGGGGTGAAGTCTTCAGTGAGCTAATCTGGAGAATGCTCCAGATTACCTGTACAAGTAAATGCTCACTAGTCTTCAATTATTTCTGGACAATCTTTAGAGGGACTCCAGATTCCAAGTCTGGAGTAGGTCCAGTAGAATATGTTTTCTGGTCAGATCTTCAGTGAGCTCCAGTAGTCGGGTCTGGAGCGAGACCAGCAAAACAAGTTTCTTAACAAACCTAAATAAGGTTCCAGTAGTCCAGTCTGGAGCCAGTCCAGTAAGTCTGGACTAAATCTGGACCTAACAGTTAACCTTCGTAAAATAAAATGGAACGAAGATAGAGGTTATCTTCGTTTAAAACCAAATAAAACGAATTTAGCTGTGACGAAAATAAGAACAATTTTCTGACAAACAAGTCCAAACGAAGTTAAATACTATCTTCGTAAGAACAACATTGTACTTAGAAAAATTTGTCAAGATTCTTCATCACGAAACTTTCCACGATTCGACCCTTTGACCTAATCCTGTACATAGCAAAAACTCGTTAAAAGCAACTTGTGCTTGCCTTGTACTAAAAGTACCACCATCTAAAATCATCATCATAATGTAAGTATTTTACAAACATTATAATCTTGAATTAAAAACAGAACCCAAGGTCTAAAATCAACCATTAACAAACCTGAAAATAATCAATGAACAGCGATACCAACCACGACCATGATACGGAGAGCATTTCTCTAATCATTGAGATGTTTGATGGCAAACCATCTTGAAACACTTAAGTCCCATATTAGATGCCGTCTACAAAACTAACAAACAATGAATAGTCCAAAAATCCAATGAAGAACTTTGTAAAGTTTCCGAAATCACGTCATAAGTCAAGGTACGAAAATCAAAAGAAACACGTATCAACACTGATTATTTTCACTAAATACATGAAATGTAAAGTAAATAAATACTCCAAAGACAGATTCATGTATTCTTCCTTCACGTGCTCATATTTGCATCACAATATTGTCATTTCACACCAAAAATCCCGTCTCCACGATATCATCTGTATGAATAACACTATATTGCAACAAAGATCAGCACTCCAACTTTATCTTCTTAACCTGAACACTGCACACTTACCAAAAACTCATTAACGCAACAAGAGCAAAGGCACAATAATGTAGAAAATTCAAGTGAAAACACACAAAATTAGGATTAACAATTACGAAATACTCAAGATTCTAATAAAAGATCAAGGGAGGTCATTCCATTGTCAAACCCTAAAAGGTCACCAAGTTATTAATTAGATTCATAACTTGTAAAAACTGAAACTTGTGAGATTTCAAATAACATTGACTTGTCACATAAGATTTAAAAGATCATTTTCTAAACTTAAACAAATTAATGTCCATATCAGAAAATCTTCTTTTGAACTAATCACATAACCTCATCAAGAATTCAAATGAATGAATTCAGCAAAACATATACTCAACAGAATTTAAATAGAATCTCTCGTGCAATAAGAACTTATGAAAATACTTATTTTGACTCAATAAAATAGAAAAATAAATTAGAATAAAAAATACAGAATAATAAACTAGGCTATACACAATAGTTATCTTAATTTATTCATTATTTACATGTGACTAGGGTACTGCTGATCAGATCAGAATAGCATTTACATAAGCCTACATGTGAGAAATAATTCTCTTATTATTAGTTATGAACAGTGATCCAAAAAACGATTACCAATATGTTTGTCCTCTTAAACACTCGGTACTTCCAGTCTCCTTTTTGGTTTGTGGCACTTTCGTATTACTTGAGCCAAGGACAGTCACCATGTAACCTAGTAAGTTACTCATGCCACAATTTTTGTTTGCGAACTTATGTGCCCCATATTCAGATACACTCTCACAATCGAAACAAGCACTAAGATTAAGACATTTGGTGAGTAAAGTGAGAAAGTCTTTAAGAATCAAGTCAGCGGTGACAGGTCGGTGATTCCTCATGCGCAAAGCGACTTAACTTGACTCACGTACGGAAATATACTTAACATTGCATAATGCCAAGTACTTGCATATTTGTGACATTAATTTTATTTTAAAGCACTTATGAAAACCCGTGACTTTCTATGAGACCCGTGTAGCGAACTTTCTGACAACCTATCCCAAGTTGGAAAACTTTAGGTAGGCTAGGTATACAAAGACACCCCAAGGACTTACTTGTTCGAATCTCAAAGGCCACATTAGCTTCATATTTTCAACAGATTTATTTGATATTTGTATATCTTGTCACAAATATACATCCAAAAAGCAATACATACACATATATGTACCCGAGACCTTCTTTATACAGACCGAATATACATAATGACAATGCAAGATCTTTCATAAGATTTAAAGGACTTGTCTATTTTAAGAACAAGCATTCTCAGCCATATATCTGAATACGTTTCCTATAAGAACATTGTATACATTTAAGTTCAGATTATAAGGAAACCTTGGTACTTTGTGCCTATCGATACATCATATAATGGTATCACTGAACTGAGCATTTTAAAGTACAATTAGGTAGGCTTAAAAGCTAAAGTATCGTCACGTCTAATCATGTAGAGCAGTAACCTTTTTTTTTTTTTTTTATTTTTATTGACACTATCTATATACGACTTAAACTACTAAGACACGAAAAGAAAATTTTAAGTTCTTTGAGAGAAACTACTCGGCATTCTTCATACCATTGAGTTGATATAACAACTCATGACGAGGTTTATCAAAAGCTTTAGTATAAAGATCAGCAAGGTTATCATCAGTAATAACCTTTTCTAAATGAATAAGCTTTTTCTCAAAACAGTCACGCAAAAAATGATGCTTTATATCAATGTGCTTGGTGACTTTAAAGTTTTTCGGATTCTTAGTAATATCTATAGCAGACTTATTATCAATACAAATAGGAGAGTCTGAGATATCCATACCATAGTCGCGCAATTGTTGCTGTATCCAAAGTACTTGAGAACAGCATTGACCAGCAGCTATGTATTCTGCTTCACAGGTAGACTGTGCAACAGATGTCTGCTTTTTGCACTGCCACGATATAATTCTCCCCCCTAAAAGCTGACATCCACCTGACGTTGATTTCCTATCCGAATTGCAGCCACCATAATCCGAATCAGTATAAGCTTTGAATTCAAAGGAGCCATGCATGGGATACCAAAGCCCTAGACGAGGCTTGGCCTTCACATAACGGAGAATCCTTTTCGCAGCTTTCAAATGTGACTCTTTCGGATTAGCTTGATATCTAGCACACACACAAACAGCAAAGGTAATGTCTGGACGTGAAGCCGTCAGATACATCAAGGAACCAATGATAGCCCGATATTGAGTTGCATCGACATCTGGATCATTAGTCTTATCAGGACACAGCCCATGATTAGTCTGAATGGGAGTAATTGCATCTTTAGCATCGGTCATTCGAAACCTAGTAAGAAGATCTTGAACATACTTGCTCTGATGAATAAAGAACCCATCCTTCAGTTGATCCACCTGTAGTCCAAGGAAGAAAGTTAATTCCCCCATAGCACTCATTTCGAACTTAGCCTTCATGCTCTGCTCAAACTCCTTGCACATATTCTTATCAGATGAACCAAAAATAATATCATCGACGTAAACCTGTACAAGTAAGTAGTCCATTCCTTTCCATTTGATAAACAGCGTGCTGTCAATAGAACCTCTAGTAAAACCATTTTCATGCAGATGAGTAGACAGTTTTTCATACCATGATCGAGGAGCCTGATGTAAACCATATAGAGCCTTATCAAGACGATATACTCTATTAGGGAAGTCTGGATCCTCAAACCCGGGAGGTTGATCTACATACACTTCTTCTCTTATTTCCCCATACAAAAAGGCACTCTTTACATCAAGTTGATACACCTTTATACCTTTATAACTAGCAAATGCCAGAAATAATCGAATAGCTTCTAGTCTAGCTACTGGTGCAAAAGTCTCATCGTAATCAAAGCCTTCTTGTTGCTCAAATCCTCTAACCACCAACCGAGCCTTATTGCGAGTGACTACACCTTTGTCATCCTTTTTACAATGAAAAACCCATCGCGTTGATAAAGGAGATTCACCCTGAGGTAAGTCAACTAACTTCCATACATCAAGCTTCCTAAACTGAGCCAATTCTTCTTGCATCGCTTCAACCCATGACGGATCTTTAAGAGCCATTCCAACATTTTTAGGCTCAACCTGAGAGATGAAGCAAAAATACAAGTACCAAGTAATAGCCCCAGAATCCTTAACTTCAGCAAACATACTTGACAAATTTTTTCTATTCTGATTTCTCGTGCGAACAGAGGCAGAAGCATCACCAATGATTTGCTCTACTGGATGATCCTTGTTGACTCTTGTTTGAGGAACCGTGTCGACTGTAAGATCATTCCCCAAGTTAGTCTGGACATGTTGTTCTGGAGTTTTAGGCTCTTCCTGATTTTCACCTTCCGTGTCGTCAGTATCATAGAAAGGATCATCAGGTAGAGGTATATGTAAAGGATCAGTAAGATCTTTAGGAGCAGTCTCTAAAGTAGAGTCTACTTCTTTGGTCCCACTTGACTCTCCAGAATTAGAAGCAGGCTTAATGAATGGTGAGGAAACAGGAGAAGAGACAGGAACCGGCCCACCTTCAAGTGGATCATGAAGAGTAACTACATCTTCCACAATCGGAACACCTGTAAAAGAAACAGGACCACAAAAAGAGGTGAAGACACCATCATAATCGAAGTCATTAGCAGGACCAATGTGTACAGCAGGTTTATGACTGACAATTACCACATTTGTATCAAAATTTACTTTGCCAGTTTTCTGATTGTACACACGCCGAATTGGTGTACTAGGTACATAACCTAAAAAGAAACCCTCCTCAGATTTAGGATCAAATTTTCCCTGAGGAAGTACTTTAAGAAAAGTACAAGGAACACCAAATGGCTCAACATTTTGCAAATTGGGCTTTTTGTTGTGCAAAAGTTCATAACAAGTTTTTTTGAACCGTTTAACTGTTAAAACCCGATTTAAAATGTGACAAGCTGTATTCACTGCCTCCCCCCAGAAAGTAACAGGAAGCCCTGAATCAGCAAGCATCGTCCTAGCTGTTTCTATCAAAGTCCTGTTTTTCCTCTCAGCTACTC
>CM067174.1:13177224-13344473 GCA_034093135.1 Erigeron breviscapus | reverse complement strand
TTTTATATGCTGGATAAGTTCATTGGTTTATCAACACATGGGATAATGAAGAGAAACAACTTTTCAAAATGTTTGCGCATTAAAAGGAAGAATTAAGACGGTCAGGATTAATTATCATGAGGATCTTATGGCTGAAATTCAAAATCAATAAAAAATTTTACCACTCACCGGTGGCAATAAAAAATAAATTAGGAGATATAAATAGTTATAAATAAATTTACTAACTTTAAGAAAAATCGGACCTCCATATATTACAAATGGCTCCAGCACTAGACTTAACCTACTTCCGCCAAGATGGCTTTGGTCCCGCAGGTCATTTCATGCCAATGTCAACTCCAAGGTTAGGTAACTTAAATAAGACTGGTCCTTTTGGTGCCATTCCATCTTTTTTAAATTGCCAGACTCATAACAGGGCTGCTTATGGACCACCTTGCGGAATTCCTTATTTGTTTGCATCTTATGCTCAAGGTTTCTATCACTACCCAGTAAAAACAAAATCATTTGCATTGAAAGGAAGGAAAGGAAAGAACAAAATGTCGTTACAATTGATGAAAGAGGGGTAGCCTTCCTCTGAAACATAAAAATTTGGAAAGATGAAATTACAAAACCCGTGATCTTGGTATGAACTTTGACTCAAAACTGAACTTAGAAAGATGAAAGAACGAAACCCGTGAACTTGCTATGATCTATGCTACAATGAATCAAAACTGATCTTTGTTGAAACAATACTTTGAACTTTGAAGCTTGATCTCTCCATTAAAACTTTGGAACATAGTCTTGAACAATCGATCTTGAAACCTGCAAGAGACTTGAACACATGAACGTTTAGTTGCAGTTGTCTTTAATCTAGTCTAGTATATAAATAAATTTACTAACTTTAAGAAAAATCGGACCTCCATATATTACAAATGGCTCCAGCACTAGACTTAACCTACTTCCGCCAAGATGGCTTTGGTCCCGCAGGTCATTTCATGCCAATGTCAACTCCAAGGTTAGGTAACTTAAATAAGACTGGTCCTTTTGGTGCCATTCCATCTTTTTTAAATTGCCAGACTCATAACAGGGCTGCTTATGGACCACCTTGCGGAATTCCTTATTTGTTTGCATCTTATGCTCAAGGTTTCTATCACTACCCAGTAAAAACAAAATCATTTGCATTGAAAGGAAGGAAAGGAAAGAACAAAATGTCGTTACAATTGATGAAAGAGGGGTAGCCTTCCTCTGAAACATAAAAATTTGGAAAGATGAAATTACAAAACCCGTGATCTTGGTATGAACTTTGACTCAAAACTGAACTTAGAAAGATGAAAGAACGAAACCCGTGAACTTGCTATGATCTATGCTACAATGAATCAAAACTGATCTTTGTTGAAACAATACTTTGAACTTTGAAGCTTGATCTCTCCATTAAAACTTTGGAACATAGTCTTGAACAATCGATCTTGAAACCTGCAAGAGACTTGAACACATGAACGTTTAGTTGCAGTTGTCTTTAATCTAGTCTAGTGTATAAATAACATTTGCTAAAAAAGTTTCATACCTTCGAGATCCGAATCAAATAAAGGTCCATCAAGAAGCCAAACTGGTCTACGCATGGCAATCACTATTGCATGTTGCGATCTTTTTCTTTGCCCCATCATACTATCACCCACTGAAAGCAATTGGGCCTTCCAAATGGCCAAATGCTCGAGTACTGTAAATCTGGAGCAGGTAGAGATTTCACTTGTTTATATTCAACAACTACAAATCAAAAAAAGTAAGCAACCAACCATCAACTTCATCTTACTCCTGAAACGAAAAAACTAAAACAAAAACATATGGTACTAAGGTGGAACTTGGAAGTTCAAAACGGTAAATTCTCAAATGGTAAACGTGTTGCTAAAATAGTAAAATGACTATTCAACCATGTCTCATATGATCGGCAAACATTTGCTAAAAAAGTTTCATACCTTCGAGATCCGAATCAAATAAAGGTCCATCAAGAAGCCAAACTGGTCTACGCATGGCAATCACTATTGCATGTTGCGATCTTTTTCTTTGCCCCATCATACTATCACCCACTGAAAGCAATTGGGCCTTCCAAATGGCCAAATGCTCGAGTACTGTAAATCTGGAGCAGGTAGAGATTTCACTTGTTTATATTCAACAACTACAAATCAAAAAAAGTAAGCAACCAACCATCAACTTCATCTTACTCCTGAAACGAAAAAAAAAAAAAAAAAAAAAAAAAAAAAAAAAAAAAAAAAAAAAAAAAAAAAAAAAAAAAAAAAAAAAAAAAAAAAAAAAAAAAAAAAAAAAAAAAAAAAAAAAAAAAAAAAAAAAAAAAAAAAAAAAAAAAAAAAAAAAAAAAAAAAAAAAAAAAAAAAAAAAAAAAAAAAAAAAAAAAAAAAAAAAAAAAAAAAAAAAAAAAAAAAAAAAAAAAAAAAAAAAAAAAAAAAAAAAAAAAAAAAAAAAAAAAAAAAAAAAAAAAAAAAAAAAAAAAAAAAAAAAAAAAAAAAAAAAAAAAAAAAAAAAAAAAAAAAAAAAAAAAAAAAAAAAAAAAAAAAAAAAAAAAAAAAAAAAAAAAAAAAAAAAAAAAAAAAAAAAAAAAAAAAAAAAAAAAAAAAAAAAAAAAAAAAAAAAAAAAAAAAAAAAAAAAAAAAAAAAAAAAAAAAAAAAAAAAAAAAAAAAAAAAAAAAAAAAAAAAAAAAAAAAAAAAAAAAAAAAAAAAAAAAAAAAAAAAAAAAAAAAAAAAAAAAAAAAAAAAAAAAAAAAAAAAAAAAAAAAAAAAAAAAAAAAAAAAAAAAAAAAAAAAAAAAAAAAAAAAAAAAAAAAAAAAAAAAAAAAAAAAAAAAAAAAAAAAAAAAAAAAAAAAAAAAAAAAAAAAAAAAAAAAAAAAAAAAATAATCCACACATCTGCTTAGAAATGCCAACATACAATTATCTTAATTTATGTGACCATGTATATGAGAAAAAAAAAGAACTACATACACCATACAGACTGTCAATATTTATAAACTATGTCGTGACTGTATCCATAAATCCAACCAAGAAGATGTAGAACAGGATTAGAAGGAACATTTCTTTAGTTGCTTATACAGACCTGACCTGTATAAACAGCTCTGCTTTTTTAGTCCATCCTTTATACAATCGCATAATACGAGTATTAGAAAAGAAAAAATAAGAGCAGCTGACATAATATAAATTTAAAAAAATAATAATCATCATTGAAACTAAAACAAAAACATATGGTACTAAGGTGGAACTTGGAAGTTCAAAACGGTAAATTCTCAAATGGTAAACGTGTTGCTAAAATAGTAAAATGACTATTCAACCATGTCTCATATGATCGGCAAACATTTGCTAAAAAAGTTTCATACCTTCGAGATCCGAATCAAATAAAGGTCCATCAAGAAGCCAAACTGGTCTACGCATGGCAATCACTATTGCATGTTGCGATCTTTTTCTTTGCCCCATCATACTATCACCCACTGAAAGCAATTGGGCCTTCCAAATGGCCAAATGCTCGAGTACTGTAAATCTGGAGCAGGTAGAGATTTCACTTGTTTATATTCAACAACTACAAATCAAAAAAAATACACAACAAATGCAAAAGACCCTAACAGAGCTAAAGTACCTGCAAAATAAAACATATAAAGTTTACATAAAGCCATGTCGAACTGCAAAGAAAGATAGGAGTATATATTGTCATCTTCACATGCACATTAAACTCATGGAAAAACCATCAAGCATAATCAATATTCCCAATAATAATTCCTGATTTTCTGGTAGATTAACTGCAAAACTAAAATCAGGAACAAAATAGATGGCTGAAAGATAGGGGTTTTAGTTGTATATAATGTTGCTTACTTCTATATCTACACGTTCCTATTATCAAATTAACTACCCACCCGTTTTAATTGGATGAATTTAGATGGCTGAAAGATAGGGGTTTTAGTTGTATATAATGTTGCTTACTTCTATATCTACACGTTCCTATTATCAAATTAACTACCCACCCGTTTTAATTGGATGAATTTAGATGGCTGAAAGATAGGGGTTTTAGTTGTATATAATGTTGCTTACTTCTATATCTACACGTTCCTATTATCAAATTAACTACCCACCCGTTTTAATTGGATGAATTTAGATGGCTGAAAGATAGGGGTTTTAGTTGTATATAATGTTGCTTACTTCTATATCTACACGTTCCTATTATCAAATTAACTACCCACCCGTTTTAATTGGATGAATTTAGATGGCTGAAAGATAGGGGTTTTAGTTGTATATAATGTTGCTTACTTCTATATCTACACGTTCCTATTATCAAATTAACTACCCACCCGTTTTAATTGGATGAATTTAGATGGCTGAAAGATAGGGGTTTTAGTTGTATATAATGTTGCTTACTTCTATATCTACACGTTCCTATTATCAAATTAACTACCCACCCGTTTTAATTGGATGAATTTAGATGGCTGAAAGATAGGGGTTTTAGTTGTATATAATGTTGCTTACTTCTATATCTACACGTTCCTATTATCAAATTAACTACCCACCCGTTTTAATTGGATGAATTTAGATGGCTGAAAGATAGGGGTTTTAGTTGTATATAATGTTGCTTACTTCTATATCTACACGTTCCTATTATCAAATTAACTACCCACCCGTTTTAATTGGATGAATTTATACGGATGTGATTAAATGGCTATTAGATCGGATGGACATAAATAATACAAAACTAAACTCACCGGTGGCAATATATATATAACTTATCCTGTGATGGGTTCTTTTGACAATGTGAACATGGGTTGACAAACATGTATTCTCAAGGAGTTCAAACTACGTGGAAAGAGAAATGAAAATAAGATTATTATCGAAATCACAAAGAGCAGAAAGATATGAAATCAAAAAAAAATACACAACAAATGCAAAAGACCCTAACAGAGCTAAAGTACCTGCAAAATAAAACATATAAAGTTTACATAAAGCCATGTCGAACTGCAAAGAAAGATAGGAGTATATATTGTCATCTTCACATGCACATTAAACTCATGGAAAAACCATCAAGCATAATCAATATTCCCAATAATAATTCCTGATTTTCTGGTAGATTAACTGCAAAACTAAAATCAGGAACAAAATAGATGGCTGAAAGATAGGGGTTTTAGTTGTATATAATGTTGCTTACTTCTATATCTACACGTTCCTATTATCAAATTAACTACCCACCCGTTTTAATTGGATGAATTTAGATGGCTGAAAGATAGGGGTTTTAGTTGTATATAATGTTGCTTACTTCTATATCTACACGTTCCTATTATCAAATTAACTACCCACCCGTTTTAATTGGATGAATTTAGATGGCTGAAAGATAGGGGTTTTAGTTGTATATAATGTTGCTTACTTCTATATCTACACGTTCCTATTATCAAATTAACTACCCACCCGTTTTAATTGGATGAATTTATACGGATGTGATTAAATGGCTATTAGATCGGATGGACATAAATAATACAAAACTAAACTCACCGGTGGCAATATATATATAAAATCACATGTAAAAGGGTCAATAATCCACACATCTGCTTAGAAATGCCAACATACAATTATCTTAATTTATGTGACCATGTATATGAGAAAAAAAAAGAACTACATACACCATACAGACTGTCAATATTTATAAACTATGTCGTGACTGTATCCATAAATCCAACCAAGAAGATGTAGAACAGGATTAGAAGGAACATTTCTTTAGTTGCTTATACAGACCTGACCTGTATAAACAGCTCTGCTTTTTTAGTCCATCCTTTATACAATCGCATAATACGAGTATTAGAAAAGAAAAAATAAGAGCAGCTGACATAATATAAATTTAAAAAAATAATAATCATCATTGAAACTAAAACAAAAACATATGGTACTAAGGTGGAACTTGGAAGTTCAAAACGGTAAATTCTCAAATGGTAAACGTGTTGCTAAAATAGTAAAATGACTATTCAACCATGTCTCATATGATCGGCAAACATTTGCTAAAAAAGTTTCATACCTTCGAGATCCGAATCAAATAAAGGTCCATCAAGAAGCCAAACTGGTCTACGCATGGCAATCACTATTGCATGTTGCGATCTTTTTCTTTGCCCCATCATACTATCACCCACTGAAAGCAATTGGGCCTTCCAAATGGCCAAATGCTCGAGTACTGTAAATCTGGAGCAGGTAGAGATTTCACTTGTTTATATTCAACAACTACAAATCAAAAAAAAATACACAACAAATGCAAAAGACCCTAACAGAGCTAAAGTACCTGCAAAATAAAACATATAAAGTTTACATAAAGCCATGTCGAACTGCAAAGAAAGATAGGAGTATATATTGTCATCTTCACATGCACATTAAACTCATGGAAAAACCATCAAGCATAATCAATATTCCCAATAATAATTCCTGATTTTCTGGTAGATTAACTGCAAAACTAAAATCAGGAACAAAATAGATGGCTGAAAGATAGGGGTTTTAGTTGTATATAATGTTGCTTACTTCTATATCTACACGTTCCTATTATCAAATTAACTACCCACCCGTTTTAATTGGATGAATTTAGATGGCTGAAAGATAGGGGTTTTAGTTGTATATAATGTTGCTTACTTCTATATCTACACGTTCCTATTATCAAATTAACTACCCACCCGTTTTAATTGGATGAATTTAGATGGCTGAAAGATAGGGGTTTTAGTTGTATATAATGTTGCTTACTTCTATATCTACACGTTCCTATTATCAAATTAACTACCCACCCGTTTTAATTGGATGAATTTAGATGGCTGAAAGATAGGGGTTTTAGTTGTATATAATGTTGCTTACTTCTATATCTACACGTTCCTATTATCAAATTAACTACCCACCCGTTTTAATTGGATGAATTTAGATGGCTGAAAGATAGGGGTTTTAGTTGTATATAATGTTGCTTACTTCTATATCTACACGTTCCTATTATCAAATTAACTACCCACCCGTTTTAATTGGATGAATTTAGATGGCTGAAAGATAGGGGTTTTAGTTGTATATAATGTTGCTTACTTCTATATCTACACGTTCCTATTATCAAATTAACTACCCACCCGTTTTAATTGGATGAATTTAGATGGCTGAAAGATAGGGGTTTTAGTTGTATATAATGTTGCTTACTTCTATATCTACACGTTCCTATTATCAAATTAACTACCCACCCGTTTTAATTGGATGAATTTATACGGATGTGATTAAATGGCTATTAGATCGGATGGACATAAATAATACAAAACTAAACTCACCGGTGGCAATATATACTAGAACAATACCCGTGCGTTGCCCGAGTTACACTTTGATCGTAGTTACATACTGTAGCCGAGTGTTACCACCGATAATAAACTAAGACTAAATCTTAATTAACTTAGGCGTATCAATCACCCATCACTACTACAAAGACCTTAAATTGTCCCGGTTAAAACGTGGAATGGAACCGGCTTCATAGTCGTGTCCTATGCGAGGGAGTCCTGTTTGAGTTATAATAGAACCCGTTTTATTAAGAAATGCCAACATACAATTATCTTAATTTATGTGACCATGTATATGAGAAAAAAAAAGAACTACATACACCATACAGACTGTCAATATTTATAAACTATGTCGTGACTGTATCCATAAATCCAACCAAGAAGATGTAGAACAGGATTAGAAGGAACATTTCTTTAGTTGCTTATACAGACCTGACCTGTATAAACAGCTCTGCTTTTTTAGTCCATCCTTTATACAATCGCATAATACGAGTATTAGAAAAGAAAAAATAAGAGCAGCTGACATAATATAAATTTAAAAAAATAATAATCATCATTGAAACTAAAACAAAAACATATGGTACTAAGGTGGAACTTGGAAGTTCAAAACGGTAAATTCTCAAATGGTAAACGTGTTGCTAAAATAGTAAAATGACTATTCAACCATGTCTCATATGATCGGCAAACATTTGCTAAAAAAGTTTCATACCTTCGAGATCCGAATCAAATAAAGGTCCATCAAGAAGCCAAACTGGTCTACGCATGGCAATCACTATTGCATGTTGCGATCTTTTTCTTTGCCCCATCATACTATCACCCACTGAAAGCAATTGGGCCTTCCAAATGGCCAAATGCTCGAGTACTGTAAATCTGGAGCAGGTAGAGATTTCACTTGTTTATATTCAACAACTACAAATCAAAAAAAGTAAGCAACCAACCATCAACTTCATCTTACTCCTGAAACGAAAAAACTAAACCAAATGAATGACATTATAAGCAAAAAAAAAAAAAAAAAAAAAAAAAAAAAAAAAAAAAAAAAAAAAAAAAAAAAAAAAAAAAAAAAAAAAAAAAAAAAAAAAAAAAAAAAAAAAAAAAAAAAAAAAAAAAAAAAAAAAAAAAAAAAAAAAAAAAAAAAAAAAAAAAAAAAAAAAAAAAAAAAAAAAAAAAAAAAAAAAAAAAAAAAAAAAAAAAAAAAAAAAAAAAAAAAAAAAAAAAAAAAAAAAAAAAAAAAAAAAAAAAAAAAAAAAAAAAAAAAAAAAAAAAAAAAAAAAAAAAAAAAAAAAAAAAAAAAAAAAAAAAAAAAAAAAAAAAAAAAAAAAAAAAAAAAAAAAAAAAAAAAAAAAAAAAAAAAAAAAAAAAAAAAAAAAAAAAAAAAAAAAAAAAAAAAAAAAAAAAAAAAAAAAAAAAAAAAAAAAAAAAAAAAAAAAAAAAAAAAAAAAAAAAAAAAAAAAAAAAAAAAAAAAAAAAAAAAAAAAAAAAAAAAAAAAAAAAAAAAAAAAAAAAAAAAAAAAAAAAAAAAAAAAAAAAAAAAAAAAAAAAAAAAAAAAAAAAAAAAAAAAAAAAAAAAAAAAAAAAAAAAAAAAAAAAAAAAAAAAAAAAAAAAAAAAAAAAAAAAAAAAAAAAAAAAAAAAAAAAAAAAAAAAAAAAAAAAAAAAAAAAAAAAAAAAAAAAAAAAAAAAAAAAAAAAAAAAAAAAAAAAAAAAAAAAAAAAAAAAAAAAAAAAAAAAAAAAAAAAAAAAAAAAAAAAAAAAAAAAAAAAAAAAAAAAAAAAAAAAAAAAAAAAAAAAAAAAAAAAAAAAAAAAAAAAAAAAAAAAAAAAAAAAAAAAAAAAAAAAAAAAAAAAAAAAAAAAAAAAAAAAAAAAAAAAAAAAAAAAAAAAAAAAAAAAAAAAAAAAAAAAAAAAAAAAAAAAAAAAAAAAAAAAAAAAAAAAAAAAAAAAAAAAAAAAAAAAAAAAAAAAAAAAAAAAAAAAAAAAAAAAAAAAAAAAAAAAAAAAAAAAAAAAAAAAAAAAAAAAAAAAAAAAAAAAAAAAAAAAAAAAAAAAAAAAAAAAAAAAAAAAAAAAAAAAAAAAAAAAAAAAAAAAAAAAAAAAAAAAAAAAAAAAAAAAAAAAAAAAAAAAAAAAAAAAAAAAAAAAAAAAAAAAAAAAAAAAAAAAAAAAAAAAAAAAAAAAAAAAAAAAAAAAAAAAAAAAAAAAAAAAAAAAAAAAAAAAAAAAAAAAAAAAAAAAAAAAAAAAAAAAAAAAAAAAAAAAAAAAAAAAAAAAAAAAAAAAAAAAAAAAAAAAAAAAAAAAAAAAAAAAAAAAAAAAAAAAAAAAAAAAAAAAAAAAAAAAAAAAAAAAAAAAAAAAAAAAAAAAAAAAAAAAAAAAAAAAAAAAAAAAAAAAAAAAAAAAAAAAAAAAAAAAAAAAAAAAAAAAAAAAAAAAAAAAAAAAAAAAAAAAAAAAAAAAAAAAAAAAAAAAAAAAAAAAAAAAAAAAAAAAAAAAAAAAAAAAAAAAAAAAAAAAAAAAAAAAAAAAAAAAAAAAAAAAAAAAAAAAAAAAAAAAAAAAAAAAAAAAAAAAAAAAAAAAAAAAAAAAAAAAAAAAAAAAAAAAAAAAAAAAAAAAAAAAAAAAAAAAAAAAAAAAAAAAAAAAAAAAAAAAAAAAAAAAAAAAAAAAAAAAAAAAAAAAAAAAAAAAAAAAAAAAAAAAAAAAAAAAAAAAAAAAAAAAAAAAAAAAAAAAAAAAAAAAAAAAAAAAAAAAAAAAAAAAAAAAAAAAAAAAAAAAAAAAAAAAAAAAAAAAAAAAAAAAAAAAAAAAAAAAAAAAAAAAAAAAAAAAAAAAAAAAAAAAAAAAAAAAAAAAAAAAAAAAAAAAAAAAAAAAAAAAAAAAAAAAAAAAAAAAAAAAAAAAAAAAAAAAAAAAAAAAAAAAAAAAAAAAAAAAAAAAAAAAAAAAAAAAAAAAAAAAAAAAAAAAAAAAAAAAAAAAAAAAAAAAAAAAAAAAAAAAAAAAAAAAAAAAAAAAAAAAAAAAAAAAAAAAAAAAAAAAAAAAAAAAAAAAAAAAAAAAAAAAAAAAAAAAAAAAAAAAAAAAAAAAAAAAAAAAAAAAAAAAAAAAAAAAAAAAAAAAAAAAAAAAAAAAAAAAAAAAAAAAAAAAAAAAAAAAAAAAAAAAAAAAAAAAAAAAAAAAAAAAAAAAAAAAAAAAAAAAAAAAAAAAAAAAAAAAAAAAAAAAAAAAAAAAAAAAAAAAAAAAAAAAAAAAAAAAAAAAAAAAAAAAAAAAAAAAAAAAAAAAAAAAAAAAAAAAAAAAAAAAAAAAAAAAAAAAAAAAAAAAAAAAAAAAAAAAAAAAAAAAAAAAAAAAAAAAAAAAAAAAAAAAAAAAAAAAAAAAAAAAAAAAAAAAAAAAAAAAAAAAAAAAAAAAAAAAAAAAAAAAAAAAAAAAAAAACTTTCGAAATTAGTGGATATGATAAGACTTCTTTACGGATTTAAATGGCAGTACATATTTTTATTAGCACATGCACTTTTAGTATTAACAAACCTAATGATAAAGTCCATATTAAAAGGTTGAATTTAGAGGGTGCCGATCAAATGCACTTATTTAAGGCGTACTGTAGTTAATAATCATAAACTAAAATGCAGATGTATCCATGGATGGAGGGTGTGTTGGTGTCTGTGCTGTGTCTTTTAGAGATTATATTTCTTTTTGCTTTGCCGTTGCTGCCTGGGTATCTTTCCCGTCTTATTACTAGCAGGTTTGTTATGTGTTCTTAATTTGAAAACGAAGGGTTACGTTTGTAGAACCCACGAGTCGATCAAACATTATTAGTACGTAGTCATTGATCATTAATTGTTATTATCTGATTGATTTGCAGCAATGCTCGTCAAGCTCACGTACATGAGGTCTTCCCTAGTCTAGTTGAAAAGGGAATCATATTTACGACTCTTGGTGAATTATGTTTAGTAGGCATTGGATTAGGGACCCAATATCTTGAAGAGGATCCTGAAACGCTCTATGAAATCGGATGCCTGCTTACCCTCGGTTTCTTGACGTTCTATATTGCCAGCATGCTCTCATCTGGCCCCCTTTTCCATTTCCTTACGTTTGTCGGGGTTTCAGCATGTATGGCCATCATGGGGACCATAACTTTTCATTTCGCCTTCCCAACTTTCGAGCTGCTTCTGTTGGAGTATAAGTGAAGCCAGGACCAAGTAGTCAAAAGGGGCAGACAAAGGACCCACTTTTGGGCAGAAAAGTCTGGAGGAAATTCACTTGTATCAACTCTAGACTTATGCTTAGGCAGGGACCACTTGTATCAACTTTAGATTTCTTGTTACTCTCTTTTTTCTCAATGATGGCAGTTGTAGCTATCTATATCTCTATATAAGAGATGTCTTGTATTTGTAAGAACTACACCTTCTAAACACCATGAAATAATACACTCCTAGTTACCCGGTGGATGTAGGTCAGACCCAGACCGAACCACGTTAAATCCTTGTGTTGTGTGTGTTCGTGTGATTCCCGTGTGTTGTTGATCCTAACAACTGGTATCAGAGCCATCGGTTGTCGGTTGAATCATAGAACAGTGACAGATTGAACCAGTGACAGATTCACGGCAGCCGCCGTTTCCTCCGGTCACCGCCATAACCGCCGCTATTTTCTTCCTCACAGCCGCTGCTTGCCGCCCTATTCCACTTCAGCCGCCGCTCAGGTGAATCACAGCCGTGATTCCAAAGTCTTCCATCGATCGAGAAGGTATCTCTCATGTGAAGAAGAAAGGAGAAAAGAGGTGGTGTTGGGAAGAAGAAGCAGAGAAGAGGAAAAGAAGAAGTGAAATAGAAAATAAGAAAGAACTGAACACTACAGAAGACTACAGCTCAGACGAGAGGCGCTGATTGCAGAGTAGAGAGTAGTGTGGATTTCTGGGTCGTGGATTTCGTTGCTTCATTTCGCTACCCACAGCAGTGAAGCACTACGAAATCTGATAATTATGGATTCTGGAAAGGTAAGACTGGCGAACGATGAAGTTCTTGATGTGACGGGCAGAGTGACATAGATTTGAAGACTCCAGTCAGTTCATGGACTTTGAAAGATGTCAAGGTTCTCTAGGGAAATCTAGTTGTGGCTCGAGGCAAGAAGAAAGTTTGCTTTATATGGTCAATTTACCATCTGAGGGAGTGACCATCCTAGTTCAGAAGAAAAACAAAATCTGGTTCACAGAATCTCGTGAGCAGAAGAAGGTTTGCTTTGCAGATGGCAAACCCAGAGCTACAGGTCAGATTCAGGTTGAACGTGCTAGGAAAGGTTCAGAGAAACCAGTCAAGGGGTTTTCATGGCAGTGGGAGCATTGGTGTTGTGCTTCAGTCAGAGGTTCCAGACAGTGGTTTAAGAGAACCAGTATTCCAGCGGTTAAAGTCTCTCCAGTTGATTATCTGCATTATCAGGAGAGTGTTTGTACTCAGGATTTCTCAGGATCGGGCAGTTCATTTCAGTGGGAGCCGGTAGAGACAGAGAACGAGTCAGCAGGCAGAGATAGCCATGACTGATGGGTTGAAACTCAGTAGGAGCTTCAACGGGCGGTAACTAGGAAAGAGCTAATGTTAAAAGTTCTTACAGAAATACATATGCACAGTTGAAAGACATGTGAAGATTGTTCCGTGACTTCAAGTGGGAGATTGTTGGAGTATAAGTGAAGCCAGGACCAAGTAGTCAAAAGGGGCAGACAAAGGACCCACTTTTGGGCAGAAAAGTCTGGAGGAAATTCACTTGTATCAACTTTAGATTTCTTGTTACTCTCTTTTTTCTCAATGATGGCAGTTGTAGCTATCTATATCTCTATATAAGAGATGTCTTGTATTTGTAAGAACTACACCTTCTAAACACCATGAAATAATACACTCCTAGTTACCCGGTGGATGTAGGTCAGACCCAGACCGAACCACGTTAAATCCTTGTGTTGTGTGTGTTCGTGTGATTCCCGTGTGTTGTTGATCCTAACAACTGGTATCAGAGCCATCGGTTGTCGGTTGAATCATAGAACAGAGGTGAAGAAGTACGGCAGCGTATCTTCAACCAAGTTTTATTCTTTCTTTTGAGCTTAGTATAAGAACAGAAAGCAAGACAGCTTGTTCTTGAGGCAGAAGTTATTCCAATCAGAAGAGCAGAAGCGGACGATTTGTCAAGCAGGAGGCTTTGAATCAGATCATGCTTAGCTAGAAAATAAGAAAGAACTGAACACTACAGAAGACTACAGCTCAGACGAGAGGCGCTGATTGCAGAGTAGAGAGTAGTGTGGATTTCTGGGTCGTGGATTTCGTTGCTTCATTTCGCTACCCACAGCAGTGAAGCACTACGAAATCTGATAATTATGGATTCTGGAAAGGTAGTGAAGGTCAGATCAAAAGTTTCAGCAGGGTATGCTGATGTCGAGTTCTTTGCTAGCCTTTGATTGGCTTGTTCGTGAAAAGAAGAGAACCGCCCCCCCCCCCCCCCCCCCCCCCCCCCCCCCCCCCCCCCCCCCCCCCCCCCCCCCCCCCCCCCCCCCCCCCCCCCCCCCCCCCCCCCCCCCCCCCCCCCCCCCCCCCCCCCCCCCCCCCCCCCCCCCCCCCCCCCCCCCCCCCCCCCCCCCCCCCCCCCCCCCCCCCCCCCCCCCCCCCCCCCCCCCCCCCCCCCCCCCCCCCCCCCCCCCCCCCCCCCCCCCCCCCCCCCCCCCCCCCCCCCCCCCCCCCCCCCCCCCCCCCCCCCCCCCCCCCCCCCCCCCCCCCCCCCCCCCCCCCCCCCCCCCCCCCCCCCCCCCCCCCCCCCCCCCCCCCCCCCCCCCCCCCCCCCCCCCCCCCCCCCCCCCCCCCCCCCCCCCCCCCCCCCCCCCCCCCCCCCCCCCCCCCCCCCCCCCCCCCCCCCCCCCCCCCCCCCCCCCCCCCCCCCCCCCCCCCCCCCCCCCCCCCCCCCCCCCCCCCCCCCCCCCCCCCCCCCCCCCCCCCCCCCCCCCCCCCCCCCCCCCCCCCCCCCCCCCCCCCCCCCCCCCCCCCCCCCCCCCCCCCCCCCCCCCCCCCCCCCCCCCCCCCCCCCCCCCCCCCCCCCCCCCCCCCCCCCCCCCCCCCCCCCCCCCCCCCCCCCCCCCCCCCCCCCCCCCCCCCCCCCCCCCCCCCCCCCCCCCCCCCCCCCCCCCCCCCCCCCCCCCCCCCCCCCCCCCCCCCCCCCCCCCCCCCCCCCCCCCCCCCCCCCCCCCCCCCCCCCCCCCCCCCCCCCCCCCCCCCCCCCCCCCCCCCCCCCCCCCCCCCCCCCCCCCCCCCCCCCCCCCCCCCCCCCCCCCCCCCCCCCCCCCCCCCCCCCCCCCCCCCCCCCCCCCCCCCCCCCCCCCCCCCCCCCCCCCCCCCCCCCCCCCCCCCCCCCCCCCCCCCCCCCCCCCCCCCCCCCCCCCCCCCCCCCCCCCCCCCCCCCCCCCCCCCCCCCCCCCCCCCCCCCCCCCCCCCCCCCCCCCCCCCCCCCCCCCCCCCCCCCCCCCCCCCCCCCCCCCCCCCCCCCCCCCCCCCCCCCCCCCCCCCCCCCCCCCCCCCCCCCCCCCCCCCCCCCCCCCCCCCCCCCCCCCCCCCCCCCCCCCCCCCCCCCCCCCCCCCCCCCCCCCCCCCCCCCCCCCCCCCCCCCCCCCCCCCCCCCCCCCCCCCCCCCCCCCCCCCCCCCCCCCCCCCCCCCCCCCCCCCCCCCCCCCCCCCCCCCCCCCCCCCCCCCCCCCCCCCCCCCCCCCCCCCCCCCCCCCCCCCCCCCCCCCCCCCCCCCCCCCCCCCCCCCCCCCCCCCCCCCCCCCCCCCCCCCCCCCCCCCCCCCCCCCCCCCCCCCCCCCCCCCCCCCCCCCCCCCCCCCCCCCCCCCCCCCCCCCCCCCCCCCCCCCCCCCCCCCCCCCCCCCCCCCCCCCCCCCCCCCCCCCCCCCCCCCCCCCCCCCCCCCCCCCCCCCCCCCCCCCCCCCCCCCCCCCCCCCCCCCCCCCCCCCCCCCCCCCCCCCCCCCCCCCCCCCCCCCCCCCCCCCCCCCCCCCCCCCCCCCCCCCCCCCCCCCCCCCCCCCCCCCCCCCCCCCCCCCCCCCCCCCCCCCCCCCCCCCCCCCCCCCCCCCCCCCCCCCCCCCCCCCCCCCCCCCCCCCCCCCCCCCCCCCCCCCCCCCCCCCCCCCCCCCCCCCCCCCCCCCCCCCCCCCCCCCCCCCCCCCCCCCCCCCCCCCCCCCCCCCCCCCCCCCCCCCCCCCCCCCCCCCCCCCCCCCCCCCCCCCCCCCCCCCCCCCCCCCCCCCCCCCCCCCCCCCCCCCCCCCCCCCCCCCCCCCCCCCCCCCCCCCCCCCCCCCCCCCCCCCCCCCCCCCCCCCCCCCCCCCCCGGGTTGAAACTCAGTAGGAGCTTCAACGGGCGGTAACTAGGAAAGAGCTAATGTTAAAAGTTCTTACAGAAATACATATGCACAGTTGAAAGACATGTGAAGATTGTTCCGTGACTTCAAGTGGGAGATTGTTGGAGTATAAGTGAAGCCAGGACCAAGTAGTCAAAAGGGGCAGACAAAGGACCCACTTTTGGGCAGAAAAGTCTGGAGGAAATTCACTTGTATCAACTCTAGACTTATGCTTAGGCAGGGACCACTTGTATCAACTTTAGATTTCTTGTTACTCTCTTTTTTCTCAATGATGGCAGTTGTAGCTATCTATATCTCTATATAAGAGATGTCTTGTATTTGTAAGAACTACACCTTCTAAACACCATGAAATAATACACTCCTAGTTACCCGGTGGATGTAGGTCAGACCCAGACCGAACCACGTTAAATCCTTGTGTTGTGTGTGTTCGTGTGATTCCCGTGTGTTGTTGATCCTAACAGCTTCCAATTGTTGTTGCTCCTATATTCACTTTTATCTTGCTCGTGTCGCACCATATTAAACGCTTCATGGTATATATATATATAGTAGTATTATCTTCCTCTCTTCCTACCTTGACTATAATATGAAAAAATTATACAGGTTTTATTAATCTTTGTAGTAAAGATTATAGGATATGTAAGTTAGGTTTTGTATACTGGCCAAATATATATGGGTCAGGGTTCTATTAGTACTCTACTGCTCTTTAGGTAATTCGTAGCCCATTGTATATACTCTATAAATAAATAGTTGTACGCAAACCAAATTCACAGTTAATGACTATATGAGCTTTAATCATGTTCTACATTTTGCAGGTGACTTGTGGGATTATTAAGAATCCTAATTTTGGAGCGAATGTGTTTTGTCCTTCTCATCATGAATGCCTAGAGAATGTTTTAGAAATTGGTCTTCGGTTAACAGTATTCGGTACAGGTTTGCTTGGAGTTGTGACGTGGGCGAATTTGACAGAGAAGTATCCAAACATACAAGCTATGGTAGCCATCTACGCAGGCGCCTCGTTTTGGCTCTTCTATGGCGCAAAACTATTAGGAAAGGGCGTGGTATTTGAGTTATTTGTGTGGGCAGGTGCTGTAATGCAGTTGTGTATGTTTGTAACCAGCATCTTGTATGTCCTTTTGCCCGTGTTTGTTTACGACTTGCCCATTCTTTTGCTTTCCGCGTTGTTAGTGACCTTGCCATTGGAGTGGTGTAGGCTTCAGCTACTCTTGGAAGATTTGATTGAAGCTCATAAACGATTTGAAGAGTACCACCGATCGAATGGTAATTTAGTAGATAACCGCGTGCACAATATAGCGGGATAATTCTACCTAGAAACTTTTAAATTCTCATTGGTACAAGTTTCATTGGTATCAAGTGTTTTTTAACGTTATCTTGTGCTTTTTAATGTTGATTAGTATAAAAGAGTGGGAAAAGTATGATTTCATAAAGAGTTAAATGTACGGATTGTCCTTGTGGTTTACACACATTACTTTTCGTCCATGTGCTTTCATATTATCAGCCGTCGTCTTTTACAAGCGGATAAGGGTCAAGGTTAGTCCTTTAATTTAACGGCTGTTTATTGTATTCCATTAAGCCTTACACGCAGGGGCGGACGCACATGAACAACAGGGTATGCAAACAGTGGCGGATCTTGAAATTTTTAACGGTGGGGGCCAGATTTTTTTTTTTTGTCATCGTTATGTTCCGGGTATTATATTATGGTTATGCAATACACTAAATCGGGTCGGGTCAAACAAAAATAACACTAATAATCTAAGTTTTCCATTCAAATTACCAATACATAGTTTCTAACCAACAAAAAACTACAAAGACTTATGAAAATACCAAGAGAAAAGGCGTGGATTGTGGGAGGAAGACCTTGTTACGTGGATTGTGGGCTAAAACATAGAATTATGAATGGACTAAGTGAATTGTGGGTTATAAAAACTAAAAAGGTAAATTTTATATTTTGTTGGAGCCTAAAACTCAAGAAAGGGAGGAAGACCTTGTTATGTGGATTGTTAATTGTGGGCTAAAACATAGAATTATGAATGGACTAAGTGAATTGTGGGTTATAAAAACTAAAAAGGTAAATTTTATTGGACTATTAAATTTATTAAACATATCAAAAGTTTTTAAAAAAATAATCCTTGGGGGCCGACTTAATAGATATTAATTTTTTTGGACGAAATAAGGATATATTAGTACTACTAAGCGAAAAAACGGCGGTGGTCCGGGCCCCCAAAGAGAACCGCCCCTGTATGCAAATGCATACCTTATGGACCTTCGAACCAATGGAAAAAATTTGAGTTGTAAGTTTTCTTATACATAAAATACATGTGGTGCATATCCTTGAAAAACATGGTGCATACCTTCTTTTGAGGAGTGGTGGTTTTCGTCGATAATGTTTTTCCTTTTTTCCTTTTTTTTCTTTCATATGTATATATATCTGTATGTAATGTCTGTATATATAGATATATGTATATAATGTTTTTTCGTTTTTTTGCAGGTTCCAATTTGGAGAAGACAACAGCTATGAATTTTTACATCTTTGGTCCCTGTAGATTCTAAGTTTTATGTAAAATAGTTTTAAAGTTTCTGTTTAACCCCTGAAGTATTAACATGTATATAAAACAGTTTTAAAGTTATGATTTTTAAAAAATAAACTAATTTAAATTGATTCAAACAAATTATATTGGTTTTGTTATTAATGTAAATGTTTTATTTTTATAAAAGTAATAAGTTTATTTAACTTTGAGTAAATATATAATGAAAGTAAAAAATTGAGGAAGATATAAGAGAGAGATTTAGGCGGGAAACATGAGATGCTCCATTAGTTTTGGCTCTTACGGTTCACGAGTCACTCGACTCGTACCGAGTCAATCTTGGACTCGTGATTCAATAACCGAGTCTTAACCCCTTCCGAGTCACTGTGTCGTACGAGTCGACTCGTGACTCGTACGAGTCGACTCGTGACTCGTACGAGTCGACTCGTGACTCGTACGAGTCGACTCGTGACTCGTACGAGTCGACTCGTGACTCGTACGAGTCGACTCGTGACTCGTACGAGTCGACTCGTGACTCGTACGAGTCGACTCGTGACTCGTACGAGTCGACTCGTGACTCGTACGAGTCGACTCGTGACTCGTACGAGTCGACTCGTGACTCGTACGAGTCGACTCGTGACTCGTACGAGTCGACTCGTGACTCGTACGAGTCGACTCGTGACTCGTACGAGTCGACTCGTGACTCGTACGAGTCGACTCGTGACTCGTACGAGTCGACTCGTGACTCGTACGAGTCGACTCGTGACTCGTACGAGTCGACTCGTGACTCGTACGAGTCGACTCGTGACTCGTACGAGTCGACTCGTGACTCGTACGAGTCGACTCGTGACTCGTACGAGTCGACTCGTGACTCGTACGAGTCGACTCGTGACTCGTACGAGTCGACTCGTGACTCGTACGAGTCGACTCGTGACTCGTACGAGTCGACTCGTGACTCGTACGAGTCGACTCGTGACTCGTACGAGTCGACTCGTGACTCGTACGAGTCGACTCGTGACTCGTACGAGTCGACTCGTGACTCGTACGAGTCGACTCGTGACTCGTACGAGTCGACTCGTGACTCGTACGAGTCGACTCGTGACTCGTACGAGTCGACTCGTGACTCGTACGAGTCGACTCGTGACTCGTACGAGTCGACTCGTGACTCGTACGAGTCGACTCGTGACTCGTACGAGTCGACTCGTGACTCGTACGAGTCGACTCGTGACTCGTACGAGTCGACTCGTGACTCGTACGAGTCGACTCGTGACTCGTACGAGTCGACTCGTGACTCGTACGAGTCGACTCGTGACTCGTACGAGTCGACTCGTGACTCGTACGAGTCGACTCGTGACTCGTACGAGTCGACTCGTGACTCGTACGAGTCGACTCGTGACTCGTACGAGTCGACTCGTGACTCGTACGAGTCGACTCGTGACTCGTACGAGTCGACTCGTGACTCGTACGAGTCGACTCGTGACTCGTACGAGTCGACTCGTGACTCGTACGAGTCGACTCGTGACTCGTACGAGTCGACTCGTGACTCGTACGAGTCGACTCGTGACTCGTACGAGTCGACTCGTGACTCGTACGAGTCGACTCGTGACTCGTACGAGTCGACTCGTGACTCGTACGAGTCGACTCGTGACTCGTACGAGTCGACTCGTGACTCGTACGAGTCGACTCGTGACTCGTACGAGTCGACTCGTGACTCGTACGAGTCGACTCGTGACTCGTACGAGTCGACTCGTGACTCGTACGAGTCGACTCGTGACTCGTACGAGTCGACTCGTGACTCGTACGAGTCGACTCGTGACTCGTACGAGTCGACTCGTGACTCGTACGAGTCGACTCGTGACTCGTACGAGTCGACTCGTGACTCGTACGAGTCGACTCGTGACTCGTACGAGTCGACTCGTGACTCGTACGAGTCGACTCGTGACTCGTACGAGTCGACTCGTGACTCGTACGAGTCGACTCGTGACTCGTACGAGTCGACTCGTGACTCGTACGAGTCGACTCGTGACTCGTACGAGTCGACTCGTGACTCGTACGAGTCGACTCGTGACTCGTACGAGTCGACTCGTGACTCGTACGAGTCGACTCGTGACTCGTACGAGTCGACTCGTGACTCGTACGAGTCGACTCGTGACTCGTACGAGTCGACTCGTGACTCGTACGAGTCGACTCGTGACTCGTACGAGTCGACTCGTGACTCGTACGAGTCGACTCGTGACTCGTACGAGTCGACTCGTGACTCGTACGAGTCGACTCGTGACTCGTACGAGTCGACTCGTGACTCGTACGAGTCGACTCGTGACTCGTACGAGTCGACTCGTGACTCGTACGAGTCGACTCGTGACTCGTACGAGTCGACTCGTGACTCGTACGAGTCGACTCGTGACTCGTACGAGTCGACTCGTGACTCGTACGAGTCGACTCGTGACTCGTACGAGTCGACTCGTGACTCGTACGAGTCGACTCGTGACTCGTACGAGTCGACTCGTGACTCGTACGAGTCGACTCGTGACTCGTACGAGTCGACTCGTGACTCGTACGAGTCGACTCGTGACTCGTACGAGTCGACTCGTGACTCGTACGAGTCGACTCGTGACTCGTACGAGTCGACTCGTGACTCGTACGAGTCGACTCGTGACTCGTACGAGTCGACTCGTGACTCGTACGAGTCGACTCGTGACTCGTACGAGTCGACTCGTGACTCGTACGAGTCGACTCGTGACTCGTACGAGTCGACTCGTGACTCGTACGAGTCGACTCGTGACTCGTACGAGTCGACTCGTGACTCGTACGAGTCGACTCGTGACTCGTACGAGTCGACTCGTGACTCGTACGAGTCGACTCGTGACTCGTACGAGTCGACTCGTGACTCGTACGAGTCGACTCGTGACTCGTACGAGTCGACTCGTGACTCGTACGAGTCGACTCGTGACTCGTACGAGTCGACTCGTGACTCGTACGAGTCGACTCGTGACTCGTACGAGTCGACTCGTGACTCGTACGAGTCGACTCGTGACTCGTACGAGTCGACTCGTGACTCGTACGAGTCGACTCGTGACTCGTACGAGTCGACTCGTGACTCGTACGAGTCGACTCGTGACTCGTACGAGTCGACTCGTGACTCGTACGAGTCGACTCGTGACTCGTACGAGTCGACTCGTGACTCGTACGAGTCGACTCGTGACTCGTACGAGTCGACTCGTGACTCGTACGAGTCGACTCGTGACTCGTACGAGTCGACTCGTGACTCGTACGAGTCGACTCGTGACTCGTACGAGTCGACTCGTGACTCGTACGAGTCGACTCGTGACTCGTACGAGTCGACTCGTGACTCGTACGAGTCGACTCGTGACTCGTACGAGTCGACTCGTGACTCGTACGAGTCGACTCGTGACTCGTACGAGTCGACTCGTGACTCGTACGAGTCGACTCGTGACTCGTACGAGTCGACTCGTGACTCGTACGAGTCGACTCGTGACTCGTACGAGTCGACTCGTGACTCGTACGAGTCGACTCGTGACTCGTACGAGTCGACTCGTGACTCGTACGAGTCGACTCGTGACTCGTACGAGTCGACTCGTGACTCGTACGAGTCGACTCGTGACTCGTACGAGTCGACTCGTGACTCGTACGAGTCGACTCGTGACTCGTACGAGTCGACTCGTGACTCGTACGAGTCGACTCGTGACTCGTACGAGTCGACTCGTGACTCGTACGAGTCGACTCGTGACTCGTACGAGTCGACTCGTGACTCGTACGAGTCGACTCGTGACTCGTACGAGTCGACTCGTGACTCGTACGAGTCGACTCGTGACTCGTACGAGTCGACTCGTGACTCGTACGAGTCGACTCGTGACTCGTACGAGTCGACTCGTGACTCGTACGAGTCGACTCGTGACTCGTACGAGTCGACTCGTGACTCGTACGAGTCAGATCGTTGTAGGCATGTTTTGACTCGACTCGTACGAGTCGACTCGTGACTCGTACGAGTACTTGACTGCATGATTGATAAAAAGAAAATATTCAGAATTATAAATAATCTTTAGCCTGGGAAGTTTCCTAAAAATCTAGTGATCGAAATCATGCTGTGTATAAAGTCAACAATGATCAGATGAAATTTGACTAAGATGCTAACTATAATCTTGTTATAGATAATAGACAACAACAGCAACAGTACCCAATCCCGGCATAAGCCGGGATATGGGTGAGGTATGATGTAGACAGACCTTACCCCTACTCAAAGAGAGAGAGGTTGCTTCCAGATCCACCGTAGTGGAAGGGACCTCCGGCCCAGGGTATTACCCTTGAAAAAATAGTCTCGACGGCTAGCCGGAGCAAAGCCGAAAGAGAAGAAGAGATCTCGATCTCAGATCTAGAGAGAAGCCGGAGCGTGCTCAACGGCTCTCTTCTGGTGCAACACCATACCCGATTATGAAAACCCCTTCTAGTTATTATTTCAATATAAGATCAACAGATCTATTGAAACTACACTAATTATATACCTGCTTGTAACTATCATATTTAAAAACTTTATTGCCCCTTTTCATTAGATCGCAAAGAGGGTGTGTGTGAAAAATGAAAGAGAGATATAAGTACCAGTGTAGCGGCAGATGGGTCGACCATAGACTGAAGGGCATTGGAGTGATTATTGAATTGGGAAAGGGAGGCATGGCAATTTCTTTTTCTAGCCGTCTTTCAAGTCCGTCTGATATACGTGTGGTCTCAAAATAAATATATATCAAATGTAAATTTTAAAATGTTAAATAACAATTTAAGTTATATATATATATATATAGCCAAAAGGGCCGTAAATGTACCGAACAGTTCATGAACCGTTCGGCGGGAAGTTCGTTCGTGTTCGTTCGTTTAGTTAAATGAATGAACACGAACACAGCTCCCGTTCGTTTACTTATGCTCGTGAACGTTCAATAATATATTCGTGAACGAAATGATGTTCGTGAACGATGTTCGAGAACGATGTTCGAGAACAATGTTCGTGAACAATATTCGCGAACAATGTTTGTGAACATCCGTTCATTTATGTTCATGAACATTCATTCGTTTATATTCATTAACATTTCATTTTGCTATATCTATCAATATTATATTAACATCAATATCTAATCATTAATATACTTAAAAAGATAATTAAATACAAATTATAAAGATAATACTAATTTTATATCCTATATTTACTCCTATATAATGGAGGAAACCTTTTTTTAAATCTCAAATTACAACTTTGAACTACCTAAATTACCTCTATTTTTTATTTACTAATTTAAACATCTCTACTTAATATACCTATAATACCCTTAAACTCAACCACTCATTTTTTTTCTCTACTCAAATCTCAACCACTCATTTTTTTCTTTCTCCTCGATAAATCATTTAATTCCTCTAATTCATTCAAAATCTTTTATCTCAAAAACCGTATATCGATGAATTATAAAAATTAGATGAATGTTCTTAAAATTTCATGCTCTTTCATTAGAGATGTCATCCAATATACTTTCGACGAATTTTTAAATTCGCGGGAGGAGCCCGTACGGCTAAGGCATTTGGCTATCACACTCTACGATTTATCACCTCCTATGACCTATCACCTCCACCATCTCGCCGCCGCATTGCGCGGGCACTATGCTCGTATATCATAGATTAATGTAGAGAATCATCATTATAATATTGGAATCTGGTTGTGTAGGCTCATCTTGCAACACCCGAAACGAAGTGTCTGTTTGGTAAGGGCTTTTGGGGGGCTTTTTAGACCGAGTGGTGTGAGGCTTCCCCCCACACGTTTCCCCCCCAAAACGCGGTCCGAACGCCTTCCACATGGTCCCGAGGTCGCGTTCCAGCTAGTCAAAGGGAGGTGACCGGACCAAAACAAACGCCTAAAATGGTGACTTGATTTTTGTGTTTTCCACCTCCGTATGTTCCAACGGTAGCTTTGACCCACTTTTTCCGATTTTCTTTTATATATATTTAAACCATTAATCCCTTTTTTCCTATATAAACCCACCATTTTCACCATTTTCTTCCACACTCTAAATCATATCTCATCCAAAAAAAACACATTTTATTCTTTAGATTTCCATGGATCTCAACAATCCATTGTCGTCAAGCGAGAGTTCGACTGATAGTTCATCCGATAGTTCGAGTGGTTCATCCGAGGTAGACGCGGCCATATTGGCCGTGAATGCTATGTTGGACGCCGTTCGCGGCGATGATGATGATGATGATGGCGATGATGACGATGAAGTTGTAAGACCGCGGTTTAAGAGACGTGTTACTATTGTGCGTAGGCGTCAAGAAGACGAAGCTCGACTCATGCGTAACTATTTTGTTGACGAACCGATTTACAATGCAAAAATGTTTAGGAGGCGTTATCGTATGAGTAAGCGGTTATTTCTCCAAATATGAAATCCGTGATCTACACTTGTATCATCCTACATAACATGATTTTACAGGACGAGGACAAAGCTTTCTGTCAAGACTACGACCCGGAAGACCCTTCTTTGGACCCGGAGTACTGGACACAAGAAACTCCGATGAAGCAACGGATCGAGAACTTGCATGCGATCAAAAGTAGAGAAACCCACAACATGCTCATGGCGGATTTAGTGGATCAAGTATGGACGACCCGTTCGCGACAAGATGAACCTGTGCCCGACCTTAATGAATACGTTAGCGATGATGAGGCTTAGTCTTTTATATTTGTGTAATGGACCTTAATTTGTATTTTATATGTATGAACTTGTTTTAATGTTTTTTAATATGTAGTTTATAAATTGATGATGATGATAATAATAATAATAATAATAATAAACATAATAATAATAAACATCATAATTAATTAATCATTATTTGATGACACATGGCAAAAGACTCCCACTAACCCAAGATGCCTCACACCCCTGGTTTTTGAGAATGCATAGCATGATGACATGGAGCCATGTGGCCAAAGACCCCTCTCCATGAGAAAGCCTCGTACCATTTAGTCTTAGGGGCTGGAGGCTTTAGGCTTTTAAATAAAAGCTTCTCTTGTTTTTAGCAAAAAGACAAGTACACATACCTTTTTCTAGATCTGGATGTAGAGGGTCTTTCACTTTTCTTTCTTTTAGTTTCCTTCTTTTTATTAAAAGATAAATACTCCATAATATTCATGGATCATCCACCACAAAATCATCAATCACCACAAAATCATCTCCATATTTTGAGATTCTGATCGAACAGAGAAGGACGAGGAGGAGAAGAGAATAAAGTGGGGAAGAAAGTGAATAAGTGATTGCAGTAAAGTCTCTTATAATAGGTATATGGGGGATGGGAATATATGTTATTTATACTTAATTTAAGAAGGTTGTTGGCAACTTGGCATATGCATATTGAATTTGGTCGGCCATCTATTAACATTTAATATTCTTTAGTTATATATCTTTAATAAATATAAATTGTTTCATATATTTCTGTAATAGCAGTATAGCACTAGTAGTATTTAATACTCTTTAGTTTATATCTTTAATATAATATAATTTGGTGTTTAATTTCGGCCATGATAGATATTTTTTTTGTTTACTTCTCGTTTCCAGTGACGACTAAATCAAAAGAACTTGATGTAACTTGGAAGCATTGTAGTAAGGTTGATCCAAATAAAAGAACTAAAGTGAAATGTAATTATTGTAACAAAGAGATGTCTGGTGGAATTAATAGAATGAAAAATCATCTTGCTGGAACAAAAAAAGAAGTTTCTGAGTGCCCCGCTGTTGATGAATCCATCAAAAAGTTTTTTATAAAACTGTTAAAAGGATTTTGAAGAAAAAAAAGAAAAAGCTAAGGATGATGTGTTCTTTGAAGTAGAAAGTGATGATGAAAAGTTAAAGTTAGGAGGACGGTTGGATTCATTTGTTAAAAAGGGAAAACAAAGAACAATGAATCAAACGATAAAAGATAGAGAACCTGTAACTCGTGCTTTATGTCGTCTTTTGTATGGTGAAGGTTTGGCATTTAACTTGGTAAAGTCTCCTTTGTGGAATTTCCACGTATCTGATATCATAATTCGTAACAACTACATGAGTATTTTTTGTTAAAAGATATTTCTAACATAAGTCGACTCAGGACATTGTGAGAGTATAATACATGTTACATGATTTTAGACCAACTTAACCCATTCATTTCATTTGACCTGTTAATTTCAGCTATTAACTTTCTGCCTTTGACACGTTATCAATGAGCTAAAACTCGAGTTGATCCCTTATTGTATATAGATGGGTTGAAAATCTTAATATTTTTGAAGTTTTCTTACGAGTTTTAAGAATCCCAATCAAACTTAGAAGTCAAACTTCTATACTTTGACCACAAAATCCAATCTCAGTGTGAAGATCAAAGAGATCACATGTTGGTCTAAATTCTATAATGCCATGAACTATGAACCATTTAGTCTGTAGAACTCAGAAGGAAATTTTCATAGGAAAGTTCATGCTACTACAAACTTTTGTGTTTCTTTTGTTACATTGCTTTCAATTTTATAACCTTAACTCATAAAAAGGTCTCTAGATAAATATACTCTTTCAAAAGGAGTCTTCAATAGAAATTAAATCTGGTCAAGATTTCGTGACCAACCTCACCTGATGTCCTGACATACTCTGAATAACCCGCTTCCCGATTCTTTATTGGTGGTTTGGGTAACAAGTTGTATATAAATTTTGAAAACCCAAGAAAAGAATCTGAAGTTTCTGCAACTACTGAACCTACCGAATTGCAAAAATTCATGGCTGCTACCAATGAATTTCAATCGGCTACGGAGAAAACTCAACTAGAAACTGAGTCAAAGTTTGCTAAGATGGAGTCGAGTTCGGATGCTAGGTTTTCAAAACTAGAATGAATGTTGGCAGGTATACAACAACAATTAGCTGCTTTGGCACCACTGAAGTCTTCTTTTCAACAAACGGAACTAGTAGTTTTGAAACGAGTCAAACTTTGATAAAGTAACTTTTGAAGTGAAAAGGTAAGCGTATGAATAGTCATTGGAAACGTAATTTCAAAATAGATAATAATATGTCAACGAAGAATTTGAACGAGTCTTGAGTTAAAAATCTTAACTAAACGAATCATTTATCGGGAGAAACCGAAACTAGTCGCGAGAGTGCAAGAGGGGAACAAAACCTCTCCCCACCTCTCATTTCTCTCTTATCTCTTTCTCTAACACAGACAAACACTCTATTTTTCTCTCTATGTCAAAGAATCATCTTCATCTTATCTTCTCCATATTTCTTCTAATTTTCGGATTTAATCACATCTTTGTAAGTGAAATTGTTGATAACGGGTATAATAATAATTATTGGTTCCAAAGATTCAAGACTTTTATTATATTAAAGTGTGTTCTTCATCCTTAAAGTTCAAAATCCTAATTCGAAGCTCCGGGTTGTTGTAGTAAGTGATTCTTAGCTCAAAATCATCATTTTATGTTGCTTATTATGTTTCTTGGTCGAATCTAAACACCACTTGTCTCTTGAGTTGTCAAAATCGATTTTTGAGTTTCTAGGGTTTTGGGTTGGAATCTAGGGTTTGATTTGAGTTAGATTGCATAGGTTGGAGGGCCTTTTCTACTATTCAGGTAGAAATGGAAGCAACCTCTCTACTTAGGTAGAGGTAAGGTCTGCCTACATCTTAACCTCCCCCATACACCGTCGAGGTATTGGGCTCAAAACCGCGGAAGGCGGCACTGAGCAAGTTTCTTCTTCTTCTTATTCTTCTTCTTCTTCTTTTGTGTTTTGAAAAGGATTTGGTGATGAGTTTTGTCAAATATATGTTTGTAACATGTTTCCTAGCTTCAAAAAGGTCCTTGATGTTCAAAATCGAGTTTGGGTCGAATTTGGGTCGTGTTTGGCTTAGGAAGGATGTGCAGATTGTTGTTGTGCAGGTCCTAGCGTCCCAGACGCTGGTCCTGGCGTCCCAAACGTTGGGCCAGACGTTATGGCGTCTCAGACGCCAATCTGGGCGTTCTAGACGGTGCTCTAACTCATCTTTCTTGTAACGATCATAACTTTTGAACCGTAAGTCCGTTTTCAACGATTCAAGTGACTACGGAAGCGTAAATGACTCTAATTTCCAATGGTATAGGTCTCTGGGTCCAGAACATAACTTTATAAAATCGAAAGTTTAGATAAAGCAACAGTGGTCAAGTACCGACGAGTCTTTGTGAAACAAAACGTAATGTTTTCACTTGGGTCGCATCAAAACTTTATAAAATGGACACAATAAAGCATTTATAGTAAGAATATGTCAATATTAACAAGACATTAACTTTTGGGTGACTTTAGAATTAATGTGATACGTGTATGATAGGTTTCGGCTATTATGGGCGTCGGTTTGACTTTCTTTCATATTGGGATTGTATTGCGCGCGTCAGGTGAATTTCGTAGCCCCTACTTTATGTTGTATGCTTTGGGAGTGGAAAGATACTCGCTATGTCTGTATGTGTTATGCCGTAGATTTAGCTTATGTTAATTCTACGTGCATATGTTTTTGTGTTAAAACATGTCATAGGTAGACATGTAACGTGATTGATAACGATGTGGATGTAGTTGAACATATAAGATCGTTGTAGCCTATAATAGGATGATCTCCAGATGTGGTATATATGATATTGATGTGTTTATACGATTATATATATTGGTAGTTTTTTTGGTGTTGGTGATGATTAGGAGGCGATTCCCTTCCGGTCAGAGGGTCGAAGACCGCTTTACGCCTAATTGTTTTATCGATCCTAAGTCAATTAAGATAACTTAGGGTTTGTGATGAAGGTTTTTATCGGTGAACTCGTAAGTCGAATATGTGAAGAGAGAATTGTATATATTGTTCTCCCAAATGAATATGATACCTCCTCTATTTATAGAGGGTAAAAAGTAGGAGAGTAGGAGATTTAGGGTAAATCTCTTCCTCTTTAGAGAATATCTTATTTCCTTCTTGAGGAGATGTGTGTTAATCTTTTATGAGCCACGTCCGAGATCTTCGGACTCTAAAAAGAAATTTGAAAAATCATACTTTTTCACAATTATAAATGTATAAACAAAATGTTCATTCTTAATAGTGTGAATAAATGTCAAATATTTACACACTTAAAAGTTTGAGAGTCAATTTGTCACACTCAATTTTCTTCACGCGTCTTATGTGTGAGAAAAGGTGTGACAAATAAATTCCAAGTTTTTAAAGGTGAACAATAATAAATTTTACACACTTAAAAAAGTGAACCTTTTATTTTTACATATATAAATGTGAAAAATATTTGATCTTTAGAATTTATAAGTGTGAATAAAGTAATAAATTCTTTTCACATTTAAAGAAATAAGTGTGAGCAGATTACAGTGTACATTTACATCTACGATTATAAGAGCCATCATGTCACTTAGAATTTTTTGTTTAGTACGAGAGCTTAAAAGTCCGTGCTATGCACGTCGTATTTTAAATATATTGTGTGCATGTATGTTGTCAGGCCCGTGCCATGAATTTTAGGTACCCTGCTCGATAATATAAATGGTGCCCATTAAACGCTAAAAGGTTTCATTAAAAATAGTAAAGCTAGTAAGTATTTATAAAAGCATCGAAATAACTATGACAATAATGTCTTTAAACAAACAAGTTAGCGAAATCCTTAAACCAATTGTTAAATGCATCGTAATGTAGGCTTTGAATAGTGCCATTCTTCAAGTATTTTAGGAACCAAAATTATCGACCAACTCTTCATAATCGATGCGATCTAATAATTCATTTTCCATAGTTAAGTAGAAACTAATAAAAAAAGGGAACTTAACCAAATTAAGTAAATGAATTTATGTTTGATTTCAATATTCACTGTTTGTGTATATGTATCATATGTTTTCTCACTTTTAATCCTTACCACTCATCATATAATATAAGGGGCAAGGGTGTAAGCGGCTTGTTTTATCGGCAAAAACCATCGGCAAGCATCGGCTTCTTCGGCTATACTATAGCACGTGTATCGGCATGTATCGGCAAGTTAAATCGGCAAGCATTGGCAAGATACATCGGCTAGTTTTGGCCGATGAAAGTGAACGTTGGGCAAGGCCACGTGGCCACTTTTGGCATGTGGGAGCGTGTACTTTTTTTTTTTTTAAATTTCCCCCCTCAACTTTCAAATATTTTATTAAACAAAACACATTTTATTCTTATTAAAAAAACACATTTTACACTAAAAAAACACATAATTAAAAAAGACAATACATGATAAAAACACGAAATCCACTGCGTACGCTTACTCATCATCACCATCTTTGACTGACATACTTCCTAACCCACGATAAGCGTAATCGTCGAGCCACCACTTGTCGTGTTGTGGGCATTTGACTTCCCACGTGCTTTTGTCTTCCCCGCAATTGTCGTGGTACGATTCGGCCCAAGTGCACTGGTCACCCAACGTATGACCGGCCTTCAAAACATCGTCGACCACACTCTTGAAGTTGTTGATCTCCCCTTGTAGGAATGAAGAATAGTGCTCTTCGTGCTTCGAAACTTTGTGGCCTGACGCTTGTATTGCTTCTACCTTTTGCTCGCAGCGTCGTCTTTTCTCCCTCAGGTATCCCATGACCCCAGAGAGTTCAGTTTGAAGGAGGGTGTCCTGTTTGATATCAGCCATGATTCGTGTCTTCATTTCATCTTCGGTCAGACGAGGTCGGTGAACATTCTTTTTTGATGATGAGGATGCCATTTGGTTAGAAAGAATGAGTTTTTAAAATGATGAAAATATTCTGATGCTAAATGCAACTGAATTGAGCTGTGTGTTTGTATTTATAGAGTGACAAAATATAACTAGCCGTTCAGGGGTTGGAAGTGTAAATGTATTTGAATTTTTGGCCGTTTGAGGGACTAATTGTGTAAATATTTTGAATTTTGAACGTTGGAGGAGCGTGTTGTAGTTTCTCTTTAAATACTGGGTCCTTCATCTGGAACATTACACAAACTTTTATACATCTTAATAATAAAATGTCTTCTTCATCAAATAAAATGTCTTCTTCATCAAATAAAATGACTGTTGATCAAGTGCATGAGGGTATCAAGGCTGATATCCTCGACCACCAAAGGGTCAAAGAGGAACTTCTTGTTGTTATGCGAAAACTTAATGCGAAGAAACAATGGTGTCGAGAAGAAATCGATTACATACAAACCGGGTATTGTACTGAACTTGAGTGTCAATACTTTACTTATTTGCAGGGGAAGATCGATAAGATTACAATTGCTGTGCAACAAATTGCTTCTGCAGTCATGACTTTGGACCATCTGATCATATGGGCAAAAGCAATGAATAATTTCCGTTCTTGAATTGTTCGCCAAAAACTATTATGTTTTATGTTTCTTTTTAATAATTTTGTAATGTTTTTAAATTAGGACTCGATGCCCTCTTCATTTTCTAGTTGTATTGTTTGTTTTTTCCTAGTTCTAAATGTTTTTAATTTGTATTTGTATTGTATTTTTAAATTTAATGAAACTTTAGGGTGTATTTTGTAAATTTTTTGGTTGGCAACAATTGGCAAAAATTGGCAAAAAACCTCACTATACCATACAATTTGGCTAGTTTTTGGCAAGATTTGACAAGTTTTTGGCAAATACACATGTCGCTCTCCTATTGGCTAGAAATTAGCCAAAACTTGCCAATTTGACACACTTATTACACCCTTGCCCCTAATAATACAACCTTAAATGTAATGGACTTTGACTAGTTAGATTTGGGCTTTGACTACACTCAGCACTCACGAGTAATCTCTATATGTCAATAAAATGATCTATATCTCAATAAAATTAATATCATGTATCTAATAAAAAAATTTGGTGCCCTTTAATTTTTGATGCCCTGCTCTATTGTACCGATGACACTTGTTAAAAGTCGGGCCTGTATGTTGTTGCCGGTTTTTAAATAGTTAATAAAAATTGTTTCACAAACTATATTATTCATCAGCTTATAAATAAAAAAACATAATAATAATAAGTTGAAGAAATATAAAGTTCTGGCCAAATGACTTGATTGTACAACAAAGATTCGGAAGTCTTAAGAGAATGAAGTGTTTTAATTATTTTAAATCTATTAACATTCAAAACAATTCATTAGGCAAGATCTCAACTGCTATATGCGTGTTTTGTTTTATCCCACAAGTGATACTTTCAAAATGTTCCAAAGGTATCACCAAACGATTATGTGCAGTTCTACCTCCTGGCAGAAGCGAAACAGTTATTCCTGTATTGATTGGAGAGGTAGCAATGATCACTAAAGCATGATACAATATTAGCATTGTTTGATTAAGGTCATGTTAAATGTCTTCGGAAGAATATATCAAAAATTGATGAGTCAATAAGATCAGATAGGTCGAGACTTGAGAGTGGCCAAATTCAAATTTTTATATACTTACATAAATTCCTCAAATTATATAATCTATAAATTCTTATTAACATAATATGTAGCTTTTGTTAAAATGTATGCCACACTATTTATGAAGTTCGCCAAAGAAAAAGTAGCGACTTAAGTTAAACTAATACCGACCGTTTCGATCTTTAACCAAAACTAACCCATTTTGACCCGTGACTCAGTCTATCCATTTTTCCACTCCATTTGCCTTGCTACATATCTTTATGAAACTCTACATGGCGAGGCATCTCTCAAGTCTCAGCAACTCCACAAAAAATCCACTTGCATTAATATAATAAACGTGAAATTGGATATTTCAGTTTAATTTTACTAATATGGGCGTAAATAACTACCTTACATTATTTGGTTGCATATGCCATGTGATATGTGAAAATCATTTATCTAACCAAAAGTAATATGTTGCATTTTTCAAAAAAGGATTCGATAACTCCAACCTTGGGTGACACCTTTGAACCGCCAACTATAGCAGCAAATGGCCTTGTTGGGTTTGAAACGGGCTCATCAAGGTAATCCAATTCCTATATTGTATATAAAGAATGCATTATATGAATATATGATTATATCTAATGGCATAATCATTAATCAAGATTTTCATTGGGTCAAAAATTGATCAAATATGAGATATCAAACCTTTTGCAAAAGGAAACCAGAAACATATGGGTTTTAAGAACTTTGTGAATCCCCAAGTGGAGGCGTAGACTTTATGTGCAGTACAAGTAGCATCATTTCCATAAAGATCAGCTAACTTTCTGTAATGACGGGATCGTTCTTTTTGTTAAACCTTCTATTAATGTAAAGTTCCACCATTTGTAATTCATAGTCAGAGAACATACGTGTTAGTTACAAAGGCGAAGAAAAAAAGACCAATAGCAAACATACGTGACCCCTTTTTGCTCATCCAATGGAGATGGGGTGTTGTTGGTTGATAGGTAAAGCTAATACAATAGATTTGAGGTTAAAATATAAACTTACTTCTATTAGTAGCCTTCTCAAGTGGAATGATTAAAAAAAAAATATAACAATTTCTTTACTATAAGCAACCTTTCTAGATGGATAGGAGATCAAACTATATTTCTTAACTATTCAGCTATGGTTATAAGAAAGGAAGATTGTAGTTTTTTGGAATAGGTAGGTGTCTCCAAATGCTCACTGTTATGGGTGAAATTTCAAGTGTCAATATCTTGAAGGTCCAAGATCTTGACGTCCCAGGATCTTGACTTAGTAGAATATTCTGATTACATATTAATACTTTGCTAACGATATGTTTCAAGTATTATTGTTATTTCCACGTGAGATAAGTATGCAGGTTCTGGAATATTCGATATAACGCTCAGGAAAATACCTCTAACGGTAAAAAGAAGAATTCACACATGGGATAAGACTTCTACACGCAAAGACGACTTGGTCTGCCAAGATATTCGGAGTTCAAGTCAATTTCTGCACGAGGAAAATGACTACAACGTCCACAAGACTGGTCAAGATGTACGCCAACGTTCAACTATCGAAGACCCGGAAGATCCCTACAACTTCGGATAATTAGTTAGATCTTAGGTCTATAAATACTGAATGAGGCTGATCGATCTAGGCATTCAATCTCACTTTACTTACTGCTCACTTTACACTTGTATTCACACACACTACTCTTATTTTCATTATCACTTAGATACATCGATCAACCGAATTCCAACCTTTGTAAACATTTAACGATCATTAATAAAAGAACAAGGCAGAGACGATTGCTTCCTCCCGGGGTTTTTATGCAGGTGATCCTCAAAGGATTAAGGGCTTTTCCTCGTTAACAAATCTCGATGTTCTTGTTCTCTACTCTTTACTTTAATTGCATTACTTATAAGTTCTTTACTTTGATTCACATTATTTTATCATTATTGCTTTCATTTCGATACTAATCATTCTGATCTTTATAATCTTGATATTTATTGCTTAACATTCTTATTCTTTGTTTAGTCGAGATAATCGTTCTATAAATCTCTTTTATTAAACGCATCTTTGAATCTCAAACACATTTTACAAGCCCTTAACCCCACGAACGAAAGTTTGGTTACATAATTGATCTAAGTTTTTCACGTAAATTGTCTTAGTTAATTTTTGACCAAAACAATTTGGCGCCCACCGTGGGGCAAAAGGTGCTTTTGATCTATAACAAATCTTTCAATTTCTTTTAAGTCGAAATTTGACCGCTTTTGATTATGTCGGGCATACAAGGAAAAAATTGCTTTAAAAGTAAAAACACAGGGACAATTGGCGCGAAAAGGAAGCTCAAACATTCCTACCCTTTTTTATATGCTAATCAGAATTTATTTTCTATCATCAATAAGATCGAAGTGGATTTGGAAAAAAGAAGTTCTGAAATCATGAGAGATCTAAAAATATTGCAGCTGAGGTTTTTAGATGTTCTTAAACTTCAGGCTATTATAGAGAGATCTAAAGATTTGGATCCTCATGCTATAGAAAGCTTGGGAATATAAGACCTAAAACGGCAGAAGATAGACCATGAACCAGAGGTTACAAGAGAAACTTCCGACTTAAAGGAAGCACAACCTCGAGGTATTACTTCTTTTAATCCTAACAAAATCGCAATTGCAGGTACGTTGCCTAGAAACGGCATGGATGTACCAAGAAATACTGATCTAAAGGTTTGGAATATGGAAATGCAAATATATGAATTTTGATTTCCTTAAATTGACCTCTTAAAACAGTTTTAGTATTAAGATTGTTCTAGGTAGGTAAAAGTGCATCAGCTATTACGCATCAAACACATGCACTGCAACGTGGAACAAGGTCTTCACCTTTTGGCTTTCACGCCAACTTTTGGTTGAAGGTTTTCACCTTCTCTTAAATTCGCCCGTGTCGCACGTTAATTAATTTCACGGTTGAAGGGTTAAATTCCAAGGTCGTCGAAATTAATTCTGTTGGTTGTCGGTGTTACCATCGATCTCCCAAAATTGGCTAACCACGCCTTCTCCCGAAATTGGCTAACCACGCCACCCAAAAGTTTATTCCATTCAAATTGGCTAACCAAGCCACTCAATATACTCGAGAGACTGGGGACACCCCCTAGATCTTAAGAGCCCAATATTCCTTTGAAAATTTGAAGATCAATATCTTCAATCTCCAACATCCATGGGTTTTAGGATCCCCATTCCTAAAATTCATTCCAACACAGTATCAATGGGTTTTAGGATTCCCATTCCTAAAACTCATTCCCTCACAATTTTATGTCAAATTTTGTTGGTATTTAATAATTTAGGGAAACAAATATGCTGTCAAGTGGATAAAGAAGAGAGGAGACTGGCGACTAATAAAGAGGCTGGAAGCTAGAAACTATAGTCTACAATTGGGGTCTTAAATGCAAGGTGCATGTATTCAGCCTTCTCTTTATTACGATTTGATATCCTACTGTTTTTATGATTAGAAAGCCGTCCAGCAACTGACGTATGATATTACTATTCTTGTTTTAAAAAATAAAAAATAAAATAATAAAAATAGTAATATATAATAATACATATATATATATATATATATATATATATATATATATATATATATATATATATATATATATATATATATATATATATATATATATATATATATATATATATATATATATATATATATATATATATATATATATATATATATATATATATATATATATATATATATATATATATATATATATATATATATATATATATATATATATATATATATATATATATATATATATATATATATATATATATATATATATATATATATATATATATATATATATATATATATATATATATATATATATATATATATATATATATATATATATATATATATATATATATATATATATATATATATATATATATATATATATATATATATATATATATATATATATATATATATATATATATATATATATATATATATATATATATATATATATATATATATATATATATATATATATATATATATATATATATATATATATATATATATATATATATATATATATATATATATATATATATATATATATATATATATATATATATATATATATATATATATATATATATATATATATATATATATATATATATATATATATATATATATATATATATATATATATATATATATATATATATATATATATATATATATATATATATATATATATATATATATATATATATATATATATATATATATATATATATATATATATATATATATATATATATATATATATATATATATATATATATATATATATATATATATATATATATATATATATATATATATATATATATATATATATATATATATATATATATATATATATATATATATATATATATATATATATATATATATATATATATATATATATATATATATATATATATATATATATATATATATATATATATATATATATATATATATATATATATATATATATATATATATATATATATATATATATATATATATATATATATATATATATATATATATATATATATATATATATATATATATATATATATATATATATATATATATATATATATATATATATATATATATATATATATATATATATATATATATATATATATATATATATATATATATATATATATATATATATATATATATATATATATATATATATATATATATATATATATATATATATATATATATATATATATATATATATATATATATATATATATATATATATATATATATATATATATATATATATATATATATATATATATATATATATATATATATATATATATATATATATATATATATATATATATATATATATATATATATATATATATATATATATATATAGATCCTAACAATGAACAAGTAGAAAGTTTTAATCTACTAAGAGAAAGGAGAATAATAATATTAAGAGCAAAATTGCAAGATTACCTCTTTGAACTGCGCCTGAACCGTCTCCAAATCCATTGGGCCCTGAATTTTAATTTTGGCAGTATTCTTCCCAGTAAGATCAATTAGCTTCACATCAGATTTAACCACAGAATCAGTTTTGGTTTTTGTCTCAGTCTTCAAACCTGCTTCAGTCTTGAGTTTCTTGCTGGTTCGAGTGTTAGACAAAGTTGAACGACGCTTCGGGGTCTCACTCATATCAAATAATCCTTCGTCACAAAGATCATCCGATAGGGAATTCTTCTTTGTTGGAGCAGACTGAGCGGTGTTGTCTTCCATGGTATCGTCATTAGTTTTGCTTGAGGATGCAGACTTAGGAATGTATCGCCCAAAGTTCCTTTCCTTACTATCCAACTCAAAATACTTGTCGATTCTCTTTTGAGCCCCTTTATCTTTAGAAGCCTTCAATTTTGCTACAAGGAAAGAATAATATTTTATATACAAAAAACCAAGCATTCATTAAGACATTTTGAAAAGATTCGCCGATTTTCATCGATCATCATTTTGAGTTACTTCACCAATCAAACGCTTGTTTTTATCTTTAACTTTGAGGATGTAAAACCCGGAACCAAAAGTTGTCAAAGTATAAACTAAACTCAAATCTGGAACCTTAAGTTCTAACTTTTTACTAGTTATTAACTCGTTCAGCACGAATAAAATCCTCCAAAGCATTGGACTGGCTTGACCATAAGACATCATTGTTGACTTAAAAAACTGAGTAATGAAACTCGGGAAAGGAAAGTTTAATTTCAGATACCTAAAGGGATATTCGGGAAACCCTATCCAAACATCGGAGGCTAAGTCGATTTTTAGTTTAGAATCTGGAGCCCTAAAGATTGTATCAACCGGAAAGTATTGCTTAAAATGCTCAAGATCGGATGCTTTAATATCGCTAAAAATATCATTATCTATAACGTTTGTTTCTATGAAATCACTAATTTCTATGGCAGTAGAAGAGTCGACAGACATTATGAAAAGAAAATGAAAAGGGGAAGAACTTACCTTGAGAGAAAAAAGTAGGCGATGTAAACTGTGAAAAACAAATAATGAAGGAAGAGAAAAACTTTAACCTAATATATAAGCCGCAGTAACTATGCTTGATACGTGTCTTTTTATTAACCACTTATCTTGTGACTGTAGAGGTAGAGTATTGGTAAATGTCAAATCCTAGTTATCTATAAATATTTACTAACATTTATTTAAATATCTTCGTTGATAAGCGTCTTGAACCTAAAAAATAGGATCCGGAAGCTTCAGTTTTATTTTGCAGGATATTTAATTATCATACTCTGGAGGAAAAAGGTGCATGTATCTTATTTATCGTTTGTTAATTTCATTTGAGATATTAAATTAAGTACAATAATTAACTGACACATGATATCATTTAGTTGATCAGTCATTTTTATCCTTAAAAAGACTATTGATTTTCGAGTTCAAACAAAGACGATTTCAAAATTTACTAATTGATTCCGGTCAAAGCTTTTTCTAGAAGATTCAAAGTTATTTTAACAAAATAGATTTTATTTAAATAACTTTGGGGACAATTGTTATGGGTGAAATTTCAAGTGTCAATATCTTGAAGGTCCAAGATCTTGACGTCCCAGGATCTTGACTTAGTAGAATATTCTGATTACATATTAATACTTTGCTAACGATATGTTTCAAGTATTATTGTTATTTCCACGTGAGATAAGTATGCAGGTTCTGGAATATTCGATATAACGCTCAGGAAAATACCTCTAACGGTAAAAAGAAGAATTCACACATGGGATAAGACTTCTACACGCAAAGACGACTTGGTCTGCCAAGATATTCGGAGTTCAAGTCAATTTCTGCACGAGGAAAATGACTACAACGTCCACAAGACTGGTCAAGATGTACGCCAACGTTCAACTATCGAAGACCCGGAAGATCCCTACAACTTCGGATAATTAGTTAGATCTTAGGTCTATAAATACTGAATGAGGCTGATCGATCTAGGCATTCAATCTCACTTTACTTACTGCTCACTTTACACTTGTATTCACACACACTACTCTTATTTTCATTATCACTTAGATACATCGATCAACCGAATTCCAACCTTTGTAAACATTTAACGATCATTAATAAAAGAACAAGGCAGGGACGATTGCTTCCTCCCGGGGTTTTTATGCTTTTCCTCGTTAACAAATCTCGGTGTTCTTGTTCTCTACTCTTTACTTTAATTGCATTACTTATAAGTTCTTTACTTTGATTCACATTATTTATCATTATTGCTTTCATTTCGATACTAATCATTCTGATCTTTATAATCTTGATATTTGTTGCTTAACATTCTTATTCTTTGTTTAGTCGACATAATCGTTCTATAAATCTCTTTTATTAAACGCATCTTTGAATCTCAAACACATTTTACAATCCCTTAACCTCACGAACGAAAGTTTGGTTACATAATTGATCTAAGTTTTTCACGTAAATTGTCTTAGTTAATTTTTTGTAACACCCCAAGCCGAGGCTCGAAATATCACGGAAATCATATAGCACAAGGTGGAATTACAATAGAACAAGACTAAATGCAAATAAAGGATTCAGTGAATCCTTACAGAACGACAAACAAGTATCAAATTACATAAAGGACAAATCATCAACAAGATTACAAACGACATCAAAAGGAGGCTATCAATCCTAAATACAATGCAACATCAGGCAAATGGATCCTTGATCCATATCAGTCCAGTCCGGGTTCAACAGTAAGCAAACAATCAAACTCCACGTCCTGGGTAACCTGGTTACCTGAAAAGTGTACTAAGCATAGTCAACACAAGGTTGGTGAGTTCGTAGTAATGGTTCGTAAAGAACCAACATCAATAATCACAATATAAGAGTAGAGGCTAGACATAACTTACAGTGAGCCTCTATATAACACAACGTCGCCCAACAACAAGATTACACAAGACAAGTAAATGTGTAATGAGAATGCACAAATGATATGCGAATCAATGTAAGTGCCAAAAGTATGAATAAGCAAACATGCCTATCCTATGCGTGACCTTCAGTCACCTATGCAACGATACCCTTCTGTCATCGCAATGAACAAGGCTGTATCTCAAAATCATCGAGATATATATGTCTATATACTCGGGGTCAAGACTACATCCAAAATGGGTGCATACATCTATACACCAGGATGTCGGCAATCCCCTGCCGAGGGTCATCAACAATGTATGCAATGCTTACAATCAAATGTAAATGCATAAATCGTAAACCAACAATCGATATACGATGAATATGAATCAATAATCAATATTCGCCAAACCTGGGCCATCAATCAATAATCGTCAATCATAAACCGATAATCACCATTCATCAACATCAGCCATTAATACTTAACCAAAACATAAACCAAGTCAATCAACATATGATGAATCATAAACTAACAATCAATAATCGTCGATCTTAACCCAATAATCAACATTCGACAACCATAAGCCACTAACCACAATTCAAACCAACTATACGTACATATACTTCAGAGGATTCTACTTCCTTCGAGTCCCAGATGCTTATATATAGGGTCACCCGCAGCCTTCCCACCACATCTAAAACCCAATGAAGGCATAACCGACTTTCATGTATGTACGTCTATCCTAATATTACTAGATACTTAACAAATATAAACTAAGTCATTCAAACATGATAATCGTCTCAACAATTTAATACTCGAATCAATTTAACCATTCAAACGAAAGGAAACATCACATCAATCCAACAACCAAGCCAATCAATCAATCAACCAATAAATGCAAGTAAACACGCCAGGTTTACACTTTTCAGCCCGAATCTCAAGCGAGTAGGGAGATACGAAACTCACCTTGTTCGGCAAGGAAGCTTAAGTCGAGTTAATAAGAGATTAATAGCGAGTATTAGGATCCACACGGCCACAACCTATAAATATACATCATAATACCATAATGTCAACTATACAATCTTAAACAAGTTGGGTTAGCACAATTAGGTCAAATCGCAAACCCTAAACGCCTTTACAACTTAAACGAGCAAGAATAAGACACTTGACTCGACATTTTTAGAAATGGAAGAAGGTTCATATAAAACGAGTGTTATGATGAAACTAGACTCTCCTACGATTCTAACGATAGGTCATATGACTCGATTGGACTTACGGATCAAAAGTTATTGACGTTTAAAAATCGACGCGCAAGATTCACAGTAACTAACCACTGCGCCGCAGTGAGCCATAGCCAAGCTCACTGCGCCGCAGTGAGCTAACCACGACTGACCAGACCCTAGCCACTGCGCCGCAGTGAGCCATAGCCAAGCTCACTGCGCCGCAGTGAGCTAACCACGACTGACCAGACCCTAGCCACTGCGCCGCAGTGGGCTAGCCTAGCCACTGCGCCGCAGTGAGCTACCACGCTGCCAGCCTAGCCACTGCGCCGCAGTGAGCTACCACCTGCCAGCCAGCCACTGCGCCGCAGTGAGCTAACCACGACTGACCAGACCCTAGCCACTGCGCCGCAGTGAGCTAACCACGACTGACCAGACCCTAGCCACTGCGCCGCAGTGAGCTAACCACGACTGACCAGACCCTAGCCACTGCGCCGCAGTGAGCTAACCACGACTGACCAGCCCTAGCCACTGCGCCGCAGTGAGCTAACCACGACTGACCAGACCCTAGCCACTGCGCCGCAGTGAGCCCACTGCCAGCAGCCACTGCGCCGCAGTGAGCTAACCACGACTGACCAGCCCTAGCCACTGCGCCGCAGTGAGCTAACCACGACTGACCAGCCTAGCCACTGCGCCGCAGTGAGCTAACCACGACTGACCAGACCCTAACCACTGCGCCGCAGTGAGCCATAGCCAAGCTCACTGCGCCGCAGTGAGCTAACCACGACTGACCAGACCCTAGCCACTGCGCCGCAGTGGGCTAACCACGCTGCCAGCCAGCCACTGCGCCGCAGTGAGCTAACCACGACTGACCAGACCCTAGCCACTGCGCCGCAGTGAGCTAACCACGACTGACCAGACCCTAGCCACTGCGCCGCAGTGAGCTAACCACGACTGCCAGCCCTAGCCACTGCGCCGCAGTGAGCTAACCACGACTGACCAGCCTAGCCACTGCGCCGCAGTGAGCTAACCACGACTGACCAGACCCTAGCCACTGCGCCGCAGTGAGCTCCACTGCCAGCCAGCCACTGCGCCGCAGTGAGCTAACCACGACTGACCAGCCTAGCCACTGCGCCGCAGTGAGCTAACCACGACTGACCAGACCCTAGCCACTGCGCCGCAGTGAGCTAACCACGACTGACCAGACCCTAGCCACTGCGCCGCAGTGAGCTAACCACGACTGACCAGACCCTAGCCACTGCGCCGCAGTGAGCCCACGCTGCCAGCCTAGCCACTGCGCCGCAGTGAGCTACCACCTGCCAGACTAGCCACTGCGCCGCAGTGAGCTAACCACGACTGACCAGACCTAGCCACTGCGCCGCAGTGAGCTAACCACGACTGACCAGCCTAGCCACTGCGCCGCAGTGAGCTAACCACGACTGACCAGCCCTAGCCACTGCGCCGCAGTGAGCTAACCACGACTGACCAGACCCTAGCCACTGCGCCGCAGTGAGCTAACCACGACTGACCAGACCCTAGCCACTGCGCCGCAGTGAGCCCACGCTGCCAGCCTAGCCACTGCGCCGCAGTGAGCTACCACGACTGACCAGACCTAGCCACTGCGCCGCAGTGAGCTAACCACGACTGACCAGCCTAGCCACTGCGCCGCAGTGAGCTAACCACGACTGACCAGACCCTAGCCACTGCGCCGCAGTGAGCTAACCACGACTGACCAGACCCTAGCCACTGCGCCGCAGTGAGCTAACCACGACTGACCAGCCCTAGCCACTGCGCCGCAGTGAGCTAACCACGACTGACCAGACCCTAGCCACTGCGCCGCAGTGAGCCCACTGCCAGCAGCCACTGCGCCGCAGTGAGCTAACCACGACTGACCAGACCTAGCCACTGCGCCGCAGTGAGCTAACCACGACTGACCAGCCTAGCCACTGCGCCGCAGTGAGCTAACCACGACTGACCAGACCCTAGCCACTGCGCCGCAGTGAGCTAACCACGACTGACCAGACCCTAGCCACTGCGCCGCAGTGAGCTAACCACGACTGACCAGCCCTAGCCACTGCGCCGCAGTGAGCTAACCACGACTGACCAGACCCTAGCCACTGCGCCGCAGTGAGCTAACCACGACTGACCAGACCCTAGCCACTGCGCCGCAGTTGGGTCTTGGGTGGCTGGTGGGTCGTGGACTACCCACGGGCCGACCCGCTTCTCATCCCAAGCCAAATTACAAACGTTAGGCATTTAAACACCGATTAAAACATATTATCGACCCGACGAATATACTACGTTGTCATTTAATCACAAAACGACCCAACTATTTCATTAACTTAAATTGTTAGTCAAATTGCACGTAAAGTCAAACAGTCAAAATTCACGGATGTTACATTTTTGACCAAAACACTCACCTTTCCCCAAAGAACATTGGGTTTGAAATGAGCTTTCTTGAAGATCTATCCTACATTCCTACTTCTGCCATACTCGATAGAGCCTCATGACAGCATCATGACCAATCTTCACATAGTCACCATTTAAGGTACCCCTTTTGCCCATTTCAGCCGTTAGATAGAAGAACCCAAATCAACTCATTCAAGAGTAAATAAATAATGATTAAGAATTTTTTAGCAAGAACCACGATCCATGTAAATTAAACTGGTTGTTTTGGTTATATATTTTTATCATCAACAACTAATGAATAAAATCTGTAGGTCCTATGGCTTGGTTCATATAATTGCAACATTGAAATATTATATTTAATAAATAGACCCAAATTACATGACAAACACCCACATGTAGACGCCATCATATTGTATAGCAATGGGCATTACGATCTCAATAGGGGGATGAACTGATGACTAATAGAAGGTATTGGTGGCGATTTGGGTCAAGCTTTATGCATGGCAAGATAATAGTCAGTTTTTAATAAGCGGATATACAGAAGCTGCTTCTCATTCTCTAAGTATATAAAAATCAAGTAATTAGATTTGCATAGTAATTTATCTAAGGATAAACCAAGACCAACTACTGTATCCTTTTCTTTTAACTAAATAAGACCATCTATTTATCTTTCTTTCATGTTAATTATAAAATTCAGTAAACATCAACAGCTTTGTTAGGATAATAAATATTTCATATCAAAGTACTCATTAGTGACCATACGATGTCACGTATTCATTTAGATGACAATGCTTTGCTTTTATAAAACCATCAAAAAAGGTAATAATAATCTGCTTTCAAATCATACCAGATTACCAGCAATAGTGTATAGCGTTTTAATTCCATTCCCCCTCCAAAGGCTTTAACGACACGGTACGCATCTTTAGGTGGGCTGAACAACTTAGATTAAGATAGGTCAAAAAGGGTTTTGAAAATAAAAACTATATATGGATGTGAGCCTGAGGTTTGAGTCCCAAAATTGAAATGGAACTGAGGTTGGGATTTTTTCCAAAGAAGGTTGGAACAACCCTTTCAATAGAAATAACAAATGTACTCGAATCAATAATTTTATCATAAGGTAAGTGCATAACCACATAGCAAGAAAGAAAAACTTCAAACTCACCATTCACCAATGGAATGTGGTCTCATCGAAAACTCGAACTTCATTTGATGTTTGATCATCAATTCCACTCCCACCAATCACATGCTAGTTACAAACATCAGATATCTCAAAATGGATATATACTTTAGTCACCGGTAAGTTTTCGGGTTCACACTAAATGGGTCAAAATTTAGAATCCTTTTTTGTTACCTTTAACTTTGATGCATAATGGCTCCTAAATCGAACATTTTGGACACCTTTATGAGAGATACCAAACGAAAATTGTTATTCCTATTCAATCAATTCTAAGAATCGTATCCAAGCATGAGCCTCCCTGAGCCGTATCAGTGTTTCAATTTTCCCCACGGAGCTGTGATTGTTATGGGTGAAATTTCAGGTGTCAATATCTTGAAGGTCCAAGATCTTGACGTCCCAGGATCTTGACTTAGTAGAATATTCTGATTACATATTAATACTTTGCTAACGATATGTTTCAAGTATTATTGTTATTTCCACGTGAGGTAAGTATGCAGGTTCTGGAATATTCGATATAAAGCTCAGGAAAATACCTCTAACGGTAAAAAGAAGAATTCACACATGGGATAAGACTTCTACACGCAAAGACGACTTGGTCTGCCAAGATATTCGGAGTTCAAGTCAAATTCTGCACGAGGAAAATGACTACAACGTCCACAAGACTGGTCAAGATGTACGCCAACGTTCGACTATCGAAGACCCGGAAGATCCCTACGACTTCGGATAGTTAGTTAGATCCTAGGTCTATAAATAACGAAAGAGGCTGATCGATCTAGGCATTCAATCTCACTTTATTTACTGCTTACAATACACTTGTATTCACACACACTTCGCTCTTATTTTCATTATCACTTAGATACATCGATCAACCGAATTCCAACCTTTGTAAACATTTAACGATCATTAATAAAAGAACAAGGCAGGGACGATTGCTTCCTCCCGAGGTTTTTATGCCGGCGATCCTCAAAGGATTAAGGGCTTTTCCTCGTTAACAAATCTCGGTGTTCTTGTTCTCTACTCTTTATTTTAATCGCATTACTTATAAGTTCTTTACTTTGATTTGCATTATTTATCATTATTGCTTTCATTTCGATACTAATCATTCTGATCTTTATAATCTTGATATTTATTGCTTAACATTCTTATTCTTTGTTTAGTCGACATAATCGTTCTTTAAATCTTTTTCTTTAAACGCATCTTTGAATCTCAAAGCTATTTTACAAGCCCTTAACCTCACGAACGAAAGTTTGGTTACATAATTGATCTAAGTTTTTCACGTAAATTGTCTTAGTTAATTTTTGACCAAAACAATTTGGCGCCCACCGTGGGGCAAAATGTGCTTTCGATCGATTAAAAACTCTTTTGATTTTTATAAGAACTGATTTTCCGAAATTAATTCCGAAAATGTCGACTCAACCAACTAATTCTTCACAAAACACTCCTGCTATTTCTTCTTCTATGATGCCTCCTCCTCCAGGAAATAATTCATATCGAAGGAACAAGAATAATGCTGTTCGAAATCAAAGCAAAGACAAGGGACCAGCTGATCAAAATGACGAATTCAATATCACTGGCGATATACCAGCAAGAAATCCATCTCAAACTTATGATGGATCTGGATCAGCGAGAGGATCGGACTTTTTCAACAGTCAAGGCTTTGATCCATATAATATTGGATCCAAAGAAGCCGCTCAAAACGTCAACGATGAAGAAGTCCCTAATCTACTTTCTATTTTGCAGAAATTAACTAACACTGTTGCAGCGAATCAAGAATTCAATCAAGCTCAATTTAGAATTTTGGAGTCCAGAATTACCGAAAACGGACCTCCAATTACCCCAAGGAATTTAATTTCAACTCCAGGAGCATCTGCAGCCCCTGGATCTGCGTCGTATAGCACGTCATTCCCAACTGCAACTCAGAATTTTGGAGTCCAGAATTACCGAAAACGGACCTCCAATTACACCAAGAAATTTATTTTCAACTCCAGGAGCATCTGCAGCCCCTGGATCTGCGTCGTATAACACGTCATTCCCAACTGCAACTCAGAATTTTGGGAGCAATATTCCGCAAAATACTCATGCTGCTGGAACGTCTGCCACTATGGGTGCAGGTTTGCATAATTCTAATAATTATAATGGATCATTTGCTTTTGCTAACTCATCGCAGGGACAAGGATCGAACGAATATATTGCAAGAGAATTCCAGAGGCTCAAAGACATGATCTCTAGCGTTCCTGGATTTTGTAATCCAATTCCAGAAGTTAATCCTGCATCCTACCTTATCAATAGATATGGTGACAGGATTGCAAATGTAGAGATCCCAAAGAAGTTCCAGGTTCCAAATATGAAACCATATGATGGAACTACTGACCCTCAAGAGCATATCGCGCTATATTTGGAAAAGATGGAGACTGTGCCTATTCCATCCAATCTGAAGGAAGCTTGCTTATGTAGAAGTTTTGGATCTACACTTTCAGGATCAGCCTTAAAATGGCTGCAGAGTTTGCCTCCTTTATCTATTAACTCCTTTGCTGATTTAACTAATTTATTCTATAGTCAATTCTCATGCAGTAGAACCTTCGAAAAATTGACTGATGATCTTTATAAAACTATACAAAAACCACACGAATCACTTAGGGACTTTATGACTAGATTTACTAAAGAATCTCTTAATATTCCTAAATTAGATATGTTAACTGCTATCCAAGCTTTGCAGAGAGGTCTCCATAAAGGATCTAAATTTCAGGAAGATCTTATAATGACGCCATGCAGAAATTTGGATGAAGCTAAAGCAAGGGCTGCAAGATTTATAAGACTTGAAGAAAATGAGTTGACGTCTTCAAAACTGGAAGCTTTGTCATATGATCGTCCAAATAGGAAAGCAGAAACTCCAGTATTTAAGCCAAGAAATAAACCCTACACAAGACATGTTGATAATCAAGTGAATGCAGTCGAAGAAGATGATGGGGTTGAGTATCCTGCCCTTTCAACATACTGCTTTTCAGTATCAACGCCTGGCATTATAATGGCGCTCAGAGATCTTGGAGACAAAGTAAGATGGCCACAAAAGAAGAATGATTCTTACTTCAAAAAGAAGGATCCTAGCCAATGGTGCGCGTATCACGAAGACTTTGGTCATCTTACTGAAGATTGCAAGATGTTGAGAAGGGAGATTTCTACTCTTCTGGCCAAAGGGTATCTTAAGGAACTCCTTGGAAGGAAGAAGGCTAAGGATCTTGAGGGCGTAGAATTTGCAAGGCCAAATTCGACTCAAAAAGCAGATTCTCCACCTCCAGACGCAAGAGTAATTAACACTATTTCTGGTGGATCAGAAGTATGTGGGACAACATACTCAGCAGCCAAGAGATTTGCGAAGCAAAGCAAAGCAGATAAAGGAGAGAAATGCGTAAAGAAAGCTTCAATTTCTGATTCTGATATTGTCTCCTTTGAAGATGATGACTTCGATGACATAATGGAACCTCATCATGACGGTTTGGTTGTTACTCTTTTTATTGCTAACCATTATGTTTGCAGGATTTTAATAGATAACGGAAGCTCGGTGAACATTATCAAGCTAGAGACCCTGAGAAGAATGGATATTTCTGAAGATAATATTATTGGCAAGGCGTCGCCATTAATTGGATTCAGTGGCGAGACCAAATATACTGTTGGTGAAATAAAACTACCAGTATATGTTGGAGGGGTTAATTCCATGCAGAAATTTTGTGTGGTCGATATTCTTCCAGGCTGCAATATAATTCTAGGAAGACCCTGGATTCACGAAATGAAGGCGGTACCATCAACATATCACCAATGTGTTAAAATGCCAACACCTTGGGGAGTGATCACTGTTAAAGGGGATCAACAAGAAGCTAGGGAGTGCTATACATCAACCATGAAGTCAGCAGCAAGGTCGACATCTGTAAGTGCATGATTCTGTTGACAACAGCAACAGCGATTTGATCAGTATGTTTATGTTTTGTAATATGTAATCATAGACTTATGTTATGTTTAAACTTGTTATTTGTACTTAGATAATGTGAATGATTACATATTGATCAGAGGTTTGGTATGTTTAATGTTTACGACTTGTATGAATGTGGTTATAAGTAACATACAGATACAAGTGATAAACTAGTCACGTTTTAAGTAATTAAAGTATACTTAAAAGATGACAAAAGAAAGTGTGTATAAACTCGTGCTACAGTAACACGAGTTTGACTAAACTCGTGCTACAGTAACACGAGTTTGACTAAACTCGTGCTACAGTAACACGAGTTTGTCTAAACTCGTGCTACAGTAACACGAGTTTGACTAAACTCGTGTACAGTAACACGAGTTTGACTAAACTCGTGCTACAGTAACACGAGTTTGACTAAACTCGTGCTACAGTAACACGAGTTTGACTAAACTCGTGCTACAGTAACACGAGTTTGACTAAACTCGTGCTACAGTAACACGAGTTTGACTAAACACGTGCTACAGTAACACGAGTTTGACTAAACTCGTGCTACAGTAACACGAGTTTGACTAAACTCGTGCTACAGTAACACGAGTTTGACTAAACTCGTGCTACAGTAACACGAGTTTGACTAAACTCGTGCTACAGTAACACGAGTTTGACTAAACTCGTGCTACAGTAACACGAGTTTGACTAAACTCGTGCTACAGTAACACGAGTTTGACTAAACTCGTGCTACAGTAACACGAGTTTGACTAAACTCGTGCTACAGTAACACGAGTTTGACTAAACTCGTGCTACAGTAACACGAGTTTGACTAAACTCGTGCTACAGTAACACGAGTTTGACTAAACACGTGCTACAGTAACACGAGTTTGACTAAACTCGTGCTACAGTAACACGAGTTTGACTAAACTCGTGCTACAGTAACACGAGTTTGACTAAACTCGTGCTACAGTAACACGAGTTTGACTAAACTCGTGCTACAGTAACACGAGTTTGACTAAACTCGTGCTACAGTAACACGAGTTTGACTAAACACGTGCTACAGTAACACGAGTTAGTCTAAATACTCGTGCTACAGTAACACGAGTTTACTAAACTCGTGCTACAGTAACACGAGTTTGACTAAACTCGTGCTACAGTAACACGAGTTTGACTAAACTCGTGCTACAGTAACACGAGTTTGACTAAACTCGTGCTACAGTAACACGAGTTTGACTAAACTCGTGCTACAGTAACACGAGTTTGACTAAACTCGTGCTACAGTAACACGAGTTTGACTAAACTCGTGCTACAGTAACACGAGTTTGACTAAACTCGTGCTACAGTAACACGAGTTTGACTAAACACGTGCTACAGTAACACGAGTTAGACTAAACACGTGGTCTACAGTAACACGAGTTTGACTAAACTCGTGCTACAGTAACACGAGTTTGACTAAACTCGTGCTACAGTAACACGAGTTTGACTAAACTCGTGCTACAGTAACACGAGTTTGACTAAACACGTGCTACAGTAACACGAGTTTACTAAACTCGTGCTACAGTAACACGAGTTTGACTAAACTCGTGCTACAGTAACACGAGTTTGACTAAACTCGTGCTACAGTAACACGAGTTTGACTAAACTCGTGCTACAGTAACACGAGTTTGACTAAACTCGTGCTACAGTAACACGAGTTTGACTAAACTCGTGCTACAGTAACACGAGTTTGACTAAACTCGTGCTACAGTAACACGAGTTTGACTAAACTCGTGCTACAGTAACACGAGTTTGACTAAACTCGTGCTACAGTAACACGAGTTTGACTAAACACGTGGTCTACAGTAACACGAGTTTACTAAACTCGTGCTACAGTAACACGAGTTTGACTAAACTCGTGCTACAGTAACACGAGTTTGACTAAACTCGTGCTACAGTAACACGAGTTTGACTAAACACGTGCTACAGTAACACGAGTTTGACTAAACTCGTGCTACAGTAACACGAGTTTGACTAAACTCGTGCTACAGTAACACGAGTTTGACTAAACACGTGCTACAGTAACACGAGTTTGACTAAACTCGTGCTACAGTAACACGAGTTTGACTAAACACGTGCTACAGTAACACGAGTTTGACTAAACTCGTGCTACAGTAACACGAGTTTGACTAAACTCGTGCTACAGTAACACGAGTTTGACTAAACTCGTGCTACAGTAACACGAGTTTGACTAAACTCGTGCTACAGTAACACGAGTTTGACTAAACTCGTGCTACAGTAACACGAGTTTGACTAAACTCGTGCTACAGTAACACGAGTTTGACTAAACTCGTGCTACAGTAACACGAGTTTGACTAAACACGTGCTACAGTAACACGAGTTTGACTAAACTCGTGCTACAGTAACACGAGTTTGACTAAACTCGTGCTACAGTAACACGAGTTTGACTAAACTCGTGCTACAGTAACACGAGTTTGACTAAACTCGTGCTACAGTAACACGAGTTTGACTAAACTCGTGCTACAGTAACACGAGTTTGACTAAACACGTGCTACAGTAACACGAGTTTGACTAAACTCGTGCTACAGTAACACGAGTTTGACTAAACTCGTGCTACAGTAACACGAGTTTGACTAAACTCGTGCTACAGTAACACGAGTTTGACTAAACTCGTGCTACAGTAACACGAGTTTGACTAAACTCGTGCTACAGTAACACGAGTTTGACTAAACTCGTGCTACAGTAACACGAGTTTGACTAAACTCGTGCTACAGTAACACGAGTTTGACTAAACTCGTGCTACAGTAACACGAGTTTGACTAAACTCGTGCTACAGTAACACGAGTTTGACTAAACTCGTGCTACAGTAACACGAGTTTGACTAAACTCGTGCTACAGTAACACGAGTTTGACTAAACTCGTGCTACAGTAACACGAGTTTGACTAAACTCGTGCTACAGTAACACGAGTTTGACTAAACTCGTGCTACAGTAACACGAGTTTGACTAAACTCGTGCTACAGTAACACGAGTTTGACTAAACTCGTGCTACAGTAACACGAGTTTGACTAAACTCGTGCTACAGTAACACGAGTTTGACTAAACTCGTGCTACAGTAACACGAGTTTGACTAAACACGTGCTACAGTAACACGAGTTTGACTAAACACGTGCTACAGTAACACGAGTTTGACTAAACTCGTGCTACAGTAACACGAGTTTGACTAAACTCGTGCTACAGTAACACGAGTTTGACTAAACACGTGCTACAGTAACACGAGTTTGACTAAACTCGTGCTACAGTAACACGAGTTTGAGTAAACACGTGGTCTACAGTAACACGAGTTTGACTAAACTCGTGCTACAGTAACACGAGTTTGACTAAACTCGTGCTACAGTAACACGAGTTTGACTAAACTCGTGCTACAGTAACACGAGTTTGACTAAACACGTGCTACAGTAACACGAGTTTGACTAAACTCGTGTACAGTAACACAAGTTTCTTGAAAGCTAGAATGAAGACTTTTGCTTGGAAGCAAAAAGATATGACTGGAATATCTAAAGAGGTGATTACACACAAGCTTGGAATTGACAAGAGTTTCAAGCCAATTCAACAAAAAAGAAGAAAATTTGCTCCAGAAAGAAATGCAATTATCCAGGAAGATGTGGAGAGATTATTAAAGGCAAAAATGATTAGGGAAGTAAAATTCCCTGAATGGTTGGCAAACGTGGTGGTGGTACAGAAGAAGAACGGGAAATGGAGAGTTTGTGTAGATTTCACTGATCTTAATAAAGCCTGCCCGAAAGATCCATTTCCACTGCCACATATTGATGCAATGGTAGATGCAACTTCTGGACATGAGATGCTCACATTTATGGACGCTTCCTCTGGATTTCAGCAAATTCAGATGGAGCCTGAAGATCAAGAAGCCACCGCTTTTATGACCCCGACAGGTATTTATTGTTATATTACTATGCCTTTTGGTCTTAAAAATGCAGGTGCAACCTATTAAAGGTTAGTAAATATGATGTTCAAAGACCAACTGGGGGATACGATGGAAGTCTATATAGACGACATGGTGGTGAAGTCGAAGAAAGCTGAAGATCATCTGAAAGATCTTGAAGTAGCCTTCAGTATCCTGGACAAGTACAACATGAAGCTGAATCCAGCAAAATGTAATTTTGGAGTAGGAGCTGGAAAATTTTTGGGATATATGGTCACTAAAAGAGGAATAGAAGCAAGTCCAGAACAGATCAAAGCTATCTTGAATTTAAAATCTCCATCAATTACAAAAGATATTCAAAGACTAACTGGAAGATTGGCTGCCTTGAATAGATTCATATCAAGATCTTCTGATAGGTGCAAAGAATTTTATGACATCTTGAAAAAGAACAAAAGATTCGAATGGGGAGAAAAACAAGAAGAAGCTTTCCAAGAATTAAAGAAATACCTCTCTACTCCACCGTTGCTGGTCAAGCCTGAAGATGGTGAGCCTCTATATCTTTACATGGCAGTATCATCAAATGCAGTAAGTGCTGTCCTAGTAAAGGAAGCAGATGGTCTACAACATCCTGTTTACTACGTAAGTAAAAGTCTAATTGATGCTGAAACCAGGTATTCTCATCTTGAAAAACTTATACTTGCATTAGTTATGGCATCTACTAAGCTTAGACATTATTTTGAAACACATGCTATATATGTTAAAACCAATTATCCTATAAAATGTGTGCTTAGAAAACCTGAAGTAGATCTAGAAGTAAAAATGTTACAAGAAGCTATTGAAAAATGGATTCTATATACTGATGGTGCAGCTAATGTTAGGATTAGGTATCGTACTAAAATCGCCACAGGGGGATATTATACCCCAAGTAGTAAATTGTCATTTTATAGCTACTAATAATGAAGCAGAATATGAAGCTTTAATTTCTGGCATGCAACTGGCTAAAGACATGAACATTGTTATGCCTGAGATTTTCACCTCCAAGATCTTCAGGTCCCAAGATCTTCAGGTCCCAAGATCTTCGTGGTCCAAGATCTTCGTGGTTCAAGATCTTCGTGGTCCAAGATCTTGGGGCTCTAAGATATCTGACCGTTATTTTACTTTGACTTAGTAATACAGGAACAGGTAAAACGGAAGACTTGCCCCCAAAGTCGAAATTTATAGTTGAGAACGTGTAGATATGGCTCCACAACGTCCATTTACCAAGTAATCAAGTCAAAGAGGAAAATCTGCTCAAGATCCCTGATTTCCAGCTCCAAGATCCCAGATTTTTAGGATAGTTAGTTGGATATTTTCTCTATAAAAGGGGCAAGTGATTGCTAGGATTAAACACTTCGACTTATCTCTGAAAAAACACTTCTTTCTCTCTATTTTCTTCTGTAAACACATTCACTTAACACTTTTTAATCATTGTAACACTTAGATCAATCACTTGCGCTCTCGACTTGTAATTAACTTCGATTTATAATAATAAAAGTAGCACGGAGGGACGATTGCTTCCTCCCGGGGTTTTTATGCCGGCAATCCAGAAGGATTAAGGGCTTTTCCTCGTCAACAAATCACGGTGTTCTTATTCCTTTTATGCATTTTACTTTATATATATTTTATATAGCGTTTTTCTTACGATTATCGCTAATATCTTTACATTTTGCTTACTTTTGATTAGCTTTTACAAAGTAATCTTTTTATTTACGTTCAAGTACTTTAATTAGTCATATTTCATGCTTTTATACTGTTTCTCAACGAATTCTTAAGTATTATCACGTTTTAACGTTATATATTCAAGATCTTGACACTTTATATGTTCATTTATTAGATTTTACAAGTAGATCTTTACTTTTACAGTCCTATCTTGATAAAAACATTCATTTTAGCATTATTTTACGTGATTATTCATTATTTAGCAAATACGTTACATTTTCGCAATTATTTTAACATCTTAGTATACTGACCTTTCAAGATCTTTAAGCCCTTAACCTCACGAACGAAAGTTTGGTTACATTATTAATCTAAGTCTTTATCGTAAATTATCTTAGGTAATTTTTGACCAAAACAATTTGGCGCCCACCGTGGGGCAAGTGGTGCTTTTCTCAAATTTTTTCTTTAAATTTGCGATTACATTATCTTACAAAACTTATTGCGAAAATGTCATTTCAATCCAGATCTTCTTCTTCTTTTTTATCATCTTCAATTTCAGGGACAGATGGCTCTCCTCTTCATATCCATTCATCTCAGAAGGAAGATGCTGATTCGGCCAAGATATTGACATCCGGGATAACTACGTTGGATCCCATTGTTTATTCTAACCAAGATCTTGTTTCTATGATGCTTCAATTTAACGAACAGGTACAAATGATGATAGAAATGCAAAGATCAAGGACCAGAAAGCCATTTGGAGCAACAACTACATCTTTGCATCCCAAGATCTTGGACTCTGATGTCATGGAATCTTCAAGCAAATATCAAGGAGACATTCTAACCAGGCAGCCGCCATTTTTGATGCATCATCCGACTGAGGCTGTCAAGATCTTACCAAATCGGGAACTGGACGTCACTCAGGATCTTGAAGCTCCGGATCTTAAAGCTCAGGATCTTGAAGCTCCGGATCTTAAAGCTCAGGATCTTGAAGCTCCGGATCTTAAAGCTCAGGATCTTAAAGCTCCGGATCTTAAAGCTCAGGATCTTGAAGCTCCGGATCTTAAAGCTCAGGATCTTGAAGCTCCGGATCTTAAAGCTCAGGATCTTAAAGCTCCGGATCTTAAAGCTCAGGATCTTAAAGCTCAGGATCTTAAAGCTCCGGATCTTAAAGCTCAGGATCTTGAAGCTCCGGATCTTAAAGCTCAGGATCTTGAAGCTCCGGATCTTAAAGCTCAGGATCTTGAAGCTCCGGATCTTAAAGCTCCGGATCTTAAAGCTCAGGATCTTAAAGCTCAGGATCTTAAAGCTCATGATCTTGAAGCTCCGGATCTTGAAGCTCCGGATCTTAAAGCTCAGGATCTTGAAGCTCCGGATCTTAAAGCTCAGGATCTTGAAGCTCCGGATCTTAAAGCTCAGGATCTTGAAGCTCCGGATCTTAAAGCTCAGGATCTTGAAGCTCCGGATCTTAAAGCTCAGGATCTTGAAGCTCCGGATCTTAAAGCTCAGGATCTTGAAGCTCCGGATCTTAAAGCTCCGGATCTTAAAGCTCAGGATCTTGAAGCTCCGGATCTTAAAGCTCAGGATCTTGAAGCTCCGGATCTTAAAGCTCCGGATCTTAAAGCTCAGGATCTTGAAGCTCCGGATCTTAAAGCTCAGGATCTTGAAGCTCCGGATCTTAAAGCTCCGGATCTTAAAGCTCAGGATCTTAAAGCTCGGATCTTAAAGCTCAGGATCTTGAAGCTCCGGATCTTAAAGCTCAGGATCTTGAAGCTCCGGATCTTAAAGCTCAGGATCTTGAAGCTCCGGATCTTAAAGCTCAGGATCTTAAAGCTCCGGATCTTGAAGCTCCGGATCTTAAAGCTCAGGATCTTAAAGCTCCGGATCTTAAAGCTCAGGATCTTGAAGCTCCGGATCTTAAAGCTCCGGATCTTAAAGCTCAGGATCTTGAAGCTCCGGATCTTAAAGCTCCGGATCTTAAAGCTCAGGATCTTGAAGCTCCGGATCTTAAAGCTCAGGATCTTAAAGCTCCGGATCTTAAAGCTCAGGATCTTAAAGCTCCGGATCTTAAAGCTCAGGATCTTAAAGCTCAGGATCTTGAAGCTCCGGATCTTAAAGCTCAGGATCTTGAAGCTCCGGATCTTAAAGCTCAGGATCTTGAAGCTCCGGATCTTAAAGCTCAGGATCTTGAAGCTCCGGATCTTAAAGCTCAGGATCTTGAAGCTCCGGATCTTAAAGCTCAGGATCTTGAAGCTCCGGATCTTAAAGCTCAGGATCTTAAAGCTCCGGATCTTAAAGCTCAGGATCTTGAAGCTCCGGATCTTAAAGCTCAGGATCTTGAAGCTCCGGATCTTAAAGCTCAGGATCTTGAAGCTCCGGATCTTAAAGCTCAGGATCTTGAAGCTCCGGATCTTAAAGCTCCGGATCTTAAAGCTCAGGATCTTAAAGCTTCGGATCTTAAAGCTCAGGATCTTAAAGCTCAGGATCTTGAAGCTCCGGATCTTAAAGCTCAGGATCTTGAAGCTCCGGATCTTAAAGCTCAGGATCTTGAAGCTCCGGATCTTAAAGCTCAGGATCTTGAAGCTCCGGATCTTAAAGCTCAGGATCTTGAAGCTCCGGATCTTAAAGCTCAGGATCTTGAAGCTCCGGATCTTAAAGCTCAGGATCTTAAAGCTCAGGATCTTGAAGCTCCGGATCTTAAAGCTCAGGATCTTGAAGCTCCGGATCTTAAAGCTCCGGATCTTAAAGCTCAGGATCTTAAAGCTCAGGATCTTGAAGCTCCGGATCTTAAAGCTCAGGATCTTGAAGCTCCGGATCTTAAAGCTCAGGATCTTAAAGCTCAGGATCTTGAAGCTCCGGATCTTAAAGCTCAGGATCTTGAAGCTCCGGATCTTAAAGCTCCGGATCTTAAAGCTCAGGATCTTAAAGCTCAGGATCTTGAAGCTCCGGATCTTAAAGCTCAGGATCTTGAAGCTCCGGATCTTAAAGCTCAGGATCTTAAAGCTCAGGATCTTGAAGCTCCGGATCTTAAAGCTCCGGATCTTAAAGCTCAGGATCTTAAAGCTCAGGATCTTGAAGCTCCGGATCTTAAAGCTCAGGATCTTGAAGCTCCGGATCTTAAAGCTCAGGATCTTGAAGCTCCGGATCTTAAAGCTCAGGATCTTGAAGCTCCGGATCTTAAAGCTCCGGATCTTAAAGCTCAGGATCTTGAAGCTCCGGATCTTAAAGCTCAGGATCTTGAAGCTCCGGATCTTAAAGCTCAGGATCTTGAAGCTCCGGATCTTAAAGCTCAGGATCTTGAAGCTCCGGATCTTAAAGCTCAGGATCTTGAAGCTCCGGATCTTAAAGCTCAGGATCTTGAAGCTCCGGATCTTAAAGCTCAGGATCTTGAAGCTCCGGATCTTAAAGCTCAGGATCTTGAAGCTCCGGATCTTAAAGCTCAGGATCTTGAAGCTCCGGATCTTAAAGCTCAGGATCTTGAAGCTCCGGATCTTAAAGCTCCGGATCTTAAAGCTCAGGATCTTAAAGCTTCGGATCTTAAAGCTCAGGATCTTAAAGCTCAGGATCTTGAAGCTCCGGATCTTAAAGCTCCGGATCTTAAAGCTCAGGATCTTGAAGCTCCGGATCTTAAAGCTCAGGATCTTGAAGCTCCGGATCTTAAAGCTCAGGATCTTGAAGCTCCGGATCTTAAAGCTCAGGATCTTGAAGCTCCGGATCTTAAAGCTCCGGATCTTGAAGGCGTAGAATTTGCAAGGCCAAATTCGACTCAAAAAGCAGATTCTCCACCTCCAGACGCAAGAGTAATTAACACTATTTCTGGTGGATCAGAAGTATGTGGGACAACATACTCAGCAGCCAAGAGATTTGCGAAGCAAAGCAAAGCAGATAAAGGAGAGAAATGCGTAAAGAAAGCTTCAATTTCTGATTCTGATATTGTCTCCTTTGAAGATGATGACTTCGATGACATAATGGAACCTCATCATGACGGTTTGGTTGTTACTCTTTTTATTGCTAACCATTATGTTTGCAGGATTTTAATAGATAACGGAAGCTCGGTGAACATTATCAAGCTAGAGACCCTGAGAAGAATGGATATTTCTGAAGATAATATTATTGGCAAGGCGTCGCCATTAATTGGATTCAGTGGCGAGACCAAATATACTGTTGGTGAAATAAAACTACCAGTATATGTTGGAGGGGTTAATTCCATGCAGAAATTTTGTGTGGTCGATACTCTTCCAGGCTGCAATATAATTCTAGGAAGACCCTGGATTCACGAAATGAAGGCGGTACCATCAACATATCACCAATGTGTTAAAATGCCAACACCTTGGGGAGTGATCACTGTTAAAGGGGATCAACAAGAAGCTAGGGAGTGCTATACATCAACCATGAAGTCAGCAGCAAGGTCGACATCGCAATAGCAATTACAGAAGAGGATCTTCGACGTAGATGAACCAGAAGAGCAAGATGTTAAAGAAGTGATTCTGGTCCCTGAAGATCCTAACATCGAAGTATTATTGGGCAAAAAGATTTCGAAAGACTTATAAGTTGAACTTACAAGTTTCTTGAAAGCTAGAATGAAGACTTTTGCTTGGAAGCAAAAAGATATGACTGGAATATCTAAAGAGGTGATTACACACAAGCTTGGAATTGACAAGAGTTTCAAGCCAATTCAACAAAAAAGAAGAAAATTTGCTCCAGAAAGAAATGCAATTATCCAGGAAGATGTGGAGAGATTATTAAAGGCAAAAATGATTAGGGAGGTAAAATTCCCTGAATGGTTGGCAAACGTGGTGGTGGTACAGAAGAAGAAACATAAATGTTTCCCTTCCTTGGTGCAATCAGTACTACCTTTCCATCTCTGTTGAATATGGTGCCTTGTGAAATATCAAATAAGACCTTAAAGCCATCATCACACAGTTGACTGACACTGATCAGGTTATATTTCAAACCGTTCACATATGCAACATGTGTGAATTTGATTTGACCATTATTCACAACACCATATCCCTCAGTTTTTCCATTACCATCATTTCCAAAAACTATCGAGGGCCCCTCTTGCACCCTATATTCCTCTAGCAGGGTCTGATAACCAGTCATGGTTCGGCCAGCAGCACTGTCCAGAAACCATATATTCTTCTTTCGGTCTCCCTGCACACAAACAAAGATTAGTTCTTTTTGGGAACCCATCTATGGATGGGTTCACTAGACTCTCCCTTAGCAGTCTCAGATTTCTTTGGTTCATAAGGAACAGAAGGATCAAAGGGGATTTCAGTCATTATTTCAGATGACAGGAAAATAGTTGGTTTGATGGGGTTTTCAACCTTTTTCTTTTCAGATTTCTGCTTGATTTGCTTGGAAAAAGGTTTTGTATTTTGTTTAGGTTGAAGAGGAGGAGTTTCAACATTTTTCAAACGTGCATTACAACTCTGCACTTGTCTAGCCAATAGTTGAAATTGACTTTCTAACCTTAACAAAATGGATTCTTCATTAGACACCTGAGCCTTACCTGAATCTGAGGTAGATGGCTCAGTGGGGGAGATATTTTTCTTCTTCTTTGGGCCTTTTGGAACCTTAGATGAAGTCTGAGGGGATGGCTTTTTGGTTTTAGCCTTCCTTTCTGAAGCAGTTGTCTGGACTGTTTCAGATTTTCCCTCAGATTGTTCCTGGGCCTTATTAGTTACAGTTTTCTGCTTGCCAACTTTAGGAAAAATGATTTCAGGTTTTATTTCCTTTGGAAGTGCATCTAAATCAGTGATTATAGATGCCAAATGAAGATCACAAGACTCATATGCTGCTCTTTGAGATGCAAAAGTATTTTTAATTACAGCATCTGGCCTTGGTGCTTTCATCCAAGATTTAATTATTGCTTGTTCTTTTTCAAGGATGGATTTTAACTCTTCTTTTTCCAATTCCAAAGTGGCAACCATAGACTGATAACTTTTTAGAGCCAAATGAACATCTTTCAGTTCTTTCAGTCTGGCATGACTGGCGTTCAGTTCAGAAACATTATTTTCAAACATTTTTAGGCTTTCTGAACGCACTGTCTCAACAAATGAGATGTCAGCCTCTAAAAGAACCAAAAGGTCCAATTTGTGTTCCTCATTACTTTCAAAGCCAAAATCACTGACCTTTTTCATTACTATATCCACCCAACGACCAGATTCAACATCGGATTTGACCAAATGACCTTGATCTTCTTGTGCCATGAAACACATGTCCCTAACTTCTTCCTCATCATCAGATGATTCATCAGATTCTTCCCATTTTTCAGTTTTGGCAATCATACAACTGTTGCTTGAGTTGTCTTATGCCTGGAGAGCCATATGTGCCTTTAGCTTCTTGTACTTGGCCTTATAGCTGTCATCAGATTTTTGAAAAATAGAATGGTTAGGGGCAGATTGTGATGATGATGGTTGATTAGATCTGCATTCCTTCATGAAATGTCCTTTCTTGCCACATTTAAAGCATTCAAGATTGGACTTATCAATAGAAGCGTTGGAAGCAAAAGGTTTGCCAGATCGATTAGTGTGAGTCCCTCGATAGCTACAAATCGCTCTCGAGATCGTCTATTGTTATGTCGTGAGTGCGGAATCCTCACGAGATAACTAGTTTGATTAGTTATCGTATATATTGCTAATTATAAGTATATAATCAGCCGTATGTGGTCTATCTTCGTTTTCTATATGCTAGAAACGAACTTAGTCGCCGTCGGTGTGTGAGAGTTGAACGGGTTTCCTCAATTTAGGGTTTCCATTCATATATATATGTTTCTGATCGATATTGGGCCTGCTGGGCTTTGTTCTTACGAACTTAGCAGCCCAGCTCAAATAACGAAGATTATCTTCGTTAGTTCCCAACGAAGATTATCTTCGTTAGTACTAATTACCATCAACATCTATGCCTAGTTATTTTCCAAGTACTTCATGTACAAGGAACCTAACATATATTATGTTTGTACTTGTATAACACACATAACAAACATCATATATAAACATATATATAACACCAAAACATGTAATCGATCATTACCAAAACATGAAGTCCATAATCTATCAATTACATATATATAAATAAGACATAAAATAACATGATGTCTTAATCTAAAAGACTAATCAAATCTAAGTTGCTGTTGTCACATCAACATGCATCAACAAACTCCCCCTTGACAGCAGCATCTTCGATTTCTTCAGTCTTCAAAAAAAAAAAACTTTATCATCCATCAAATAACAATCGCTTGCTATTTGCATGGATATTTTTGTGTAGGCAGACTTGGAGAATCTTACGATATCGACCTTCTTCATTCTTCAAAAATGGTAAAAATGAACATTCAGTATCGTATAATTTTCTCTGATCATTTCTTGAGAAGTTAACCAACTGCATTGGATCATACATCCTTCTCAACAACATCTTCTTCTTCGAGTCTGCATACATTTTGGCTTCACCAGAATTTCGATCAATCTCCCAATTATCCATCTTATCCAAGACATCTTGTGCCCACTTCTTGGCAGGGACTTTGATCATACACTTGATATCATGTTGAATATACTCAACGCTTTTATCTGGCTTAACCACCTTCTTCTTCCGTCTTGGTTCAATATGAAACTTTGGTTTCTCTGAGTCTTTCATATTCGATCTCAACTTGAAATCTTCATGAAGATTCTTACCAAGAACATCAGCAAGACCATAACCACTTGGATTGATAATCCAGTTATTTCCAAGTTCATGTAAATCTTCTTCACACAAACTTCTGAAATGTCTCTCACGCCACGTTAAATACTGACAACCTTTTGGTCTTTTAAGAACGAACAGCTTCAATTCTTCATCATAGAACCAACTCCAGATTATTGTCTTATATTTTGCAGCATCTTTATCTGAGATATGAGTCCAATACATAATGGGTTTCATAGTATCCCATGTGAATATATATTCATTAATTCTTTGTCCAGGCACAAGTCGATCAATCTCTTGCAGTGGATCATCTTCTCTGAGAGGAACTGGATAATCATTTGGATCAAAAGGTCTTGTCAAGTTAATTTCCCAGTGGAAAGGAATCAATGCATCATCAACCTTAGCATATACTACAAAGTTTAAAACTTTAGCTGTGCTACTAATTGGAGCTTGAAGCATTCTTTCCTTAACTTCTTTTCTCTTGAACTCTAACACTTTTCTTTCTTCTATAGATGGATCTTCAGGAATTGAGTCCCAAACATCATCAAACCCATAAGGTTTCTTGAATATGTTTAGATCCGGTTCAGGAACAAACTCACCTTCCTCAAGTTCATCACCATCAAAGAATAATTCTGCATCATCTGTATCATCTATTAAGATTGCACAAAATAAACACCAAAATACAATGAATAATCATGATAATAATGATAATAAAGATGAAATATAATTGCATTGAAATAAGATAGATTACATTTACATGTCGTAAACTTATTACATGCAACCTAATATACACTTTATCTAATCTTTATCATAATCATAAGTTGAATCAGAAACAGAATCAGATTCCAAGGCTCTTTGCTTTTGAATCTGTAATTCTTTTTCTCTTTCAGTTTCTGCTTTTTGCTGTTTATCTAATAAGTTATCAAATACAGAATGAAAAGCATTTTCTTCAGTATTACAGTCATGTCCAAATTTTGCCTTAACTTCATGCTTTAATCGTTCAGTTTCAGCTTCAACTTGATCATCACTTAAATAATCAATCGATTTCGAAGAATTACCTGAGTCAAGTGCTTCAACAACTTTAGCATCACGAGGAGCACTTGATCCACCCGCACCAGAAGTACCAACCTGGGTAGTATCCCCTCCTGTCTCCCCCTGAGTCTCAACACCTTTTCCTTTGTCAGAAACTGGGCGAGAATCAATCCTATTACCAGCATTATCAGCATCATCATCATCATTCTGACGTCTTGGCTGAACTACTGACAATCTGCAAACTTCTTCAGAACATCTCCCCCTTGATTCTTGACCCAGTTTACTAAAAAGGTCAAAGCAACTCGAGCATCCGTAAGATCAGACTCTAATGTATCAACACGAGTCTGAAGAATATCGATACGCCGAACCAGAGAGTAATCTGAAGAAAGAGGAGGAAGAATAGGCAATCTGGGAAATACAGGTAAGGCAGGAGGCATCAGTGGACGCAACGTTACACTACCAGCAACAGAAGCAACCTGTGCTGTAGAGACAGCAGGAATAGCAGCAGCTGTAGATACTGAAGTAACCTCAGTAGTTCGTGCACGCTTAGCTCTGCGATAAGTAAGAGGAGCATCCAGTGTCCTCTTAGGTCCAACAGTACTTGTACCTCCATGAATTGGACTTGGCGCCATATCTCTATGTTCCACTTCTTCTTGATAATGAAGTATAGCTTCTTGTCCAGCACCATCATCCTGATTAACTTGAGTATCATGTTCATCATGAACGGATTGATCCGTATCAGAAAGAACAGGAGAAGAATGACATGCCTTACTCCGACGCTCTCGGCGTAAAGCACCAGGTACACCTTCTCGAGAAAAGTGATGTGAATGATCACTTCCTGAATCAGCAGGGACATCATGAGCCATCTTAGTTCGATGCTCATTAGTAGAATCAGCAGCGACACTATCATATTCATCTGTGTCTTCCTCAACTGCATCATCATGATCAGCTTCTACACCACCATCAGAATCACCATCGAACCATCATCAGAACTCTCTTCATCCTCATGATCAGAATCGTCATCATCATCCACTAACATATCATCCTCAAAACGGGATCGATAGTTTGGATTAATCAAATGACCAAAAAGTGGTGGATCATTAAGACCAGCCACATTTCGAGTGTTGGCTTCTAGATCAGCAAATAGACGTAAAGGCCAAGCATGTGGTGCATAGCGAGGACCTTGATCAAATACCAAGTTCGGACAAAAATGTCTAACGATTGCCATAACAAAGCGAGGATATAAGAGAAACCTCTTTTTCGCTTTGGCATTGATTTGATCAATAAACTCTTGATAGAAGTATGCTGAAAAAGGATAAGGTTGATTATAGACCAAGGCAACCATCTGCGAAGAAATCTGAGCAGAAAGCTGATCAAATCCAGCCTTACGATTGCTCAGACATACCAACAAAGCGTAAGCAAGATATCTCCAACGTCCTTGAAATCCACTTTTGTCAAAAGGAAGCTTAATTTCACCAACATATCCCATTCTTTGAAAACATCGACGAATAAGATCAAACTCATAAGTGAATTCCACTGCTTCGTCTGGTTCTTCACCTAAATGCATAATATCACGAAGCATTGCAGCATTGAAATCAAACGTGATTCCTTCGACAGTAGCACGAACAAAACTATGACCATTAACCATAACCTGATGAGCAGTCCTCCAGAAGGCATCAATATACTGCCTAATGAGTCTTGGTGAATCACAAAATGCAAAAGAAAGCCTAGAGCGAGCGATATAATCAAACATCTCATGATAACGTTCACAATTATGCTGATCTGGATCAAGATTTAGAGCAAGATTGTGCTTCTTAATGAATTGACGTGGAGCAAGAGCCATATCTGCAAACTAAATCACAAGATAAAAACAACTATGAGATTAGCACAATAAATGAGTTGCAGACTTGGTTGAACTTAATCAATAATCTCGTAAGTTAAAACTGTACGAAAATACTCTTTAAGTTCGTTAGATTAAACTGTACGAAAATAGAATTTAAGTTCGTTAGTAATAATGAACAAAGATAGCATACAAACACAACTAATTTCGTTAGTTAACAAGAACTCCTAAATTCGTAAGTTGAAAATAGGGAGTAAATTCGTAAGCATTGCACAGAATATAAGTTCGTAGACAATGAACGAAAGATAACTTCGTAACACCATTCTGAACATCATGTTGTCCCAAAATAAAACATTCGATTTGAAACAATTGATTAACACTCGATTTGCCCGAAATCAATTATAAAACTTTCGTATCTATTAATTGAAGCATAACCCACTTCGATTTTACAGATGAATTACTGACGATGCTCGATAATATACCTGAATCACTGATTTCAACACTAATCGAAACAACAAGCAGAGAATCGAGTGAAATCAAGTGATTTGATTGATGAAAGTATAGGGGTTTATTCAGAAGAAGAGGCTTAAATTCGTTTTTCTTTAAAAAATTATGGCAATGTAAAAGATAAAACGAATTAAGTTGGTATTTATATAGATGGTTAAAAACGGGTCAAAATGGGTCGGTTAGGTAATCGGTCAAAAATATGTTAGAACGAAGTTAACCTTCGTAAGAACAAATTTGTACTTAGAAAATTTTTCCAGATTCTTCATCACGAAACTTTCCACGATGCGACCCTTGACCTAATCCTGTACATAGCAAAAACTCGTTAAAAGCAACTTGTTCATGCCTTGTACCAAGAAGTACCATCATCCAAAATCATCATCATAATGTAAGTATTTGACAAACATTATAATCTTGAATAAAAAACCCCAAGGTCTAAAACCAACCATCAACAAACCTGAAAATAATCAATTGACATATTAACAGCGTTACCAACCACGACCATGATACGGAGAGAATTTCTCTAATCAGTGAGATGCTTGACGGCAAACCATCTTGAAACACTTAAGTCCCATATTAGATGCCATCTACAAAACAAACAACCAATGAATAGCCCAAAAATCCAATGAAGAACTTAGTAAAGTTTCCGAAATCATGTCATAAGTCAAGGTACGAAAATCAAAAGAAACAAGTATCAACACTGATTATTTTCACTAAATACATGAAATGTAAAGTAAATAAATACTCCAAAGACAAGTTCATGTATTCTTCCTTCACGTGCTCATATCTGTATCACAATATTGTCACTTCACACCAAAAAAAATCTTATCTCCATGATATCATCAGTATGAATAACACTGTATTGCAACAAAGATCAGCACTCCAAATTTATCTTCTTAACCTGAACACTGCACACTTACCAAAAACTCATTAACGCATCAAGAGCAAAGGCATAATAATGCAGAAAATTCAAGCTAAAACACACAAAATTAGGGTTAACAAATACGAAATACTCAAGATTCTAACTAAAGATCAAGGGAGGTCATTCCATTGTCAAACCCTAAAAAGGTCACCAAGTTATTAATTAAATTCGTAACTTGAAACAACTTAACCTTGTGAGATTTCAAATAACTTTGACTTTTCACATAACACTTAAAAGATCATTTTCTAAACTTAAACAAATTAATGTCCATATCAGAAAATCTTCTTTTGTACAAATCACATAACCTCATCAAGAATTCAAATGAATGAATTCAGCAAAACATATACTCAACAGAATTTAAGTAGAATCTCTCGTGCAATAAGAACTTATGAAAATACTATTTTGACTCAATAAAATGAAAAATAAATCAGAATAAAAATTAATGTCCATATCAGAAAATCTTCTTTTGTACAAATCACATAACCTCATCAAGAATTCAAATGAATGAATTCAGCAAAACATATACTCAACAGAATTTAAGTAGAATCTCTCGTGCAATAAGAACTTATGAAAATACTATTTTGACTCAATAAAATGAAAAATAAATCAGAATAAAAATTACAGAATAGTAAACTAAGCTAAAACACACAAAATTAGGGTTAACAATTACGAAATACTCAAGATTCTAACCAAAGATCAAGGGAGGTCATTCCATTGTCAAACCCTAAAAGGTCACCAAGTTATTAATTAAATTCGTAACTTGAAACAACTTAACCTTGTGAGATTTCAAATAACTTTGACTTTTCACATAACACTTAAAAGATCATTTTCTAAACTTAAACAAATTAATGTCCATATCAGAAAATCTTCTTTTGTACAAATCACATAACCTCATCAAGAATTCAAATGAATGAATTCAGCAAAACATATACTCAACAGAATTTAAGTAGAATCTCTCGTGCAATAAGAACTTATGAAAATACTATTTTGACTCAATAAAATGAAAAATAAATCAGAATAAAAATTACAGAATAGTAAACTAAGCTAAACACTAGTTAACTTAATTTATTCATTATTCACATGTTACTTGGTTACTACTGATCAGATCAGATTAGCATTTACATAAGCCCAAAATTTGAGAAATGAATTCTCTTATTGTTATGTTATGAACAGTGATCCAAAAACGATTACCAATATGTTTGTCCTCTTAAACACTCGGTACTTCCAGTTTCCTTTGGGTTGTGGCACTTTCGTATTACTTGAGCCAAGGACAGTCACCATGTAACCTAGTAAGTTACTCATGCCACAATTTTAGTTTGCGAACTTATGTGCCCCATATTCAGATACACTGTCACAATCGACACAAGCACTAAGATTAAAACATTTGGTGACTAAAGTGAGAAAGTCCTTAAGAATCAAGTCAGCGGTGACAGGTCGGTGATTCCTCATGCGCAAAGCAACTTAACTTGACTCACGTACGGAAATATACTCAACATTGCATAATGCTAAGTACTTGCATATTTGTGACATTATTTTTAAAGCACTTATGAAAACCCGTGACTTTCGATGAGACCCGTGTAGCGAACTTTCTGACAACCTATCCCAAGTTGGAAGCTTTAGGTAGGCTAGGTATACAAAGACACCCCAAGGACTTACTTGTTCGAATCTCAAAGGCCACATTAGCTTCATATTTTCAACAGATTTATTTGATATTTGCATATCTTGTCACAAATATACATCCGAAAAAGCAATACATACACATATATGTATCCGAGACCTTCTTTATAAAGACCAAATATACATAATTACAATGCAAGATCTTTCATAAGATTTAAAGGACTTGTCTATTTTAAGAACAAGCATTCTCAGCCATATATCTAAATATGTTTCCCACAAGAACATTGTATACATTTAAGTTCTGATTAAAAAGAAACTTTGGTACTTTGTGCCTATCGATACATCATATAATGGTATCACTGAACTGAGCATTTTAAAGTAAAATTAAGTAGGCTTAAAAGCTAAAGTATCGTCACGTCTAACCATGTAGTGCAGTAACCTTACTTTTTTTTTTTTTTTTTTTTTGACACTATCTATATACGACTTGAACTACTAAGACGCAAAAAGAAAATTTAAGTTCTTTGAGAGAAATTAATCGGCATTCTTCATACCATTGAGTTGATATAACAACTCATGACGAGGTCTATCAAAAGCTTTAGTGTATAGATCAGCAAGGTTATCATCAGTAATAACCTTTTCTAAATGAATAAGCTTTTTCTCAAAACAGTCACGTAAAAAGTGATGCTTTATATTTATGTGCTTGGTGACTTTAAAGTTTTTTGGATTCTTAGTAATATCTATGGCAGACTTATTATCAATACAAATAGGAGAGTCTGAGATATCCATACCATAGTCGCGCAATTGTTGCTGTATCCAAAGTACCTGAGAACAACATTGACCAGCAGCTATGTACTCTGCTTCACAGGTAGACTGTGCAACAGATGTCTGCTTCTTGCACTGCCACGATATAATTCTCCCCCCTAAAAGCTGACATCCACCTGACGTTGATTTCCTATCCGAACTGCAGCCACCATAATCCGAATCAGTATAAGCTTTGAATTCAAAGGAACCATGCATGGGATACCAAAGCCCTAGACGAGGCTTGGCCTTCACATAACGAAGAATCTTTTTCGCAGCTTTCAAATGTGACTCTTTTGGATTAGCCTGATATCTAGCACACAAACAAACAGCAAAGGTAATGTCTGGACGTGAAGCCGTCAGATACATTAAGGAACCAATGATAGCCCGATATTGAGTTGCATCGACGTCTGGATCATTAGTCTTATCAAGTTCATTCATCTTTCGAAAGTTGATATGTCCCATTCTACGATGCCAGAGGAGAGATTCAGACTCATTTGCCTTGCTCAACAAACAGAGGGTATGAGTCCCTCGATAGCTACTGATCGCTCTCGAGATCGTCTATTGTTATGTCGTGAATGCGGAATCCTCACGAGATAACTAGTTTAATTAGTTATCGAATATATTGCCAATTATATGTAAATAACCAGCCGTTAACAAGGAAAGTACCACATACCACTTCATCGTTGTTCCTTGCGTCATCAACCGTCATTTGAAGAGCTCTCACTTTTGTTGCTGTCGTGGCGATCTTCTTTCCAACATTCTTCATCTGTGGACAATCGGCAATGAGATGACCCGTTTCTTGGCACTTGTAGCAACGAGTCTTGTCCCTACATTCAGTGGCAAGATGTCCCGACTTCCCACACTTATGGCACCTTCTTGTCTTGTCGGTACAATGCCCTTCATGAATTGTCTTGCAAAATGTACACCATGAACCATTCTTCTTTTTATCCTTGTCACCACTCGAACTACCACTTCCACGGAACTTCTTATTATTATTGTTATTGGAAGACCAATTTGACCTTCTTTTAAACCCCGACTTCTTATCATCACTCTTCTCAACCTTCTTGTCTGAAGCGAAATCATCGTCAAGCTTCTTAGACTCCTTGATAGCTTCAGTCAGAGTCTTGTGCTGCCTGCAGATACCTCGATAACTCGGAGGCAAACCATCAACATAGCAAGCAACCTGATCTGCATCAGTACGGAATAAGTGACCCACGAACTTCATCTTCTCCATGAAGGAACGAGCATACTCGTTGACCTTTCCGACTTCAGCCGTCAAGGCACGAAACTCCTTTTCCATCTTACGCTGCTCATGAACCCCAATATATTCCTCAATGAATTTCTGCTTAAAGTTAGCCCACGAGATAGCAGATACCATAGCTGGAGTCATCGAAATAGTAATGCTCTTCCACCAATCCCGAGCACCTTCTTTCAACATTCGACTAGCGCACAACACCTTCTTATCCTCGGGACAGTCACAGGCTTCAAAGACCATCTCTGTATCATCGAGCCATTCCATGCAACCCACTGCATTAAGGGTTCCATCAAACTTCTGACCTCCACACTTCTGGAAACTTTCAAACTTAAACCGAGGGGTTTGAACGACATTAGGAGTAACCACAACGGCATTTGCAGCGCCTGCACCTGGATGGACAGGTGGGGTAATGCTAGCAGTAGCTCCATCACGTCGGAAGTTGCGGTTGCGAGTGTTAACCATTTTCCGTTAATAAAAAGGTAGAGTCGATAAGCGCAAATTAAAGCAAAATGCTTGTTAAGATAAGGCTAAAACATATCATCGTAACGTAAACATCTCATAAGCCCTATCACACTCGCACTCGTCCCAACCCATCCTATATCATCTTTCATTAAACTAAGGCATCCTACAAATACCTAGCATGCATATCTTAAGTTTAAGTCCAAATCCTATGGTTAATAGGCCTTGGTTCACTTAAACCACTTCTCTGATACCAACTTGTAACACCCGTCGTTTAAAAATATGGGTTTTCAAAACTTTTCACCTAACGGTGTTAAATTGCGGAAGTAAAGACTGTAAAAGTCAAAACCGATAAAAACATTTCGGTTTCTGCATTTATTTGGTGTTACATGCCATATCAAACAATAGTTCAAATGAAAACCCAACGGTTGCCCAACATAAAACAACCGTTCACAAGTCAGAACATAAATTCGACATTAAGTACGAAATGTAAATAAATGTCTAAGCAAAGAATCGTCTATGGATAACTAAGGCTCCTTCAATGAATCTACCCAAGCTCACACATCCTTCATCTAATTCCATCAAGCTAAACCTGAGGGAACAACCACATTAAAGAAGCAAGTGTTAGCTATAAGAATAGCTAAGTAAGATAACACTTAATTAAAAGCATTTGTCCAATTAAAACAATCTTCATTATTAGACAAGTTTTATTAGGCACAACACACATCACACGTTCACACATATACTACATTTCGACTTCATATTAATTAGGATAATCATCCTAAATGTGCCTATCCTGCATTAGTTCACACATTGTCACACGTATCTTTGTTAACTGCATATAAGAGTGCCCTGCATCACACCCGACTGGATGATCAGTCAAAAGACTACTCATCTTACGTCGTTAAGGAGTGGCAAGCCAATCCAAGAGTAATCCGTATGTGGAGGTTGGTCAAACCTCTCGTATTACTCGCCCTGCGTTATAAGGACCATGTTGCGAGGAGCCACCCAAGCAACAACTGCATCAACGCACTCATCCGGCTGAGACAAGTACGGGTTAAGCTTAACACTTTCCCTGCATTAGTTTATGAGCTCAATTTCACACATATAGATTGGGTCCCTGCATTCCCAAACATTCACACACATATAGTCTAGGTAACACACATTCCTAGACATTCACACACTTTAACTTCATTACGTTTGGATCCTTAAACGTGCAAGTGACATAGTAACCTAGCAAGTCTAGTGAACTAGGCGTACAAGTCAAGCATGCATATCACATATCAACTTCATTTCTATATATCATGCATATCAAGATACTTCATTAAACTACATCAACTGCATAGCTACATACTACATTAAGCAATACTACATTACACTACAATAGGGACTGCATCTCAGGTCTCATGGTCAACTGCATAACCCATAATACCTCCCAAGTAACCCATATGCCCACATGCAATATAAAGATACCGAATGGAAGTGTTTACGATTTGAAACCAGCTTTTAGTTGATCCCCCAGCGTGTCAAAGTAGTGTATCTTACCTGGTAGTAGTGTATGCGCGCAAACAAATAGCTAATAGTGCTTATCAGTAATCCCCGACACCTATCGTACATTAACATATGAAATATAAGTCATTTGGGACTCAAACGAACTTAACAAACCTCACGAACTTAGTCTGGAAAATCCTTCTTACGAACTTAGCTACAGTTCTTACGAAGATAGTTTGTTCTTACGAAGATAGTTTGTTCTTACGAAGATAGTTTGTTCTTACGAAGATAGTTTGTTCTTACGAAGATAGTTTGTTCTTACGAAGATAGTGACTGCGTACGAAAATAGAAGCCTTACGAAGGTTATCTTCGTTCGAAGTGCAGAAACGTGTTTTTCGACCTTTTTCCAGAAAATGACCCCAAAACTCTTTAAGTACCGATCGAATTGACACAAAAACATTAATCTTTGATCATCAAAACATCTCTTATCAATCCAAATCGTTAAAACATCGTTTACAATCATTTTAGGCCAAATACTTGATTAAAACACATAAATTAACCAAGAACACAATGAAACCCTAATTCCTTTACAAACCCCTTTTCAATCAGATTTGATTCAACACACACGACTCATGATCTGAAAATACGATCAATGAATTGATTATTACCTACAAATGACAAATAGAATGCAAATACTCTTGACAATGACCACCAATTCACACACAAAACGACTTTTCGGCTTGAGATTTGATGAGAGAAGACTATGGAATGACTTAGGATCAGTTAGGGCTTGTTTAGAAGAAGTGAGATCTGCAAATAACCTCCTAATGACAGCCTCTAAGCTACTAATCCCGTTTTTGACTTTCCACACATGTCAAAACTAGTCCCTAGGCTTCCTAATCCTTCATTATTGGTCATAAACTTCTTTATTGCCCATATACAACATTAACCCTTCATTAAATGTCACTACATAGACATAATTTCTTCATATTTCACACATTTATACTACATTAACATTTAGGTTTTCAAACCTCACACATAACACACATTAACTACGTATATGCATATATTCACACTAGACTTAACGACACACATGAGGTTGACTTAACAGTGTTAGTCAAATCTTAAAGAAAAGTTTGGGATGTTACAACAAACATCATATATAAACATATATATAACACCAAAACATGTAATCGATCATTACTAAAACATCAAGTCCATAATCTATCAATTACACATATATAAATAAGACTAATCAAATCTAAGTTGCTGTTGTCACATCAACATGCATCAACAAACTCCCCCTTGACAGCAGCATCTTCGATTTCTTCAGTCTTCAAAAATATCTTCATCATCCATCAAATAACAATCGCTTGCTATTTGCATGAATATTTTCATGTAAGCAGACTTGGAGAATCTTACGATATCGATCTTCTTCATTCTTCCAAAATGGTAAAAATGAACATTCAGTATCGTATAATTTCCTCTGATCATTTCTTGAGAAGTTAACCAACTGCATTGGATCATACATCCTTCTCAGCAACATCTTCTTCTTCGAGTCTGCATACATTTTGGCTTCACCAGAATTTCAATCAATCTCCCAATTATCCATTTTATCCAAGACATCTTGTGCCCATTTCTTGGCAGGGACTTTGATCATACACTTGATATCACGTTGAATATACTCAACGCTTTTATCTGGCTTAACCACCTTCTTCTTCCGTCTTGGTTCAATATGAAACTTTGGTTTCTCAGAGTCTTTCATATTCGATCTCAACTTGAAATCTTCATGAAGATTCTTACCAACCACATCAGCAAGACCATAACCACTTGGATTGATAATCCTGTTATTTCCAAGTTCATGTAAGTCTTCTTCACACAAACTTCTGAAATGTCTCTCACGCCATGCTAGATACTGACAACCTTCTGGTCTTTTAAGAACAAACAGCTTCAGTTCTTCATCATAGAACCAACTCCAGATTATTGTCTTATATTTTGCAGCATCTTTATCTGAGATGTGAGTCCAATACATGATGGGTTTCATAGTATCCCATGTGACTATATATTCATTAATTCTTTGCCCAGGCACAAGTCGATCAATCTCATGTAGTGGATCATCTTCTCTGAGAGGTACAGGATAATCATTTGGATCAAAAGGTCTTGTCAAGTTGATTTCCCAGTGGAAAGGAATCAATGCATCATCAATCTTAGCATATACCACAAAGTTTAAAACTTTAGCGGTGCTACTAATTGGAGCTTGAAGCATTCTTTCCTTAACTTCTTTTCTCTTGAACTCTAACACTTTTCTTTCTTCTATAGATGGATCTTCAGGAATTGAGTCCCAAACATCATCAAACCCATAAGGTTTCTTGAATATGTTTAGATCCGGTTCAGGAACAAACTCACCCTCCTCAAGTTCATCACCATCAAAGAATAATTCTGCATCATCTGTATCATCTATTAAGATTACACAAAATGATCACCAGAATACAATGAATAATCATGATAATAATAATAAAGATGAAATATAATTGCATTGAAATAAGATAGATTACATTCACATGTCGTAAACTTATTACATGAAACCTAATATACACTTTATCAATCTTTATCAAAATCATAAGTTGAATCAAGAATCAGAATCAGAATCAGATTCCAAGGCTGTTTGCCTTTGAATCTGTAATTCTTTTCCTCTTTCAGTTTCTGCTTCTTGCTATTTATCTAATAAGTTATCAAATACAGAATGAAAAGCATTTTCTTCGGTATTACAGTCATGTCCAAATTTTGCCTTAACTTCACGCTTTAATCGTTCAGTTTCAGCTTCAACCTGATCATCACTTAAATAATCAATCGATTTCGAAGAATTACCTGAGTCAAGTGCTTCAATAACTTCAGCATCACGAGGAGCACTTGATCCACCCGCACCAGAAGTACCAGTCTGGGTAGTATCCTTTCCTGTCTCCCCCTGAGTCTCAACACCTTTTCCTTTGTCAGAAACTGGGTGAGAATCAAACCTATTACCAGCATTATCAGCATCATCATCATCATTCTGACGTCTTGGCTGAACTGCTGATAATCTGCAAACTTCTTCAGGAACATCTCCCCCTTGATTCTTGACCCAGTTTATTAAAAAGGTCAAAGTACCTCGAACATTCGTAAGATCAGACTCTAATGTATCAACATGAGCCTGAAGAACATCGATACGCCTAACTAGGGAGTAATCTGAAGGAATAGGAGGAAAAGTAGGCAATCTGGGCAATATTGGTATGGCAGGAGGCAACAGTGGACGCAACGTTACATTACCGGCAACAGAAGCAACCGGTGCTGTAGAGACAGCAGGAATAGCAGCAGCAGCTGTAGATACTGAAGTAGCCTCAGAAATTCGTGCACGCTTAGCTCTGCGATAAGTAAGAGGAGCATCCAGTGTCCTCTTAGATCCAACAGTACTTGTACCTTCATGAAATGGACTTGGTGCCATATCTCTATGTTCCACTTCTTCTTGATAATCAAGTACAGCTTCTTGTTCAGCACCATCATCCTGATTAACTTGAGAATCATGTTCATTATGAACGGATTGATCCATATCAGAAGAAACAGGAGAAGAATGACATGCCTTACTCCGACGCTCTCGGCGTAAAGCACCAGATACACCTTCTCGAGAAAAGTGATGTGAATGATCACTTCCTGACTCAGCATTGACATCATGAGCCAACTTAGTGCGATGCTCATTACTAGAATCAGCAGCGACACTATCATATTCATCTGTGTCTGCTTCAACTACATCATCACCACCATCATTCCCATTATCAGAGTCATCAGAATCACCATTAGAACCATCATCTGAACTCTCTTCATCCGCATGATCAGAATCGTCTTCATCATCCACTAACATATCATCCTCAAAACGAGATCGATAATTTGGATTAATCAAATGACCAAACAGTGGTGGATCATTAAGACCAGCCACATTTCTAGTGTTGGCTTCTAGATCAGCAAATAGACGTAAAGGCCAAGCATGTGGTGCATAGCGAGGACCTTGATCAAATACCAAATCCGGACAAAAATGTCTAACGATTGCCATAACAAAGCGAGGATATAATAGAAACCTATTTTTCTCTTTGGCATTGATTTGACCAATAAACTCTTGATAGAAGTATGTCGAAAAAGGATAAGGTCGATTATAGACCAAGGCAACCATCTGCGAAGAAATCTGAGCAGAAAGCTGATCAAATCCAGCTTTACGATTGCTCAGACTTACCAACAAAGCGTAAGCTAGATATCTTCAACGTCCTTGGAATCCACTTTTGTCAAAAGGAAGCTTTATTTGACCAACATATCCCATTCTTTGAAAACACCTACGAATAAGGTCAAAGTCATAAGCCAATTCTACTGATTCGTCTGGTTCTTCACCTAATTGTAGAATATCATGAAGCATCGCAGCATTGAAATCAAATGTGATTCCTTCAACAGTTGCACGAACAAAACTACGACCATTAACCATGACCTGATGAGCAGTCCTCCAGAAGGCATCAATATACTGCCTAATCAGTCTAGGTGAATCACAAAATGCAAAAGAAAGCCTAGAACGAGCAACAAAATCAAACATCTCATGATAACGTTCACAATTATGCTGATCTGGATCAAGATTTAAGGCAAGATTGTGCTTCTTAACGAACTGACGTGGAGCAAGAGCCATTTCTGCAAAACAAGTCATAATTTAAAAACAATTATAGGATTAGCACAAGAATTGAATTGCAGGCTTAGATGAACTTAATCAATAATTTCATAAGTTGAGACTGTACGAAATTACTCTTTAAGTTCGTTAGTTAAAAAAACGAAAATAGGTGTTAAGTTCGTAGACAATAAACGAAAGCTAACTTCGTAGACATTCTGAACAGCAGTTGGTTCCAAAATCAAATATTTGATTTTAAGAAAATTTGATTAACACTTGATTTGCCCGAAATTAGTTACAAAACATTTGTATCAATTAAATGAAGCATAACCCACTTCGATTTTACAAACGAATTAAAGATCCAATGAGTTAAAATCAAAAATGAAATTAAACCCTAGAACCTAAAATATTTATAAAACTGATTGAGTTCATGTAAAAATTGGACAAAAACAAGAATCGAGAATTGGGGATTTGTGAATGACGATGCTCAATAATATACCTGAATCACTTATTTCAACAACAATCGAGACAACAAGCAGAGAATCAAATGAAATCAAGTGATTTAATTGATGAAAATATAGGGGTTTATTTAGCTTAAATTCGTTTTTCTTTAAGAATGAAGGCAATGAGGAAGATAAAACGAACTAAGTTGATATTTATATAGATGATTAAAAGATGGGTCAAAACGGGTCGGTTAGGAATTCGGTCGAAAATATGTAAGAACGAAGTTAAACTTCGTAAGATCAACTGGAACGAAGATAATACTATCTTCGTTAAAAACAAGAAAAACGAAAATAGGTGTTAAGTTCGTAGACAATAAACGAAAGCTAACTTCGTAGACATTCTGAACAGCAGTTGGTTCCAAAATCAAATATTTGATTTTAAGAAAATTTGATTAACACTTGATTTGCCCGAAATTAGTTACAAAACATTTGTATCAATTAAATGAAGCATAACCCACTTCGATTTTACAAACGAATTAAAGATCCAATGAGTTAAAATCAAAAATGAAATTAAACCCTAGAACCTAAAATATTTATAAAACTGATTGAGTTCATGTAAAAATTGGACAAAAACAAGAATCGAGAATTGGGGATTTGTGAATGACGATGCTCAATAATATACCTGAATCACTTATTTCAACAAAAATCGAGACAACAAGCAGAGAATCAAATGAAATCAAGTGATTTAATTGATGAAAATATAGGGGTTTATTTAGCTTAAATTCGTTTTTCTTTAAGAATGAAGGCAATGAGGAAGATAAAACGAACTAAGTTGATATTTATATAGATGATTAAAAGATGGGTCAAAACGGGTCGGTTAGGAATTCGGTCGAAAATATGTAAGAACGAAGTTAAACTTCGTAAGATCAACTGGAACGAAGATAATACTATCTTCGTTAAAAACAAGAAAACGAAAATAGATGTTAAGTTCGTTGGGTAACAATAAACGAAAGCTAACTTCGTAGACATTCTGAACAGCAGTTGGTTCCAAAATCAAATATTTGATTTTAAGAAAATTTGATTAACACTTGATTTGCCCGAAATTAGTTACAAAACATTTGTATCAATTAAATGAAGCATAACCCACTTCGATTTTACAAACGAATTAAAGATCCAATGAGTTAAAATCAAAAATGAAATTAAACCCTAGAACCTAAAATATTTATAAAACTGATTGAGTTCATGTAAAAATTGGACAAAAACAAGAATCGAGAATTGGGGATTTGTGAATGACGATGCTCAATAATATACCTGAATCACTTATTTCAACAAAAATCGAGACAACAAGCAGAGAATCAAATGAAATCAAGTGATTTAATTGATGAAAATATAGGGGTTTATTTAGCTTAAATTCGTTTTTCTTTAAGAATGAAGGCAATGAGGAAGATAAAACGAACTAAGTTGATATTTATATAGATGATTAAAAGATGGGTCAAAACGGGTCGGTTAGGAATTCGGTCGAAAATATGTAAGAACGAAGTTAAACTTCGTAAGATCAACTGGAACGAAGATAATACTATCTTCGTTAAAAACAAGAAAACGAAAATAGATGAGACGAAGTTAATATTATCTTCGTAAGAACAAATTTGTACTAAGCCAATTTTCTTAAGATCAATACTGAACGAAGTTAATACTATCTTCGTAAGAACAAATTTGTACTTAGAAAATTTTTCCAGATTCTTCATCACGAACTTTCCACGATGCAACCCTTTGACCTAATCCTGTACATAGCAAAAACTCGTTAAAAGCAACTTGTTCATGCCTTGTACCAAGAAGTACCATCATCCAAAATCATTAGCATAATGTAAGTATTTGACAAACATTATAATCTTGAATAAGGATAAAACCCCAAGGTCTAAAACCAACCAGCAACAAACCTGAAAATAATCAATTGACATATTAACAACATTACCAACCATGACCATGATACGGAGAGCATTTCTCTAATCATTGAAATGCTTGACGGCAAACCATCTTGAAACACTTAAGTCCCATATTAGATGCCGTCTACAAAACAAACAAACAATGAATAGTCTAAAAATCCAATGAAGAACTTAGTAAAGTTTCCGAAATCATGTCATAAGTCAAGGTACAAACATTAAAAGAAACAAGTATCAACACTGATTATTTTCACTAAATACATGAAATGTAAAGTAAATAAATACTCCAAAGGCAAGTTCATGTATTTTTCCTTCACGTGCTCATATCTGCATCACAATATTGTCACTTCACACCAAAAATCTTGTCTCCATGATATCATCAGTATGAATAACACTGTATTGCAACAAGGAGCAGCACTCCAAATTTATCTTCTTATCCTGAACACTGCACACTTACCAAAAACTCATTAACGCATCAAGAGCAAAGGCATAATAATGCAGAAAATTCAAGCTAAAACACACAAAATTAGGATTAACGAATACGAAATACTCAAGATTCTAACAAGAAAATCAAGGGAGGTCAATCCATTGTCAAACCCTAAAATGTCACCAAGTTATTAATTAAATTCGTAACTTGTAACAACTTAAACTTGTGAGATTTCAAATAACTTTGACTTTTCACATAAAATTTAAAAGATCATTTTCTAAACTTAAACAAATTAATGTCCATATCAGAAAATCTTCTTTTGTACAAATCACATAACCTCATCAAGAATTCAAATGAATGAATTCAGCAAAACATATACTCAACAGAATTTAAGTAGAATCTCTCGTGCAATAAGAACTTATGAAAATACTATTTTGACTCAATAAAAAGAAAAATAAATCAGAATAAAAATTACAGAACAATAAACTAATCTAAACACTAATTAACTTAATTTATTCATTATTCACATGTTACATGGTTACTACTGATCAGATCAGATTAGCATTTACATAAGCCTACTAGCGAGAAATAATTCTCTTATTATTAGTTATGAACAGTGATCCAAAAACGATTACCAATATGTTTGTCCTCTTAAACACTCGGTACTTCCAGTCTCCTTTTTGGTTTGTGGCATTTTCGTATTACTTGAGCCAAGGACAGTCACCATGTAACCTAGTAAGTTACTCATGCCACAATTTTAGTTTGCGAACTTATGTGCCCCATATTCAGATACACTCTCATAATCGAAACAAGCACTAAGATTAAGACATTTGGTGAGTAAAGTGAGAAAGTCTTTAAGAATCAAGTCAGCGGTGACAGGTCGGTGATTCCTCACGCGGAAAGCGACTTAACTTGACTCACGTACGGAAATATACTCAACATTGCATAATGCCAAGTACTTGCATATTTGTGACATTAATTTTACTTTAAAGCACTTATGAAAGCCCGTGACTTTCTATGAGACCCGTGTAGCGAACTTTCTGACAACCTATCCCAAGTTGGAAACTTTAGGTAGGCTAGGTATACAAAGACACCCCAAGGACTTACTTGTTCGAATCTCAAAGGCCACATTAGCTTCATATTTTCAACAGATTTATTTGATATTTGTATATCTTGTCACAAATATACATCCGAAAAAGCAATACATACACATATATGTACCCGAGACCTTCTATATAAAGACCAAATATACATAATTACAATGCAAGATCTTTCATAAGATTTAAAGGACTTGTCTATATTAAGAACAAGCATTCTCAGCCATGTATCTGAATACGTTTCCCATAAGAACATTGTATACATTTAAGTTCAGATTATAAGGAAACTTTGGTACTTTGTGCCTATCGATACATCATATAATGGTATCACTGAACTGAGCATTTTTAAAGTACAATTTGGTAGGCTTAAAAGCTAAAGTATCGTCACGACTAATCATGTAGAGCAGTAACCTTACTTAATTTATTATATATATATGTCACACCCCGTTGTAGCGGAAATACAGGGTTAACAAAGAATTGCGTACTAATCAGAAGGTAAATAGAGATTACATCCATTAATCCAAATACGAGTTTATTACAAGTATAATCGTTCAGATGTGGACCCCAATACACGGATACAAACTATCCTCAATTGGAAATGGGCCCACTTAATACAATAATAACATCTGGACAACTAAGTACAATTAGGACTAATAAAACGATAGTCCTCAGAGGTCTGACGCTAATTGTACGTCCAATGTTCAAAAGATGGCTTCAAAATGCCAAATACGCTTCCAATACTTACTGTTGGTTCCCTGAAAAGCATGAAATTTGAGAGGATCAACTATCGAAATAGTTGGTGAGTTTACAGTATGTTTGACCAATGTTTAACCGTCATTGATTTCAAAGCAATGACGTGTAGTTATAAAAGACCAGACAGTCAGTATATCAAATCTGACAACATTTTTATAACAAAACAGTCAGTATATCAAATCTGACACATCTCTTTTACTTTATAACAAGACCGCCAGTATATCTAGATCTGGACACCTCTTGTATCACAATTTATAATAAGATAGTCAGTATATCAAATCTGAACTCATCTTATATCAAGTCAATCAGTATATCTAGATCTGATGACAGCATATGACAGCCGGGAGCCAAGTCCGACAGTATCAGTCACTATGCTACATTGCTTCGCACAGGATTTCCCTCTAAAATGGGGTGCGCACCACAACAATGTTTATGACTAGCATATGACAGCCGGGAAAACAACATCCGACAGTATCAGCCAACATGCCTCGCACAGGATTTCCCTCTAAAATGGGGTGCGGACCATAACCAAGACAGTCAAGAACTAAGTCTGACAATACAACCACTAGGGTTCCATAACAATGATAACTACAGGGACAACATTTTAGTTCGTCAAACACAAAGAAACATTTTTATCAGCCATCATACGGCAATTCAACGTCATTTTATCCAACATTTAATAAATGACACGTATACACATTTTCACAGCCTCAACATGGCAAATTTAAGTCAAATGATCTAAGTATCCAAATCACATGGCATACTCACAAAACAATCATTTATTTAACAAATCGTGTATACTATAACACATGCTTTTCAGGCCCAAAGTAAAAGGAAAAGGGCGCCATAAACTCACCTTAGCGATCTAGTGCTAAAAGGTGCAAAGTAGCTCGAGAAGATTCAACAATCAGTTCTCCACGTTATCCAAAACCTATGATATCATTACCAATAATGAGGATCAAATCTCTTGACGACGAGTATCCTACGTACAACTACTTAGCTATAGACCCTAGAATGCCTTGGCCGAGAATGTGATTCAATGTTCAATATTATGTAGCTTTAGTTGGTAACATCAATGACCTAGTCATTATAAAGTAGTATAAAATACCATAATGTCAACCCTACAACCTTGAACAAGTTGATTTAGCATGATTAAGTCAAGTCATAAGTCCCTAAACACATTTACAACTTAAATGAGTGTGAACATGACGCATTCGACTTGACCCTTTTTGAAATGAGAGAAGTTTCATACAAGAAGAGTGTTATTTCTAGAAACTAGATTCTCTTACGATTCCAACGATAGGTCATACAACTTATTTGGACTTACGGATTAAAAGTTATTAACGTTTGAAAATTGACGCGCAAACTTTTACAGGGGGTATCCACTGCGCCGCAGTGAGCCAGAACCATGCTCACTGCGCCGCAGTGGGCTAAATCGAACCCAGACCAGAGCCTAGGCACTGCGCCGCAGTGGGCTAAGGCTAAGCCACTGCGCCGCAGTGGCCCTGTCCTGCTGTCTGCACCAGCAGTTCAAAAAATGCAGGAAACCAAACCCAAAACCCTTCAAACTCGACCCAAAACAAATCAAAACGACTCGTAAGAGTTTGTAACTCAATTTGAAGCCTAACCAAACATCATTAACCATAAATACACATAACCCAACCCATAATTTCATCCATAACATCATCGAATCTTCCGAAACGATCAAATCAAACCAAAACCCTATTTAAACCCTAATTCCATTTTTAAGTCGTTTTAGGCCATGTAGAAACTCGAAATGACTAGAAAAGAGTAAGTAAACATAAATAGACGCAAAAGGGATGATTTAGACTTACCAAAAATTGATGTTCTTGAAGATAATTTAAGAAGATGATATAACTTCAAATGATATAGCTTTTAAGATCTTTCAATCCTTCCTTTGCCAAAAACTAGATTTTTTTGATGATGATAAGAGATTGAGAGAGTTTTGAGAGTAAGAGTTTTTGTGTGGTGTGTGTGTTTGAATGTGTGTGTGTTGGTCGATCAAAAGAAAGAAAGGAGGGAAAAAGGGGGGGTGTTTTACTCCCTGCCTCTCATTTCATTTTCCAGCCCATGTGGCTCATTTGGGATATTTTATATCCCCAAATTTAGTAAAATGCTTACGATTAAATACCGTTTGACCAAAAGGTTAAAATGTAAAGTAAAGGTATTTTCCTTCGTCTTATTTTAGTTAAGACAAGTAAATAAAACTTTATCAAACTAACTTTAGAAATATTAAGTTTAGACAGTCTAATTACTGTGCAAAATTCATAACCTTTAAATATCTCATTTAAAGTTATTTTAAGACTCGGCATTCCGTCTAAATAGCTAATAGTCTACGTCATAAGGATACATCTAATTGAACCATATCAAATGTTCAATTAACTAATAATTTCTACGTCATAATCTCTAAATTAGACGAAATTATATTAATGATCGAGATTAGGACTAACCGTTGTTAATAAATTACGAGTTGTCACAGCATCCCCGACTTCTAAGGATTTCGTCCCGAAATCAAGTCTTGCTTAGTAAAAAGATGAGGATACTTATCCCTCATAAAGTCCTCACGTTCCCAAGTCAAGTCTGGTCCGTGTTTTGAGTTCCATCGAACTTTGACCAACTTGATACGACTTCGTCTAAGCTGTTTGAGCTGTTGGTCTAAAATTTCAACAGGCTCCTCTACAAATTGAAGAGAGTCATTCACTTGCAACTCTTCCACAGGTACAACCAATGTTTCATCAGTTAAACATTTCTTTAGATTCGATATATGAAATGTGGGATGAACATGTTCAAGCTCCTGGGGTAAATCGAGCTTATAAGCCACGGAACCAATCCTTCGAACAATTTCGAATGGTCCGATATAACGAGGACTAAGTTTTCCTCTCACGCCAAAACGTGCAGTGCCTTTCCAAGGTGACACTTTCAACATAACTTTATCACCCACTTGAAACTCAAGGGGTTTCCTTCTACGATCTGCATAGCTCTTCTGGCGATCCTGAGCCGCCTTCAGCCGTGCCCTAATTTCAACAATCTGGTCAGTAGTCTTCTGAACCAGTCCATACTTGTACAAACGACGCTCACCAGTATCGAGCCAACAAACAGGCGATCTACATTTTCGTCCGTACAAAGCTTCAAAAGGCGCACACTTTATGCTTGTGTGATAGCTGTTATTATATGAAAATTCAGCTAACGGCAAAAAGGTATCCCAGCTACCTTTGAAATCGATAACACATGCCCGAAGCATGTCTTCTAACGTCTGAATGGTACGCTCACTTTGCCCGTCCGTTTGTGGATGGTAAGCCGTACTCAATTTCAACTGAGTGCCCAAAGCGTCTTGAAATATCTCCATGATTGAGAAGTAAAACGACCATCACGATCCGAGATAATAGACACAGGAACACCATGAAGTGATACGATCTTCTCAATATATAATTGAGACAATTTCTTTATTTTCCAATTCTCCCGTATGGGAATGAAGTGTGCAGACTTCGTCAATCGGTCAACAATGACCCAAATAGTATCATAACCCTTCAAGGTTCGAGGTAACTTCGTAATGAAGTCCATAGTAATCTGTTCCCATTTCCAGTCCGGAATTTGGGGTTGCTGGAGCAGCCCAGAAGGCTTTTGATGCTCTGCCTTAACCATTGAACAATTTAAACACTTTGAAACATACGTGGCGATATCTCTTTTCATACCAGGCCACCAATAAAAATCCTTTAACCCATGGTACATTTTGTCAGCACCAGGATGGATTGAATACTTAGATCGATGACTCTCGTTCATCAAGAGTTCTCTAAGCCCATTATACTTGGGAATCCACACTCTGCCCTTGACATGTCGGATCCCATCACCATCCAATTTAAATAACCGTTCGGCATTCCACAATGTTTCCTTCTCGATACGCCCTGGTTGTAAGGCCTCATTCTGATCATCTAAAACTCTATCCCTTAATGATGAGCCAAGGTAAGAACTTGCTCTTGTTATGACAGATAGTGAAATTCTATCTTTTCGACTTAGCGCGTCAGCAACAACATTTGCTTTACCGGGATGATATTTGAGTTCACAATCATAATCACTGAGTAATTCTACCCATCGCCTTTGTCTCATATTCAGCATTTTCTGATCGAAGATATGCTGAAGACTTTTGTGATCTGTGAATACCGTACATTTTGTACCATACAAGTAGTGCCTCCAAATCTTTAAGGCAAAAACAACCGCTCCGAGTTCAAGATCGTGGGTTGTGTAATTCTTTTCGTGGGTTTTTAGTTGTCTGGAAGCGTAAGCAATGACCTTACCCTCCTGCATAAGTACACATCCCATTCCCTGATGGGATGCGTCACAGTATACCACGAAGTTTTCAATTCCATTCGGTAACGCTAAAATAGGAGCATTACATAGCTTGTCTTTCAACGTTTGAAATGCTTTTTCCTGGGCATCCTGCCACATAAATTCCTTGGTCTTTTGAGTTAACAACGTCAAAGGTTGGGCAACCTTTGAGAAGTTCTCAATAAATCTCCTATAATATCCAGCCAATCCAAGAAACTGGCGGATTTCTGTCGGAGTCTTAGGGGCTTCCACTTCTTTATTGCTTCAATCTTAGATGGATCTACGTGGATCCCATCCCTGTTCACTACATGACCCAAGAAGTGTACTTCCCTAATCCAGAATTCACATTTTGAGAATTTCGCGTACAACTTTTGATCCTTGAGCAGTTGCAGAATGGTTCTTAGATGACCTTCATGTTCGTCTTTATTCCTTGAGTATATCAGTATGTCGTCAATGAATACAATGACAAACTTGTCAAGATACGGTCGACATACTCGATTCATTAAGTCCATGAACACAGCAGGTGCATTGGTTAAGCCAAACGGCATAACCAAAAACTCATAATGTCCGTAACGAGTTCTGAAGGCTGTTTTAGGAATGTCCGTCTCTCTGACTCTGAGTTGATGATACCCAGATCTGAGATCAATCTTGGAAAAGTGTGATGCACCTTCCAATTGGTCAAACAAGTCGTCAATACGAGGTAAAGGGTACCTGTTCTTGACAGTCAACTTGTTCAGTTCTCTGTAATCAATACACATACGCATAGAGCCGTCTTTCTTCTTCACAAATAGGATCGGAGCTCCCCAAGGTGATGAACTTGGACGAATTAGTCCTTTAGCTAACAACTCTTGAAGTTGTTCGGAACAATTCTTGCATTTCTGATGGCGCAAGACGATAGGGTGCCTTGGCCACGGGTGCAGCTCCAGGGACCAAATCTATACCAAACTCAACTGGCCTGTGAGGTGGAAGTCCCATCAAATCTTCAGGAAACACCTCTGGAAAATCTCTAACTACTGGAATATCCTTCATGTCTTTATCCTTTGATTTTCTTTCTACTACTAATGCTAAGAAAGCAGGGTGTTCTTTTTGTAAATACTTATTTGCTTTTATCGCCGATACTAAGATCAATTTCTTTCCCGATTTGTCTCCTTGCACTACTAGGGTTTCGCCTTTCGGTAGGGGTATTCTAACAATCTTCTCATAACAACTTATATCAGCTCTAACTTTAGATAACCAGTCCATACCGATGATTACATCAAAACTACTTAGTTCTATAGGAATTAGGTCAATTTTAAAAGTTTCACCGGCCAATATCAAATTGCAGTTTACTAAATGATCTTTAGCAATATACTTCTGACCGTTTGCATATTCAACAATATAAGTGTCTTTCATGGGGATAGCTATTATGCCAAAACGAGACTTAAATTCTAAGGATATGAAACTTTTATCAGCACCAGAGTCGAATAGCACAAATACGTAATGATTATTGAGTATGAATGTACCTATCACAACGTTGGGATCACGTCGTGCATCAGCAGCATCCAAAGCAAACACTCGACCTCTGCCTTGTCCTCCTTGATTCCTAGCTTGAATGTTCCCCGCATTGTTCCTCACGGGAACTATAGCATTGTTGTTCGGGGCTTGATTAAGTCTTGGACACGCTGGTCGGAAATGAGTCTCACTTCCACATTCATAGCATTGATTTGGTATCTTCTCCTTACAGAACCTTGCCATATGCCCCGTCTTTTTACAACGGCGGCAAGTAGGACAATTTCCCATATGACGAATGCCACACCTGTTACATCTTGTGTCTGTGTTAGAGCACGTTAAGTGCATAAATTGTTGTCCGATGCAATAATTCTAAAAGGCTGAGAAATTCGTACATATATGTCTTACGAACTTTAAGTTCGTAAGAACTAATAAGTTCGTAAGTATATGCCAAACGAACTTTAAGTTCGTAAGAACTAATAAGTTCGTATGGCCCAGCACAGTTTGTACGAGTTTGACAGCCCAGCCCATGTTCAGCCTATAAATAGAGATCTTAGGTTTAGGTTTTCAGTTGATGATTTAGTTGCAACGTTAGTCATTCACTAGGTTCTCAAGGTAGAGATTTATACCTTGAGATGCCGCCCAAAGAATCAGATGTCTACTCGTTTTATGTATTGTAATCTTATGATTAATACAAGATTTGAGTTTTATACATCTGAATTTATCTCCTGTTCTTATTATCTTCTTGTGTATTTTCGTGTTCATCACCATTTTCATCATATAAACCTAAAGACGATTATAGATGGATTCCGCACATCTATGATTGTATAGATCTCGTGTTAAACGATCCTGGAACGTGTCTCAACACGTTTTCCACAGTCTGCGCCTGGGTTCCTCTTGATATCTTGAGGGACCACTGCAAAGTTTCTGGCAGCTTTATACCTCTTGCCATTTCCACCATTTCGAAACCACTACCAGACGCATGATCACTCCTTCTCTTGCTCAGTTCAGTTCCAACAGAAGAACCAGTGGTTCTTTTCAAATCTATCACCATCCGATTGGTTGCACTAACTGCCGCTTGAAGAGTCAAGGGGTTAAAAGCGGCTACCAACCTTCGGATGTCAGGTGACAATCCATAGCAGTATCTTTCAACTAACTTCTCCTCCGTATCCACCATACGAGGAACTAGTCTTGTCAGCTCATGGAAACGAGTAGTGTATTTCTCGTTGTCCAATCCAATCATAGTATGATTCCAGAATTCACCCTCCATTTTCTGTACTTCCTCTCGCGGACAGTACTTTTCCATGAGCATCCTTTTAAAGTTCAACCAAGGTATGCTATATGCCGGCTCTCGGCCACGAGTCCTAATCTGCTCGTTCCACCATGACAGAGCGTGCTTTTGAAATTGAGTGGAAGCATATTCCACTTTGTGTTCTTCAGCACAACGGCTGATATGAAGCACCGCCTCTATACTCTCTAACCAGTTGATTAGACCTACCGGACCCTCGGTACCATTAAATTCTTTTGGTTTACAATAAGTGAAGGTCTTGTAGTCAGTCCCGTGCAGATGCACTCGAGGAATAACTTGTTCAGCAGTGGGCTCGACATTGTTACTGTTGTCAGCATGATGGTTATTATTGGCATTCAAGCTCGCCGTGATCTGGGCGACTAGAGTAGGCATAGCAGCCAACAACTGTTGTGTCACAAATGCTGCCATATTATTATCCCCACCAGTATTTGGGGTAGGTCCAGGGCCAGTGTTCACCTGGACAGCAGCAGCCTCCGGCCTTTGCTGAATCACAGGTTCTTCCTGTTCAGCATCAGTATTCAAAGGGGTTGATCGAGTAACTCTCCTTGGAGCAGCTTTCTTAACTGGAGCCTTTTTCGGGATCTTACTTTTCGTCTTGGGAGCCATCTATCCTTAACATGGACAAGATGTAATTTAGAGGTTTTCTCGTAAGAATAACACAGAATGTAGCTTTTCAAGACATAAGGGGCATTAAACACATGTCACAAATTACCGACTTACTTGAACTCATTATCTAAACAAGACAAGAAATATAGTTCACTACATTTCTAGAATTGAAATGAGCAAGCAATGTAGCCTGAACAAGTAGGTAAGCCAAAGAACGATCATATTTCGTTTATACTTAAAACTTTTTACATAGTCTGACTTGTACATTTCCAAAATCTTGTGGGAAAACTACATCCACAATCCAAATCATGTGGGAACAACATCCACGATGATACATTACACAGTCAGCACAGTACTATCCGAAATACGTGGGAAATACATCCACCAAAAAGATTACAACTCAAATACAGAAGTATGAGTTGTCAAATGTTCTAAGGCTTACAATACGTTACCACTACAACTACTGATTACATCCTGAAAAGAACTACAACAAGCAACGCCACCACCAAGACCACCACGACTGACAGTATCCAGATCATCCTCCCAATAGCTTCCTTCCCTTCCCTAGCAACAGTCATAGCCTCAGCCGCCTGATGATAAGCCCCGGTCAACGCCTGAGCTTGATTCTCTAGATTCTCCCTTGTACAGATGAGGGAATTGTTCATCCTTGACAATTGTCGGCGATAATATTCCGACCTATCAGCTGCAGATGCAACTGGCATAACGGCACTTGGATTGGGGACAGGCACTCTGGAGGGACCCGCAGCATACGGATCTCCCTGAAAGAATGAAAGACCAAGTCTACAGTTGCCCTGAACTGGTGCAGAAGGACCAGGAGCATAAGGGTCTCTAGGAGCATAAGGTATACGAGATCCCTCGATAATCCTCCTCTGATATGGAGATACCCGTGTTACAGATGATTGAACATGGATAGACACATGTTCACCTCCAGATTCGCTGGATGATGATATCAAATTGATAGGGCGAGATTCATTACCCGATTCCTCCATAGGTTCCTCTTCATATGAGTCAGGAATACAAGGAATGGAGTTTGCCACAACTGGAACTGGAGGTGTACTAGGTACAACAGCATTAGAGCTAACTCCGTCCGACATGACTATTCTGAAAGGACAGTCAAAGAATCCATATAAGTCTGATGGATAAGACAATTCGAATCAATTGAATGAGACAGTACGCAACAAGAGTTTCAAAGAGATCTTTGTCTAGATTATACACATTCGATTTGGGTTTCTATTAGCAACATATCTCAAATGCTTATATATAGGGTCACCCGCAGCCTTCCCACCACATTTTCAATATGTTGTTAATATAATCCAAACTATCACGTATATAAATCTTATGTATACACATACGAGTTGAGTTTCTATTCCTAACATACCTTCAATGCTTATGTATAGGGTCACCCGCAGCCTTCCCACCACATTTACAGTATGTTGTGAATATAATTCAACTAACACGTATATACAAAATTTAAGATATTTATTTCGAGCCTTATACTATTTTACATAATCGGGACGTAGTTGATCGGGTTAGGTCTAATTATTGACAAATAGTATAACTCTCGAGATAACTATCCTAAACCTTAAAGACTTAGATTTCTTATTTGAAACGACCATGGCTATAGATTGAGTTATTCACGAGGAATAACTCCGTATTCACTATAACCTTGGCTCTGATACCAATTTTTGTCACACCCCGTTGTAGCGGAAATACAGGGTTAACAAAGAATTGCGTACTAATCAGAAGGTAAATAGAGATTACATCCATTAATCCAAATACGAGTTTATTACAAGTATAATCGTTCAGATGTGGACCCCAATACACGGATACAAACTATCCTCAATTGGAAATGGGCCCCTTAATACAATAATAACATCTGGACAACTAAGTACAATTAGGACTAATAAAACGATAGTCCTCAGAGGTCTGACGCTAATTGTACGTCCAATGTTCAAAAGATGGCTTCAAAATGCCAAATACGCTTCCAATACTTACTGTTGGTTCCCTGAAAAGCATGAAATTTGAGAGGATCAACTATCGAAATAGTTGGTGAGTTTACAGTATGTTTGACCAATGTTTAACCGTCATTGATTTCAAAGCAATGACGTGTAGTTATAAAAGACCAGACAGTCAGTATATCAAATCTGACAACATTTTTATAACAAAACAGTCAGTATATCAAATCTGACACATCTCTTTTACTTTATAACAAGACCGCCAGTATATCTAGATCTGGACACCTCTTGTATCACAATTTATAATAAGATAGTCAGTATATCAAATCTGAACTCATCTTATATCAAGTCAATCAGTATATCTAGATCTGATGACAGCATATGACAGCCGGGAGCCAAGTCCGACAGTATCAGTCACTATGCTACATTGCTTCGCACAGGATTTCCCTCTAAAATGGGGTGCGCACCACAACAATGTTTATGACTAGCATATGACAGCCGGGAGCCAAGTCCGACAGTATCAGTCACTATGCTACATTGCTCGCACAGGATTTCCCTCTAAAATGGGGTGCGCACCACAACAATGTTTATGACTAGCATATGACAGCCGGGAGCCAAGTCCGACAGTATCAGTCACTATGCTACATTGCTTCGCACAGGATTTCCCTCTAAAATGGGGTGCGCACCACAACAATGTTTATGACAAGCATAATCGTTCAGATGTGGACCCCAATACACGGATACAAACTATCCTCAATTGGAAATGGGCCCCTTAATACAATAATAACATCTGGACAACTAAGTACAATTAGGACTAATAAAACGATAGTCCTCAGAGGTCTGACGCTAATTGTACGTCCAATGTTCAAAAGATGGCTTCAAAATGCCAAATACGCTTCCAATACTTACTGTTGGTTCCCTGAAAAGCATGAAATTTGAGAGGATCAACTATCGAAATAGTTGGTGAGTTTACAGTATGTTTGACCAATGTTTAACCGTCATTGATTTCAAAGCAATGACGTGTAGTTATAAAAGACCAGACAGTCAGTATATCAAATCTGACAACATTTTTATAACAAAACAGTCAGTATATCAAATCTGACACATCTCTTTTACTTTATAACAAGACCGCCAGTATATCTAGATCTGGACACCTCTTGTATCACAATTTATAATAAGATAGTCAGTATATCAAATCTGAACTCATCTTATATCAAGTCAATCAGTATATCTAGATCTGATGACAGCATATGACAGCCGGGAGCCAAGTCCGACAGTATCAGTCACTATGCTACATTGCTTCGCACAGGATTTCCCTCTAAAATGGGGTGCGCACCACAACAATGTTTATGACTAGCATATGACAGCCGGGAAAACAACATCCGACAGTATCAGCCAACATGCCTCGCACAGGATTTCCCTCTAAAATGGGGTGCGCACCACAACAATGTTTATGACTAGCATATGACAGCCGGGAAAACAACATCCGACAGTATCAGCCAACATGCCTCGCACAGGATTTCCCTCTAAAATGGGGTGCGGACCATAACCAAGACAGTCAAGAACTAAGTCTGACAATACAACCACTAGGGTTCCATAACAATGATAACTACAGGGACAACATTTTAGTTCGTCAAACACAAAGAAACATTTTTATCAGCCATCATACGGCAATTCAACGTCATTTTATCCAACATTTAATAAATGACACGTATACACATTTTCACAGCCTCAACATGGCAAATTTAAGTCAAATGATCTAAGTATCCAAATCACATGGCATACTCACAAAACAATCATTTATTTAACAAATCGTGTATACTATAACACATGCTTTTCAGGCCCAAAGTAAAAGGAAAAGGGCGCCATAAACTCACCTTAGCGATCTAGTGCTAAAGGTGCAAAGTAGCTCGAGAAGATTCAACAATCAGTTCTCCACGTTATCCAAAACCTATGATATCATTACCAATAATGAGGATCAAATCTCTTGACGACGAATATCCTACGTACAACTACTTAGCTATAGACCCTAGAATGCCTTGACCGAGAATGTGATTCAATGTTCAATATTATGTAGCTTTAGTTGGTAACATCAATGACCTAGTCATTATAAAGTAGTATAAAATACCATAATGTCAACCCTACAACCTTGAACAAGTTGATTTAGCATGATTAAGTCAAGTCATAAGTCCCTAAACACATTTACAACTTAAATGAGTGTGAACACGAAGCATTCGACTTGACCCTTTTTGAAATGAGAGAAGTTTCATACAAAAAGAGTGTTATTTCTAGAAACTAGATTCTCTTACGATTCCAACGATAGGTCATACAACTTATTTGGACTTACGGATTAAAAGTTATTAACGTTTGAAAATTGACGCGCAAACTTTTACAAGGGGGTATCCACTGCGCCGCAGTGAGCCAGAACCATGCTCACTGCGCCGCAGTGGGCTAAATCGACCCAGACCAGAGCCTAGGCACTGCGCCGCAGTGGGCTAAGGCTAAGCCACTGCGCCGCAGTGGCCCTGTCCTGCTGTCTGCACCAGCAGTTCAAAAAATGCAGGAAACCAAACCCAAAACCCTTCAAACTCGACCCAAAACAAATCAAAACGACTCGTAAGAGTTTGTAACTCAATTTGAAGCCTAACCAAACATCATTAACCATAAATACACATAACCCAACCCATAATTTCATCCATAACATCATCGAATCTTCCGAAACGATCAAATCAAACCAAAACCCTATTTAAACCCTAATTTCATTTTTAAGTCATTGTAGGCCATGTAGAAACTCGAAATGACTAGAAAAGAGTAAGTAAACATAAATAGACGCAAAAGGGATGATTTAGACTTACCAAAAATTGATGTTCTTGAAGATAATTTAAGAAGATGATGAAGATGATATAACTTCAAATGATATAGCTTTTAAGATCTTTCAATCCTTCCTTTGCCAAAAACTAGATTTTTTTGATGATGATAAGAGATTGAGAGAGTTTTGAGAGTAAGAGTTTTTGTGTGGTGTGTGTGTTTAAATGTGTATGTGTTGGTCGATCAAAAGAAAGAAAGGAGGGAAAAAGGGGGGGTGTTTTACTCCCTGCCTCTCATTTCATTTTCCAGCCCATGTGGCTCATTTGGGATATTTTATATCCCCAAATTTAGTAAAATGCTTACGATTAAATACCGTTTGACCAAAAGGTTAAAATGTAAAGTAAAGGTATTTTCCTTCGTCTTATTTTAGTTAAGACAAGTAAATAAAACTTTATCAAACTAACTTTAGAAATATTAAGTTTAGACAGTCTAATTACTGTGCAAAAATTCATAACCTTTATATATCTCATTTAAAGTTATTTTAAGACTCGGCATTCCGTCTAAATAGCTAATAGTCTACGTCATAAGGATACGTCTAATTGAACCATATCAAATGTTCAATTAACTAATAATTTCCACGTCATAATCTCTAAATTAGACGAAATTATATTAATGATCGAGATTAGGACTAACCCGTTGTTAATAAATTACGAGTTGTCACAATATATATATCAGTTTTATATATATATATATTATATATATATTTATTTTTATTTATTTATTTATTTATTTTTTATTTTTTTTTTATTGACACTATCTATGTATGACTTAAACTACTAAGACACGAAAAGAAAATTTAAGTTCTTTGAGAGAAACTACTCGGCATTATTCATACCATTGAGTTGATATAACAACTCATGACGAGGTCTATCAAAAGCTTTAGTATAAAGATCAACAAGGTTATCATCAGTAATAACCTTTTCTAAATGAATAAGCTTTTTCTCAAAACAGTCACGCAAAAAGTGATGCTTTATATCAATGTGCTTGGTGACTTTAAAGTTTTTCGGATTCTTTGTAATATCTATGGCAGACTTATTATCAATACAAATAGGAGAGTCTGAGATATCCATACCATAGTCGCGCAATTGTTGCTGTATCCAAAGTACCTGAGAACAGCATTGACCAGCAGCTATGTATTCTGCTTCACAGGTAGACTGTGCAACAGATGTCTGCTTTTTGCACTGCCACGATATAATTCTCCCCCCTAAAAGCTGACATCCACCTGACGTTGATTTCCTATCCGAACTGCAGCCACCATAATCCGAATCAGTATAAGCTTTGAATTCAAAGGAACCATGCATGGGATACCAAAGCCCTAGACGAGGCTTGGCCTTCACATAACGAAGAATCCTTTTCGCAGCTTTCAAATGTGACTCTTTCGGATTAGCCTGATATCTAGCACACATACAAACAGCAAAGGTAATGTCTGGACGTGAAGCCGTCAGATACATCAAGGAACCAATGATAGCCCGATATTGAGTTGCATCGACATCTGGATCATTAGTCTTATCAGGACACAACCCATGATTAGTCTGAATGGGAGTAATTGCATCTTTAACATCGGTCATTCGAAACCTGGTAAGAAGATCTTGAACATACTTGCTCTGATGAATAAAGAACCCATCCTTCAGTTGATCCACCTGTAGTCCAAGGAAGAAGGTTAATTCCCCCATAGCACTCATTTCGAACTTAGCCTTCATGCTCTGCTCAAATTCCTTGCACATATTCTTATCAGATGAACCAAAAATAATATCATCGACGTAAACCTGTACAAGCAAGTAGTCCATCCCTTTCCATTTGATAAACAACGTGCTGTCAATAGAACCTCTAGTAAAACCATTTTCATGCAGATGAGTAGACAGTTTTTCATACCATGATCGAGGAGCCTGATGTAAACCATATAAAGCCTTATCAAGACGATACACTCTATTAGGGAAGTCTGGATCCTCAAACCCCGGAGGTTGATCTACATACACTTCTTCTCTTATTTCCCCATACAAAAAGGCACTCTTTACGTCAAGTTGATACACCTTTATACCTTTATAACTAGCAAATGCCAGAAATAATCGAATAGCTTCTAGTCTAGCTACTGGTGCAAAAGTCTCATCGTAATCAAAGCCTTCTTGTTGCTCAAATCCTCTAACCACCAACCGAGCCTTATTGCGAGTGACTACACCTTTGTCATCCTTTTTACAACGAAACACCCATCGCGTTGATAAAGAAGATTCACCCTGAGGTAAGTCAACTAACTTCCATACATCCAGCTTCCTAAACTGAGCCAATTCTTCTTGCATCGCCTCAACCCATGACGGATCTTTAAGAGCCATTCCAACATTTTTAGGCTCAACCTGAGAGATGAAACAAAAGTACAAGTACCAAGTAATTGCCCCAATATCCTTAACTTCAGCAAACATACTTGACAAATTTTTCCTATTCTGATTTCTCGTGCGAACAGAGGCAGAAGCATCACCAATGATTTGCTCTACTGGATGATCCTTGTTGACTCTTATTTGAGGAACCGTGTCGACTGTAAGATCATTTCCCAAGTTAGTCTGCACATGTTGCTCTGGAGTTTTAGGCTCCTCCTGATTTTCACCTTCCGTGTCGTCAGTATCATAGAAAGGACCATCAGGTAGAGGTATATGTAAAGGATCAGTAAGGTCTTTAGGAGCAGTCTCTAAGGTAGAATCTGCTTCTTTGGTCCCACTTGATTCTCCAGATTTAGAAGCAGGCTCAATGAATGGTGAGGAAACCGGAGAAGAAACAGGAACCGACCCACCATCAAGTGGATCATGAAGAGTAACTACATCCTCCACAATCGGAACACCTGTAAAAGAAACAGGACCACGAAAAGAGGTGAAGACACCATCATAATCGAAGTCATTAGCAGGACCAATGTGTACAGCAGGTTTATGACTGACAATTATCACATTTGTACCAAAATTAACTTTGCCAGTTTTCTGATTGTACACACGCCGAATTGGTGTACTAGGTATATAACCTAAAAAGAAACCCTCCTCAGATTTAGGATCAAATTTTCCCTGAGGAAGAACTTTAAGAAAAGTACAAGGAACACCAAACGGCTCAACATTTTGCAAATTGGGCTTTGTGTTGTGCAAAAGTTCATAACAAGTTTTCTTAAACCTTTTAACTGTTAAAACCCGATTTAAAATGTGACAAGCTGTATTCACTGCCTCCCCCCAGAAAGTAACAGGAAGCCCTGAATCAGCAAGCATTGTCCTAGCTGTTTCTATCAATGTCCTGTTTTTCCTTTCAGCTACTCCATTCTGCTGTGGCTCATGCGGTGCACTGAATTGATGTTGAATACCCTTGGTCAAGCAAAAAAACCGTAAGAGTATTGTTCTTGAACTCAGTGCCATTGTCACTCCTGATTCTCTTAACTTTAACTTCATGGACATTCTCAACTTGTCTAACAAAATCCATAAACCGGTTTGCGGTCTCGTCCTTTGTCTTCAAGAAAAATACCCATGAGTACCTTGAGTAATCATCAGTGATCACCAAACAGTAGGACATCCCTCCAATGCTTCTTACGTTCACAGGACCAAAGAGATCCATATGAAGTAGTTCGAATGGTTTGGATATAGTGTTGTGCACCTTTGGTTTATGAGGACTTTTGTGTTGTTTCCTTTCAAACACGGTACACATTTATCTTCTATCCCAAACTTCTTAACTGGAACACCTTCAATTAATCCAAGACTAACAAGCTCATTCATCTTCCAAAAATTGATATGTTCCATTCTACGATGCCAGAGGAGAGATTCAGACTCATTTGCTTTGCTCAACAAACAGAGGGGCTCCGTTGGATTATCAACACCTAAAACTAAGCCATAGATGTCTCTCTTCCTAGGAGCTCTGAGCATTATCCATTCAGCTGGAATAACGAAACCCGGCTTCAAAATGAATGCCTCCTTTTCTGTGAAATGAACATTGTTGCCCTTGTCACAGATCTGTGAGACACTCATTAGATTATGAGTAAGTTGTTCCACATAGTTTACTCTTTCTAGAGTAAGTTGTCCATTGACAACATCTCCCTGACCGGTGATGTTGCCGCCCTTGGATCCAGCAAAACAAACGTACGACCCATTTATACCAGTATAATTGGACAAGAGTTTCCTGTCCCCTGTCATGTGCCTGGAGCATCCACTGTCAAGGTACCATAAATGAATTGGTTTCCTAGGAACTCCCTACACATAAAATGAGAAAAATTAGTTTTCATTGGGGACCCAAACCTTCTGAGGTTTGGGTCGACCCTTCTCATCCCTTAGAATCAGTTCAGTCCAATACCCATTGCTGGAAGCCGTGGGTGGGACATGATTCTCGTCTCGTCTTCTCACTGGAGGAGACTTCTGACCTCTCATCGGAGAAGGTCTAGGAGAATGAGGGCCATAAGAAGGTCGAACACTCGAATGAATTTGGTCATAGAATGAATTTTGATTTCTAGGAGCAGAACGATCAGGTCGTGGAGGTGTTTGAAAACGATTTGAATTCCTATGAACATTTCCTGATGAACCTTTCAGTGGAGATTCACGTCATTGAGGTATAGTAAACGGTTTTGGAGAAGATTGAACTTTAGCCTCATCAACCTGTTTATCATTACCCAACCCCCTTTTTCCTTCTGAGGTGGAAGCCTTTGAAGGAGAACCTGATCTTCGAGGTCTATTTGGACATACACTATAAACATGACCCTTTTCATGACAAGCAAAGCAGGAGAGGACCTTGAACTTTTTGTTTGTAACTACCTTTTTATCGGTACCTACAGATTCATTATTAGCACTAGTATCCACTGACTTACTTGTTTTTCTTTGATTTTCCTTTTCAGGGTCTTGTTTAGTTGGTGATATCTTAGACTTTCTAGCACCATCTTTCTCATGTTTATCTTTACTTGAAGATTTCTTAAGTGCAGGCATTAAGATGTGCTTTAAAACCTTAGTTGCTTCTTCATTAACGGCTAAGTTATCTTCAGATTTTCTAATCCTAGACTGCTTAGGTAATGGAGTAAGACGTTGCTGACTTAATTTCTTCATATCCTCAATAGCAACATCCCAGACTTTATCAATCCTCTTAGGGTCAATAGATTCTAATGGGAATTCTAACTCAGTATAGACCCTATTACTTTTATGAAGTGTAAAGTGTACAATACTGTCTTTCTGACCATAAGGAGTGGACTGATTTAAGACAACACCTTTCAATTTCTCTTCCTTGTTAGGTTGAGAAGAAACTCCTTTAGACTCTTTTGTTCCCTCATGCATCTTTGCCTCAGGAATTGAGTCTTTTGGATTACCATCTACAACACTAGGTTGAAGTAGGATTTCAGGAAGATGAGGTTCAACAGAAGTATAATTATTATTGAAAGGAGGAGGCACATCTTTATAAGAGATCTTAGCAGTGTCAAAACTCTTAGAGGAAGAATTCTCAAACTTTGTCATATGAATCAAAAGCTCAGCATGTCTAGCAGAATCAGATTTAGCATTTAATTCCAAGATTTCTATCCTAGCATCAGCAAGTTCCTTTTCAATGGTAGCACACTTTCTAGCTAACAAGGAATAAGCTTCACTACTTACTCTTTCTATGGCCACAGACTGATTGACTTTATCTTTCATAGCTCTAATGTCAGACTCTAAGGATCTAATCTTTTCCTTGAAAAATTTTTCTTTATCATTTACAGTTAGACCCTTTTTAATTAACTTATCTCTTTCATCATGAGCAATGTTGACAACAGATTTTAATTTCTTAATTTGATCATTCTTTTGTTCAAGTTCATCAAACATTCGATTAACAATTTTGCAAACATGAACAATAGTATGTAAAGAATAAGATACCTGTTGGTCTGCCTCTTTGCAATCTGCCATGTAAGCAACAAAGTCATCCACATTCATGCCAGCCGGAATCTCAAACTCTTGCATCTGCTCTTCAATTGTCTTTTCACCCTTTTCTGTGGCAGAATCATCTTTAACCTCAGCAGCTTTCACCTCTTCAGTAGCTTTCACTTCATCAAGGTTCTTGACATCTTCTAACTCATTGTCAGATTCGGAATCAGTATCATATACACCAGCAGCAAAAAATTCCACATTTGAACTTTTAGTATTTTCATACAATTGCTCTTCACTGTGGTAGACTGTGGTGTCCAAGAAGTCATCAGGAGAATCAACTATTTGAGCCATATCATCAAGAATTTCAGCCAAATAAGCGTTATTGTTCTCATCATGTGGAAGATTCCAAACATAAGAACCATCGGGTTGAACAGCTACTATAGCCTTGTCATTGCCATTGACATTTGCAGTAGGATCATCAGTCAACAAAAGAGCTCTAGTTGAATTTTGATTGAACGGACGATTTCCACCTCTATCTTGACGTGTAGGAGTAACATTTGCCTCTCTCTTAGGCCGTTGACACTCTCTGGCAAAATGTCCAAAACCTTCGCAGTTATAGCACTTCACCTTTGACTTGTCAAAACCCTGAGTACCTCCAGTAAGCTGTCTGCCTGTTCTATTCATAAACTTTTGCACTCTCCTGGTGATCATTGCCAATTGCCATTTCAGATCCATTTCTTCAACATCATCTGGATCTATCTGGTCGTAATCTTCATCAATAAGTGCTGGATCTGTGATTCTTCCTGCAACAAAAGCTTCATGTGCAGCACACATGGCAGCAAATACATTCATCCTACCCTCAGCTGATTTCATATTCATAGGCATGGACTTGTAACCAGTAGAAGAAGATGTAATGTTTCCGAACTTCATATTTCCAGTCTTTGCACCTTCATTATCCCTTTTACCCTTGTTACCAGCATCAGTAGCCATGAATCCGGAAGAATCATCTCCATCCATTAGTGGACCACAATTGTCTGTCTCACCAGTATTACCAACTCCAGAAAAAAAAGCATTAACATCAGCTGTTGGATTTTTCATAGTGGCATGGTAGAGAGATGGATCTTGTGTGAAGTTGTCTTGAAGATCCTTTGCCTTATCCTTCATTTCTCTGTTTCTTAGTGTGGATATAACTCCATCTATTCGAAGAGATGCATAATCAGCTCTTTCTTGTAATCCATGACGAAATTCTTTGTAAGCTTTCGGCAAACCATCCAAGAATTTATCCACTATCTCAGTAGGAGTGTATTTAAGATCAAAATAAGCTAATTCAGCAAGAAGATGTTGATATCTCAGAATAAGATCCTCAACTTGTTCATTCTTTGTAGCATTGAAGCAGTCAAATTGTTTCTTGAGCATTTTAATTCTATTTTGCTTCAATAGTGGATCACCTTCACAATGAGCTTCAATAGCATCGAACAGTTGCTTTGAAGTCTTGTATTCCTGTTTAGGAAACAGGTGCACCAACTCTTGAGGAATGCACATACGAAGAGTGGAAAGAGTCTTTACTTCAATGGCATAGTTAGCCTTTTCTTCACCTGTTAATTCTCCCACCTTGTATGTAGAAGTAACTCCATTCACAGTAAGAGTGGGCCATTCATAACCTTCAGTGATCATGAGCTACATGTTTAAGTCTTCTCGTTGAATAAAATCTTCAAATCGACCTTTCCACGCCCAGAAGTCAGCTAATGAAACTAACTTTGGTGGAGAATTAGTACGTCCTACAAGATGATCATGATAAACCAGAGAATTGAGATATTGGGCAACAACATTGTTTGTTGAAGATGAAGAAGCCATAAGTGAAAATAATTGATTAAACGAAGATAAGAGTTGAACGAAAATAGGTTAAATTCGTAAGAACAAGGTCTGAACGAAGATAGCTTAAGTTCGTAGACTAAGGTTCTGAACGAAGATAGCTAAATTCGTAGACTAAGGATCTGAACGAAGATAGCTTAAGTTCGTAGACTAAATTCGTTTGAAGAAGATTCAGAACAAAAATGAAGATAACTTCGTTTTCTATCTTTGTTTGATGAACTATAGAACGAATTTAAGTTAAATTTGTTTTCTAACTTCGTTGTGCTAAGTTCGTAAAAAGAACGAACTTAACGACAGAAAGGGTGTTCGGTAGGTTTTTTGAGAAAATAACAATCAAACAAACGATCTCAACCCTTCGATAAGATATCGAATGGCTCTGATACCACTTGTGAGTCCCTCGATAGCTACTGATCGCTCTCGAGATCGTTTATTGTTATGTCATGAGTGCGGAATCCTCACGAGATAACTAGTTTGATTAGTTATCGAATATATTGCCAATTATATGTAAATAACCAGTCGTATGAGATCTATCTTCGTTTTCTATAAGCTAGAAACGAACTTAGTCGCCTTAGGTGTGTGAGAGATGAACGGGATCCTCAATTTAGGGTTTCCATTCATTTATATATGTTTATGATCGATATTGGGCCTGCTGGGCTTTGTTCTTACGAACTTAGCAGCCCAGCCCATATAACGAAGATTATCTTCGTTAGTTCCTAATGAAGATCATCTTCGTTAGTACAACTTTCCATCAACATCTATGCATTGTTATTTTCCAAGTACTTCATGTACAAGGAACCTAACATATATTATGTTTGTACTTGTATAACATACATAACAAACATCATATATAAACATATATATAACACCAAAACATGTAATCGATCATTACTAAAACATCAAGTCCATAATCTATCAATTACACATATATAAATAAGACTAATCAAATCTAAGTTGCTGTTGTCACATCAACATGCATCAACAGAGGGGCTCCGTTGGATTATCAACACCTAAAACTAAACCATAGATGTCTCTCTTCCTAGGAGCTCTGAGCATTATCCATTCTGCTGGAATAACGAAACCCGGCTTCAAGATGAATGCCTCTTTTTCTGTGAAATGAACATTGTTGCCTTTGTCACAGATCTGTGAGACACTCATTAGATTATGAGTAAGTTGTTCCACATAGTTTACTCTTTCTAGAGTAAGTTGTCCATTGACGACATCTCCTTGACCGGTGATGTTGCCGCCCTTGGATCCAGCAAAACTAACGTACGACCCATTTATACCAGTATAGTTGGACAAGAGCTTCTTGTCCCCTGTCATGTGCCTGGAGCATCCACTTTCAAGGTACCATAAATGAATTGGTTTCCTAGGAACTCCCTGCACATAAAATGAGAAAAATTAGTTTTCGTTGGGGACCCAAACCTTCATAGGTTTGGGTCGACCCTTCTCATCCTTAAGAATCAGTTCAGTCCAATATCCATTGCTCGAGGCCGTGGGATGGACATGATTCTTGTCTTGTCTTCTCACTGGAGAAGACTTCTGATTTCTCGTCGGACAAGATCTAGGAGAATGAGGGCCATAAGAAGGTCGAACACTTGAATGAATTTGGTCATAATATGAATTACGACTTTGATTTCTAGAAGCAGAATGAGCAAGTCGAGGAGGTGTTTGAAAACGATTTGAATTCCCATGAACATTTCCTGATGAACCTTTCGGTGGAGATTCACGTCGTTGAGGTATAGTAAACGGTTTTGGAGAAGATTGAACTTTAGCCTCATCAACCTGTTTATCATTACCCAACCCCCTTTTTCCTTCCGAGGTGGAAACCTTTGAAGGAGAACCTGATCTTCGAGGTCTATTTGGACATACACTATAGACATGAACCTTTTCATGACAAGCAAAGCAGGAGAGGACCTTGAACCTTTTGTTTGTATCTACCTTTTTATCGGTACCTACAGATTCATTGTTAGCACTAGTGTCCACTGACTTACTTGTTTTTCTATGATCATTTATTTCAGGGTCTCGTTTAGTTGGTGATAACTTAGACTTTCTAGCACCATCGTTCTCATGTTTACCTTTACTTGGGGAATTCTTAAGTGCAGGCATTAAGATGTGCTTTAAAGCCTTAGTTGCTTCTTCATTAACGACTAATTCGTCTTTAGATTTTTTAATCCTAGACTGCTTAGGTAACGGAGTGAGACACAGCTGACTTAATTTCTTCATATCCTCAATAGCAACATCCCAGACTTTATCTATCCTCTTAGGGTCAATAGATTCTATTGGGAATTCTAACTCAGTATAGACCCTATGACTCTTGTGAAGTGTGAAGTGTACAACACTGTCTTTCTGACCATTAGGAGTAGACTGATTTAGGACAACACCTTTCAATTTCTCTTCCTTGTTAGGTTGAGAAGAAACTTCTTTAGACTCTTTTGATCCTTCAGGCATCTTTGCCTCAGGAATTGAGTCTTTTGGAGTACCATCTACAACACTAGGTTGAAGTAGGATTTCAGGAATATTAGGTTCAACAGAAGTATAGTTATTATTGAAAGGAGGAGGCACGTCTTTATAAGAGATCTTAGCAGTGTCAAGACTCTTAGAGGAAGAATCCTCAAACTTTGTCATATGCATTAAAAGCTCAGCATGTCTAGCAGAATCAGATTTAACATTTAATTCCAAGATTTCTATCCTAGTATCAGCAAGTTCCTTTTCAATGGTAGCACACTTTCTAGCTAACAAGGAGTAAGCTTCACTACCTACTCTTTCTACGGCCACAGACTGATTGACTTTATCTTTCATAGCTCTAATGTCAGACTCTAAAGATCTAATCTTTTCCTTGAAGAATTTTTCTTTATCAATTACAGTTAGACCCTTTTTAATTAACTTATCTCTTTCATCATGAGCAGCATTGACAGCAGATTCTAATGTAACACCCGTTTCGTAAAAATATGGATTTCAAAAAATTTCGCCTAACGGCGTTAAATCATGCGGAAACGATTTAAGAAAATACTCAACTAAGGAAAACAGTTGAGAAACATCGGTGGTGTTACTAATAGCATCAATTCTGTAATAAAAGAAATCCATAAGATTGCCCAACATAAAGCAATCATAACATAGTCATTACATAAGTTCCATAAAGGAAATCAATAACATAAGGTTTATGCGAAGCTATTGGGTAAACTAAAGCCAGCTTGATCATCTACCCATCTCTCGCCAAAGCTTCACACGTCATCTCATTGCCTAACCTGAGGGTGTCAACACATTAAAAGAAACAAGTGTTAGCTATAAAGCTAAGTAAGATAACACCAGGTTTAAGCAAAACATTTCATCCCTTTAAATCGTCACTTTAAAGCATTACGTCATTTTAATTAGGCATTCATACCACCGTATAAACATATCCACATCACATATAAGCATAGAGTTCATGACCCTAAGTGTGCCTAATCAACTTCGTCATTTCATCTCATTAAGTTGTGACAAGGTCACCGTTAAGTTGTAACCGAAGTTACCATTAAGGAAAGACAATGTCGATCCATGAGTAGCACGTTATGTTCATGACATTAGGTGGGTCATCAGGCCACCCGAAACTACTCGCCACATATGACTTGTTGCAAGGAACCACCTGAGCAACCATTTTAACATACCTATAACCACCGTCAGGCATGACGTACCTATTACCACCGTTAGGCACGATTTATACGTACCCATTACCACCGTAAGGCACGATGTACCTATTACCACCGTAAGGTACAGGTTATGCATAACACTTAACATCTAATTAGCTCGAGCATTTATCGTAGTTAGTTTAGATTTCCACCTTTAACCTAAACTAATCCATACTATCATCTTTTCACGTTAGGGCCCTTTAAAACGTGCACGTGTCATGGCAACCTAAAAAGGTCTAGTGTTCTAGATGAACAAGCCACATATACATGCACATAACAACATTACAACATATCATTAACCACCGTTCATCATAACATATCATATCGTAAACATATCATTAACCACCGTTCATCATAACATATCATATCGTAAACATATCATTAACCACCGTCATCATAACATATCATATCATAAACATATTTACGGGGAAACATTTTAAGCATAGGCACCGTCATCTTTAATCCCCGAATACCTCCCATATCAACCCAACCACAATATAGGTTATACATTACCGTCTTGGAGGTTATAGTTTATGAAACCATTTTTGTTGCACCCTCAGCGTGACAAAAGTAGTGTATCTTACCTCGTAGTAGTGTACGCGAGCGAACAGAGAGCTAATAGTGCTTAATAGTAATCCCCGACACCTATCGTACATTAACATATGAAGTATAAGTCATTAGGGACATTAAATGGACTTTCGTACGACTTTAGGACTCATAGAATCCGTCGAAACTCGACCTTCATTCACTAATTCAACCTTTCAGGAAACTTGACTTCAAAATCATCCTTTAAAATTATTACCATTAGAAAATAGACTCTCTCACGATTCTAGGGATAGTTTATTTGTCAAAAACGGAGTTACGGTTCAAGAGATATGGCCATTTGAAAAATCAAACGAATTTAGCTTCCTGAAACGAATTTAGGCCATACTGAACGAACTTAGCAATGCCCAAACGAACTTAGGACCTCACCAACGAATTTAAAACACCTCAAACGAAGTTCTTCTTCGTTTGAGAAACGAATTTAAGCATTAGAACCACTTAGACTTCACTTAGGTTTCAAAACGAATTTAACTTGAAAACACTTAAACTTTCACAAACGAATTTAGCTCATAATCCACTAAACGAATTTAAACTCTTGCCAAACGAATTTAGCTCATAATCCACTAAACGAATTTAAACTCTTGCCAAACGAATTTAGACACCCATGAACGAACTTAGAGAGCATCAAACGAACTTGAAGTTCGTTTGGGAAGCAATCAGAACGAACTTAGCACCAGAAACTCTAATTTCGTCCAGAATTTCTAAAACGACTTGTTCTTCGATTTTTCCAGAATTCAATCGACTTGGGCTTCACCCAAAACATGTTTTTGACACATATAAACATATTTTGATCATAATGATCGATTACAAACTCGTTTGACACCATTTAGATCCTTAATTTGCTTAAACACGTTTGAAACCCTAATTACTTCAAACCCTTATTAAAATCAGCTTTGATTAACATAAAAAACAACCTTTGAATCTGAAAATATCATTAACAAACCATGGATTACCTGATTGCTTAATGGCCGATCCAATTCAATACAAAAACACCCAATTGATTGACCAAAACTTGGAGATTCCTTAAGAAATCGATTAGGGAATTGAAGGAACTGTATGTGTGTGTTTAGGAAATGTAATTAGGCTGCAATTAATTAGAGATTAGGCTAATTGTAACCCTAATCCCGTTTTTCAACTTTCAGTTTTTGTCAGATTTAGTCCCTGGACTTCATATTAGCTTTATTTCACCTTTAAACACCTAATGGGGATATACATAACACATGGAAGCACTTTCGCACACTACATAGACCTTTTACACATCATTAAGTCTACTTTATTGTCACTCATTAAAGATAATTAAATCTTACATATAGGGCACATAAACATATAAACACGTATTTCCACGTAAACATATCACGGACTTATAATTTGACCTAACGACGTTAGTCAACATGAACGATTAAGTTTTGGGATGTTACATCTAATTTCTTAATTTGTTCATTCTTTTGTTCAATTTCATCAAACATTCGATTAACAATTTTGCAAACATGAACAATAGTATGTAGAGAATAAGATACCTGTTGGTCTGCCTCTTTGCAATCTTCCATGTAAGCAACAAAGTCATCCACGGTCATGCCAGCCGGAATCTCAAACTCTTGCATCTGCTCTTCAATTGTCTTTTCAACCTTTTCTGTAGCAGAATCTTCTTCAAGGTTCTTGACATCTTCTAACTCATCATCAGACTCAGAATCAGTATCACATACACCAGCAGCAACAGATTCCAAGTTCGAACTTTTAATGTTTTCATAAAAATGCTCTTCACTGTGGTAAACTGTGGTGTCCAAGAAGTCATCAGGAGAATCAACTAATTGAGCCATATCATCAAGGATTTCAGCCAAATAAGCGTTATTGGTCTCATCATGTGGAAGATTCCAAACATAAGAACCATCAGATTGAACAACTACTATAGCCTTGTCCTTGCCGTTGACATTTGCAGTAGGATCATCAGTCAACAAACGATTACCACCTCTATCTTGACATGTAGGGGTAACATTGGCCTCTCTCTTAGGCCGTTGACACTCTCTGGCAAAATGTCCAAAACCTTCGCAGTTATAGCACTTCACCTTTGACTTGTCAAAGCCCTGAGTACCTTCAGTAAGCTGTCTGCCTGTTCTTTTCATAAACTTTTGCACTCTCCTGGTGATCATGGCCAGTTGCCATTTCAGATGCATTTCTTCTACATCATCTGGATCTATCTGATCGTAATCTTCATCAATAAGTGCTGGATCTGTGATTCTACCCGCAACAAAAGCTTCATGTGCAGCACACATGGCAGCAAATACATTCATCCTACCCTCAGCTGATTTCATATCCATTGGCATAGACTTGTAACCCGCAGAAGAGGATGTAATGTTACCAAACTTCATATTTCCAGTCTTTGCACCTTCATTACCTTTTTTACCCTTGTTGCCAGCATCAGTAGCCATGAATCCGGTAAAATCATCTCCATCCATCAGTGGACCACGATTGTCTGTCTCACCAGTATTACCAACTCCAGAAAAGAAGGCATTAACATCAGCTGTTGGATTTTTCATAGTGGCATGATAGAGAGATGGATCTTGTGTGAAGTTATCTTGAAGATCCTTTGCCTTATCCTTCATTTCTCTGTTTCTTAGAGTGGATATTACTCCGTCTATACGAAGAGATGCATAATCAGCTCTTTCTTGCAATCCATGACGAAACTCTTTGTAAGCTTTCGGCAAACCATCCAGGAATTTATCCACTATCTCAGTAGGAGTGTATTTAAGATCAAAGTAAGCTAATTCAGCAAGAAGATGTTGATATCTCAGCAACAAATGGTAGATTACCAAGCCCTTTAAGAACATTGTTCAGTTGCAAATCAGTTGGACTCTTAGATTCTGTTTCAGAGTCCAACTCCTTCTCTATTGGAGCATCATAATTAATAGGCGGTGGGATTTGGTGAATTTGGGGGTGAAGATGTTGTAGTGGTGGATTAAAAGTACCGGCTGTAACATAGGCAGGATAAAGGCCCGGTGGAAAAATTGGATGTTGATGAGATGGAGGTGGTGGAACATAAGGATTATCATCTTGTTCTTGTTGGTCTGGTTGAATTTGGATTTTTGGGGGAGGAGGAGGGGCGTCTGCGAGATTGATTCGCCTCCAATAATCCCTCGTCAAACTCAAAATCAGCAAGGGAATCGAAATTCTCATGAGGTAGCTCATCGTCATCCCAGAAAGCATTCACCACTGCAGTCTGGTCAGATATGCCTTGGTTTGGGTCACTAGTACCCGCACCAGTTTCTGGTTCAACATCTGCAGAAGCAGGTGCATCGTTACCAGATTCAATGATTGGCTCAACCATAGTATCATCGCCAGGGACAATAGATACAGGAGCTGGAACTTGAATGATGTTCAGCAACTTATCTTTAGGTCGACTAACGGGTCCCACATTTTTTTTTGGCCCACTTAGTGATCTTTCTGAACCAGCTAGTGTGGCTAAAATAGTTTTATTAAATACCTGAAGCATAGCAGTGGATAGTTCAGGCTCATCTTTTGCAGTGGATGCCTTTGAGAAATCTCTACTGTATTCAGGCACTGAAGCTTCAGGTCCAGCTTGATTATAAGCTTCACCAAGAATATCCATGAAACATAAGCTTAAAAATCTTGGAAAGGCGATATGCAGACTTCTCTTTCCTTTTAGTTTTGTAATCAGCTGAGAAAAGAGAATCTCAGCAAAGTCTGCTTGTATCCCATTCCAAATGTAATACCCCATCTCAACTTGGGGTAAAGAAAGTAGGTCCAACCCTCCATGGTTGCCACCAAGACTTTCCACAATCTGGGTCCAGAAGAACCTCCAGCAATTGCCAAATCCAGACATAAAGATGTGTCCGGAGGTCTTCAGATTACCATCAGCATCCTCCATATCGCCATGACCGGTGGCGACTAGAACCTCCCTGAAATTGACTCCTTTGACTCGTTAAGCAAATACCTGGGAAGGTTTGAGGTAGTTCAGATGAAGGGAATTTCTGAACTCCTCAAGATTAATAACACACTGCTTGGTGCCCTCATTGAGAGTGAAGGAGATGGATTGTTCATCTTTGCTCACCACAGCAGTATACCAGAATTCAAGCAAGTATCGATGATACAATGCCTGAGGATTAGCGGTCAGAGCATAATGGAAAGGGGATTGCTCCAAAAAATTATTGATTCTTCCCATCAGCGTTTTGGATTTCACATTTAATTGAGCCGGGAAATTGCTCATGTTAAATCGGATTTTTGAAGGAGTGAAATTCTTTGGCCATGTGGCAGATGTTTTCACAACATTAGATGGAGTATATTCGAAGTTGATGAGCGATTTGTGTTGTGAACTGGAGACCATCAGTGGAAAGCCCTTACAAAGCTTTACACTGATTACGAGGAATTGACTTGTATACTTTATGTACCTTTACCAGGATAATAAGCCTTATCTTATTATTTTAGATCTAAAAGGTACATAAAGGTGGTTGAGTAAAGTCACTTTATCCTACGACTTTACACTGTCTTTTAAGGAATTAAATGCTATTCCTTAAATGCTCCCAACCACATTTGTACAGCTAAAGTTAACATCACAATGTTAACTTTGCCTATAAATACAAGTCATTGCACAACCAAGAATATCAAGTGTTCGAACTCACAAAGTTAAAAATACTTCACTTTGCAAACCTGCAATATTCTTGGTGAACTTGTGCAATATTCTCTCAATCGCTAAAAGGAACATTTCAGTACTTTAAGTGTTTCGATTATTGAAGAGAAATTCCGAGTATAGATCAATTGTATTTCATAGGTTGTTAGGATATTTACATTCGTGTATTATCTTGGTTCCGCATCAACCTTGTAATTTGTTTTATATCAATAAATAAATTACACATTGAAAACTACATATTGTCTCATCAAGATTGTTTACAAGTTATTTGTATTATTGCATTGTTCTTTACTTATTGTCTTTTATATAAGTAATCTATCTAGAACTTGGTATATACCTCTGCAACTGGTCGTCTCCAGTTCGGCAAGTATATTGCAAAGTATCTCCACCATCGACATAGAGGTGTCTTCAGTAGTACCATCTAACAAGTTGGGACTTACACAGACCTCTTCAGTTTCAACAGTTTCAACATTTATAACTGTAGAGTCTGGCACACCTTGTTCAGAAGGGTTGACTGGGGTTTCGATAGGTGATGGTTGAGATTGTGAAGTTTGAATGAATGGGGTGAACTATGGAGTTGATTGTGGAATAGAAGGTGGTGGAGGTGGTGGCATATTTGAGTCTGGTGGTGGTTGAGTTGATTCTGAAGATGGTGGTGGTGGCATTTCTGTTTCTGGTGGAGGTAAGGTTGTTTCTGGTGGAGGTGGTGGCATTTCTGGTAGGCTTGCAGCTTGCTCAACATCTTCACCCAGAAAGTTCATATCTACATCAAAATTCTGTCCTTCAGAAATGGGAGAATCAGCCCCATCCCAAAACATATCACCAATATCACCAGTCGATGTACCAGCCTGATCACCAGCCTGAATATTCAAATCAATCTGAGCCTCTTGCTCATCAGACTGGACACCCTGTTCTACTTGTTCAACCTGCTCACCAACTTGTTCATCAAACTGAGCCATATTTTCAATTTGTTCCTCAAACTGCCCAACAACTTCTAGATTCTCCACCTGTTCAATATTTTCTACATTCTCATCTTCAATAATGGGAGACCCATCCAGATCCATGACATCACCAACATGTCTTGCTGGGTTCACCTGGACTCCACCTCTCATCAGACGCCTGTTTGTTCTAGGTCGTCTGGAAGACTCAACAATTTGTTGTTGATCTTCTGGAGCCACTTGCCTTAATGGTTGTACCATCTCTACAACCTGAACATCTTGGTCACCAGGATGTTCTTCAACAACTTGAACCCTACCTGGTGCCCCTGCCTGTTCCCTTCGAAAAGTCAACATTGCTGGAGGAATATCTACCTCTCCAGTTCGTGATTGAAGGTTGTTCAAGTCCCTCATAAACTCACTCACAGAAAAGTGAGTAGTATCATAGTCATACTGGTCTCCTAGGGCACTTTTAAACATAAGGGAAAGAAAACGAATGAATGGAACATGGGGTTTTCTCCCTTTAGCTTTCAATCGATCCACCAAATCATTAAACAGGATCTGAGCAAAGTCTACTCTTATTCCGAACCACAAACAATAGGCAATCTGGAGCTGGGTTTGATTTATCTGATCAAGACCCCCAGAACTACCTCCCAGACATTCAACCAGATGTGTGAAGAAAAATCTCCACGAGTCTGTCAATCTGCTCATATAAATAGTCCCCTTTCTTAATAACTGGCCATGGTCATCAAGTATTTCGGTGTGCCCCATCAACCTGCACACTTCCCTGTAATTTATGCCAGAGGGAAGTTCGACGGGCAACTCATTCTGGTCAAGATAATTCAACTGTAAAACTGACCTGAGTAGACTCACTGTGAAACTTAAAGGTCTGGTACCTCCCCTAAGAGTATAAGAAATTGACGAGGTTTCTTCATTATAGAATGCGGAGTACCAGAATTCACATAAATAATCATGGTACATTCTCCCTGGATTTAGGGTTAATGCACCATACAGAGGGCATGAGAGAAAGAAAGTATTCAATCTCCCAATGATAGATTGAGCAGGATGAGAACTGGTTAGTTTGGCCATCCAGTTATTCATATTGATTCGAATAGCTTTGGCCTCAAGAGTAATGTGTCTGGGCTTAGTAACATTATCAACCGGAGCATATTCGGCAGATAAAAGATTTCTAGGTGCCATTTTTTGATTGATTGAAGAAGATGAAATTGAATAAATTTAGGGTTTATGATGAAGAAATTAATGAATTTGCAGTTAATATGAGAGATTTAATGATTGGAAAAGAATGAAGGAATGAAGAATTGAATGAAGGAATTTTAAGATTTGGGAGTAAATGTTCGAAGTAAATGTAAAGTGAAAGTGAAAATGGGTATATATAGGAGAGATAATGTGGAACTCAAACGGGTTAACTTGAAATGATCAAATATAATTTTGATCGGGTTTTAAGATCCGCATTAAGTACATCACATCACACATTAATGTGTGATGGTTCACCGCCCACAAAAACTAACAACTTGTTCTTTTTGTCTTCCCAAGGTAAAAATATCATCATTTAGTTTGAAAAATTACATGCCACGTAGGATTTATAAGATAAATATCTTTGAAAAAGTTTGCTTACGTGGCATTTACAATGACCAAGTATTTAAAAAATATTGTGACTCAATTCAGTGCATCTGGAGGTTGACTAGACACTCCAGTATCACTGGTGGATTAGTCCAGTGAAGCATGTACTGATGGTACCAGTGAAACCATTTTGAAAGACTGGTAACTTCAAACATGCACGTCAACTAATACAGACAAATGAGAGGGACACATTTACAAGAAGACAAAAGTCTCCTCAAACATGCACTTCAACCTGTCCAATTACCAGTGAGAGGGACATATTTACAAAGCACCAGTTAAATTTCTGGAGAAATAGTCCAGTAAGAAAATTTTGTCCAGTGAGAAAATAAATTAATAAATTCCCCCTGAACTTTAAATATTTTTAAGAACAAAAATATATCTTTCAAAGTCTTCCCCCTGGAATGTTGATCCAGAAATCTATTAATGCAAAGATAGTACACAAAGGCGTTCGATATCTGGGCATTCATAAATTAATAAATCTTTAAATCAAAGATCCTTGATAGTACACAATGGCGTTCAATACCAAGGTTCCAGATTTAAGGGTTTAACATTCCCAACTCACCAACAAGATATTCAAAAGTTTTGACATCCAATGGTTTCGTAAAAATGTCAGCGAGTTGTTTGTCAGAGGGGATAAAATGGAGTTCAATGTTTCCTTTCACAATATTATCACGAATGAAGTGATACCTGAGATCAATGTGCTTGGTTTTGGAGTGCATGACTGGATTGTTTGAGATAGCAATGGCACTGGTATTATCATAGAAGATTGGAGTCTTTGAATACTTAATACCATAATCAAGCAACTGGTTCTTCATCCAGAGTATCTGAGCACAACAACTGGCTGCAGACACGTATTCAGCTTCAGTAGTGGACAATGAAACTGAAGTTTGCTTTTTACTGGTCCAACTGACCAGTTTTCCACCAAGGAAATGACATCCACCAGTAGTGGATTTCCTGTCTATCTTACAACCTGCATGATCTGAATCTGAATAACCCATTAGATCCATGCCTGAGCCTTTGGGATACCAAAGACCCAAACTGGGGACACCTTTAAGGTACTTCAGTATGCGCTTAACAGCAAGCATATGAGATTCCTTTGGATTAGACTGATATCTGGCACATAAACATGTTGAAAACATAATATGTGGTCTACTGGCAGTTAAATACATCAGTAAACCAACCATGCCTCTATAGACAGTGGTGTTCACTGGTTTACCATCTGGATCGGAGTCCAGTGTCAGTGGTGCAGAAATTGGAGTTGGTTTAGATGGTGAAGAGTTCATATCATATTTCTTTAAAAGATCTCTAACATACTTTTCCTGATTAATAAAGATGCCATCTTTGTTTTGTTTAATCTGGAGTCCAAGAAAATATGTTAATTCACCCATCAAACTCATTTCATATTCAGTGGACATTATTTTCGAAAATTTCTTGCACATGTTTTCATCAGTAGACCCAAAAATAATATCATCAACATAAATTTGTACCATTAACAGATTACCTCGTTCATGAAGAATAAATAAGGTATTGTCAATTGCACCTCGTTTAAAACCATTTTTCAATAAATGTTTAGTCAGAGTGTCATACCAGGCACGTGGGGCTTGTCTGAGGCCATACAGCGCTTTGTCCAGACGATATACCCAATGTGGATGCTTTTCATCAACGAAACCTGGTGGTTGTCTGACATAAACTTCTTCTTCAAGCTTTCCATTCAAGAAGGCACTCTTTACATCCATCTGGTAGACCTTGAACTGATGATGAGCAGCGAATGCTAAGAATATTCTGATCGCTTCAAGTCTAGCCACTGGAGCAAATGATTCATCAAAATCGACATCTGACTGGAAGTAACCTTGTGCTACCAGTCTGGCCTTGTTTCTGATTACGTGGCCATCTTCATCTACCTTGTTCCTGAAGACCCATCTTGTTCCAATTGTTTCTTTCTTTCCAACTGGGAAAGGAACCAGATACCAGACCTTGTTCCTTTCAAACTGGTGAAGCTCTTCTTGCATAGCAGTCACCCAGCTTGGATCTTCCATAGCCTCGTCAATCTTCTTTGGTTCATTCAGTGATAAGAAACTGACATATAGGCATTGATCACTGGAGGCTCTTCTGGTCTGAACTCCTCGACTGGAGTCACCTATGATCTGATCAATAGGATGAGCTTTTGTCCATCTGGAGTACTGACCAGGATTGTTACTGACAACAATATCAGTGCAAGAATTCAGTTGAGTCTCCTCTGAAGTTGCTTCTGGAGGAGGTTCTTCATAAACTACTTCAACATCTTCATCTGATTCATTTAAATCACGATTTGCATCATGAAATTCTTCATATGAAGGCATTTCTTGTAGTATAGGTTTAGTTTGAATTACTTCATTTGAACACAATTCTGGTATGCTCTCAACTGACACTGATACTGGGGGAGCAGTACGAACATCTGATCCAATATTAATTTCAGAGGGTAGTTTGAATATAATAGAAGGATAGAATGGAGTACTACTGGTTTGTTTCTTCTTTTGAATAGGTTCCAGATCAGGATGACTGGAAACTTTATCTTCTAAATCTTCTTTATTGTAGTTGATAAGATCAGATTCACAGAAGACAATTGGAGTTACTGGGGGAGTGTCAAGGGCTAGTTTGTTGATAGCAACATTTGATTCATCGAAGGTAACATGTATGGATTCTTGTACTTTCTCCAGTCTCTTGTTATATACTCTGAAGGCTTTGCGAATGGCTGAATATCCTACAAAATATCCTTCATCAGCTTGAGTGTAGAAACATTGCTCTGAAGAAGAGTTTTCCATATCCATCACATACACGTTCCCTTTTCTGGGAGCAATCAACACTACCTTCCAGTCCTTGTTGAATACAATGCCATGAACAATGTTAAATAGAACTTGATAGCCATCATCACACAGTTGGCTTACACTGATCAGGTTATATTTCAAACCATTCACATATGCAACACGTCTGAATTTGACTTGTCCATTGTTCAGAACACCATACCCTTCAGTCTTTCCACAACCATCATTTCCAAAAGTAATGGAGGGTCCATCAGAAATGATGAATTCCTCCAGTAGGGTCTTACATCCGGTCATCGTCCTGCCAGCTTGCACTGTCAAGATACCAGATATGCTTCTTTCGATCGCCCTGCACATCCACCAGATATATCAGTTAGATTTGGGAACCCATCGACTGATGGGTTCACTGGATCCTCCCTTATGGATCCCTGGGGGTATCTGGTTGAGTTCACTTTCTTCAACAGTAGTTTTTGTTGAAAACACTACTGGAGTTGATAGTTTAGAAACCTTTTTCTTTTTCTTAACTGGAGAAATAAATTTGTCTTTCTTTGCAAAAGGTTTAGTATTTTGTCTAGGGCCAGATGAAGTACCCTCAATAAAGTTTAATCTTGCATTAAAACTTTGAAATTGACGAGTCAGTGTTTGAATCTGGCTCTCTAACCTGGACAAAACATTTTCATCAGATGATACCTGAGCCTTTCCAGTTGTAGGCTTAGGTAGGGGATTGTTCTGAGGCAAAGGTCTATTCTGCTTAACCTTTTTAACCGGAGCAGTCATCTGGACAGCTCCAGTCTTAACCTCTGGGCAAAGAACTGGGAGTATTGGCCTTGGGAGTTACAGGCTCATCATAAACAGTGGTGGGCCTGAATCCCTCTGGTAATCGATCAATTACTGGTATTAATGATGCTACATGAGTATTTCCATCTAAATATGCACGTTTTTGTTGAAATTTAAATGGGATAACCTTTTGTGCCATAACCAGTTTGTGTCTTCATCAGCTTGAGTGTAGAAACATTGCTCTGAAGAAGAGTTTTCCATATCCATCACATACACGTTCCCTTTTCTGGGAGCAATCAACACTACCTTCCAGTCCTTGTTGAATACAATGCCATGAACAATGTTAAATAGAACTTGATAGCCATCATCACACAGTTGGCTTACACTGATCAGGTTATATTTCAAACCATTCACATATGCAACACGTCTGAATTTGACTTGTCCATTGTTCAGAACACCATACCCTTCAGTCTTTCCACAACCATCATTTCCAAAAGTAATGGAGGGTCCATCAGAAATGATGAATTCCTCCAGTAGGGTCTTACATCCGGTCATCGTCCTGCCAGCTTGCACTGTCAAGATACCAGATATGCTTCTTTCGATCGCCCTGCACATCCACCAGATATATCAGTTAGATTTGGGAACCCATCGACTGATGGGTTCACTGGATCCTCCCTTATGGATCCCTGGGGGTATCTGGTTGAGTTCACTTTCTTCAACAGTAGTTTTTGTTGAAAACACTACTGGAGTTGATAGTTTAGAAACCTTTTTCTTTTTCTTAACTGGAGAAATAAATTTGTCTTTCTTTGCAAAAGGTTTAGTATTTTGTCTAGGGCCAGATGAAGTACCCTCAATAAAGTTTAATCTTGCATTAAAACTTTGAAATTGACGAGTCAGTGTTTGAATCTGGCTCTCTAACCTGGACAAAACATTTTCATCAGATGATACCTGAGCCTTTCCAGTTGTAGGCTTAGGTAGGGGATTGTTCTGAGGCAAAGGTCTATTCTGCTTAACCTTTTTAACCGGAGCAGTCATCTGGACAGCTCCAGTCTTAACCTCTGGGCAAAGAACTGGGAGTATTGGCCTTGGGAGTTACAGGCTCATCATAAACAGTGGTGGGCCTGAATCCCTCTGGTAATCGATCAATTACTGGTATTAATGATGCTACATGAGTATTTCCATCTAAATATGCACGTTTTTGAGTAGGAAATTGATTTACTCCAGCATCATATGGCTTTTTGGTTTCAAGCCATGATTTAATCACCAGTTTTTCTTTTTTCTTTTTCTAAAATGATCTCAAGATCTTGTTTTTCTTGGATCAATTGTTCAGTTACCAGAACCTGGGCTTGAAATGCCAGTTCAATATCTTGAAGTTCTTTTAATTTTGATTTTAAAGCATCTATTTCAGATGAATATGTTTCTAGACCATTTAGACTGTCAAATCTAACAGTTTCCACAAAGATTAAATCAGAATTTAGAGCTTCAGCGATGTCCAATTTAAGTTCAGGATTAGTTTCAAGATCATACTCACTAACCTTTTTAATAACAATGTCGACCAACGACCAGATGTGACATCATCCTTCACCAGATGCTCTTGATCTGCCAGAGCCATAAAACAACAATCTCTTTCCTCTTCTTCATCTACAGATGAATTATCATAGGGAACCCATGCTTCTTCAGTAGTTGCTATCATGCATTTGTTATTGTCTTCCATCTGTTTAGACAAGAGAGCAATCTGAGCCTTAAGCTTTTTGTATTTCAACTTATAGCTATCATCAGGCTTGTTATAAGAAGCAGTTGGACCAGACTGGGAGACAAACTGACTGGACCTGCACTCTTTCATGAAATGACCTTTCTTGCCACACTTAAAGAATGTTAGATTGGTCTTGTCAGTGGAAGAACTGGGTGCATGTTGTCCAGTGGGCCTATTTGCTCTGGCCTTAAAACGGTTAAACGTTTTGGCCATCATTGCAACCAGGTCATCACTATCAGTTTCATCACAGTCTGGAGAGATATCATTACAGACTCCAGAATCCATTAGTTCAGACATCATTTTCTTCATAGAAAATACATTCTCAGAAGATATTAATGCCGCACAAGGTGGTGCAGTATTAGTGACCACTGTGGAACTACTGGAAGCATGATTAAAAGAATCTTTTTCTGCCTCAATCCTCTGGGCTTGATTTTCTTCAGTGAATCTGAAGGCTCCATACAATGTTGACAAAGTATGGGAATGCAAGGTTTTACCTTGCCTCAAGACCAGAATCATGTGAGACCATTTTGTTGGAAGAATATCACAAAATTTCTCCAAAAGTATATCCTTGTCTTTTTCTACTGCTAGTTCTCTTAACTGGTTTATGATGCTCATAAATCTGGTGTAGATACCAGTAAGGGACTCATTGGGGAGAGCAAAAAATGACTCATACTTTTTATTTAAGGAGACTTTTCTGGTAACAACAGTATCATCACCTCCTTCATGCTGGTTCACTAGTTCATCCCACATGCTTTTGGCACTGGGATAGAGAACTAGTGTGGGAATAAGAGTTTCTGGAACAGCCCCGATGATCATATTTTTAAGAAGTGTATCAAGATTTACTAATCTTTTCTCCTCTTCGGACCAGTGTTCCTCTCTCTTTTCCCTCCCACTTCTTGATCCTGTAGGGTCAAGAAGTGCATTGATAGGAAGTCTTGGCACATAGGGTCCTTCGTTTAAGATTTTCATCATATTCCTTTCAATACCAGTAACATGCAATATTATCCTAGCTTTCCACGTACCAAAGTCATCACTGCTCCCATTGAATTTAGGAACAGGATTATTCGAGTAATGCACATGCACATGTGGAGAAGCAGGAGGAGGAGGAGGTGGTGTATTGTTATTTCCAGTGGGTGGTTCATTAAAATTGGTTTCATGAGTTTCTTGTGGATTTTCTGGGATTGCCATCGCGAAACAGATCTAGGTAAGTATATTAACCTTCTGCTCTGATACCAATTGTAAAGTCCCTCACACGATGGTTTAACCCACGAGTGTAAAATACAAGATAAGTATGAACTAGAATCGGACTAGTATTACTTCAATATAAATATGCAATAATATAAACGAAGTAATAAATGACTTAAGCAATATTTAAACAAGTAAATAAATGGTGGAACACAATTGTAGTTTTCAAGTGTATTTTCTTTATTGATGTATAAACAAAATACAAGATCGTTGCGGAACCTAGATATTACACGTATGTAAGTATATTAACCTTCTGCTCTGATACCAATTGTAAAGTCCCTCACACGATGGTTTAACCCACGAGTGTAAAATACAAGATAAGTATGAACTAGAATCGGACTAGTATTACTTCAATATAAATATGCAATAATATAAACGAAGTAATAAATGACTTAAGCAATATTTAAACAAGTAAATAAATGGTGGAACACAATTGTAGTTTTCAAGTGTATTTTCTTTATTGATGTATAAACAAAATACAAGATCGTTGCGGAACCTAGATATTACACGTATGTAAGTATATTAACCTTCTGCTCTGATACCAATTGTAAAGTCCCTCACACGATGGTTTAACCCACGAGTGTAAAATACAAGATAAGTATGAACTAGAATCGGACTAGTATTACTTCAATATAAATATGCAATAATATAAACGAAGTAATAAATGACTTAAGCAATATTTAAACAAGTAAATAAATGGTGGAACACAAATGTAGTTTTCAAGTGTATTTTCTTCAGTGAATCTGAAGGCTCCATACAATGTTGACAAAGTATGGGAATGCAAGGTTTTACCTTGCCTCAAGACCAGAATCATGTGAGACCATTTTGTTGGAAGAATATCACAAAATTTCTCCAAAAGTATATCCTTGTCTTTTTCTACTCCTAGTTCTCTTAACTGGTTTATGATGCTCATAAATCTGGTGTAGATACCAGTAAGGGACTCATTGGGGAGAGCAAAAAATGACTCATACTTTTTATTTAAGGAGACTTTTCTGGTAACAACAGTATCATCACCTCCTTCATGCTGGTTCACTAGTTCATCCCACATGCTTTTGGCACTGGGATAGAGAACTAGTGTGGGAATAAGAGTTTCTGGAACAGCCCCGATGATCATATTTTTAAGAAGTGTATCAAGATTTACTAATCTTTTCTCCTCTTCGGACCAGTGTTCCTCTCTCTTTTCCCTCCCACTTCTTGATCCTGTAGGGTCAAGAAGTGCATTGATAGGAAGTCTTGGCACATAGGGTCCTTCGTTTAAGATTTTCATCATATTCCTTTCAATACCAGTAACATGCAATATTATCCTAGCTTTCCACGTACCAAAGTCATCACTGCTCCCATTGAATTTAGGAACAGGATTATTCGAGTAATGCACATGCACATGTGGAGAAGCAGGAGGAGGAGGAGGAGGTGGTGTATTGTTATTTCCAGTGGGTGGTTCATTAAAATTGGTTTCATGAGTTTCTTGTGGATTTTCTGGGATTGCCATCGCGAAACAGATCTAGGTAAGTATATTAACCTTCTGCTCTGATACCAATTGTAAAGTCCCTCACACGATGGTTTAACCCACGAGTGTAAAATACAAGATAAGTATGAACTAGAATAGGACTAGTATTACTTCAATATAAATATGCAATAATATAAACGAAGTAATAAATGACTTAAGCAATATTTAAACAAGTAAATAAATGGTGGAACACAATTGTAGTTTTCAAGTGTATTTTCTTTATTGATGTATAAACAAAATACAAGATCGTTGCGGAACCTAGATATTACACGTATGTAAGTATCTAAACAATCTTTGAATTACAAGTGATCTATACTTGTTAAATAAACTCCTTTGATCGATATACTTAGAGTTGTGAAGTATAACTGTTTAGATCGAGAGTATTTAAGCAAGTTCACCAATTTGCTAAAAGTGAATTTCTCAAAGAAATGACTTTGTATTTATAGGCAACAAAATTCACCAGTGAATTTTGTGCCGTACAAATATGGTTGGATGCATTTAATGAACTGACAAGAACATTAAATGCTTTGGATAAAGTTACAAGGATAAAGTCACATCAATGTGACTTTATTCTTTTAGCCAACCACCTTAACACACGTATATTCTTTGGTAAAGAACAAGTGGGTTGTTCTTTGGAAAGTGTGTAAAGGCTTATAGTCAAATCCTCGATATCAGTGTTCAGACTTGTAAGGTCTAGAACACTGACAATCCTCCAGTGTACAGATCTGGTAAGACTTCCAGTGGACTCCGCCATTTGTCAGTCTTCTTTATTCTTACTTCAGTCTTTGACTTCAGTGAGAACGTCTTCAGTAGAGTAGATCTGGACTGGGGTGAAGTCCAGTGAGCAAATCTGGAGAATACTCCATATTTCCTATACAAGTATTTGCTCACTGGTCTTCCATTATTTCTGGACAAATCTTCAGAGGGACTCCAGATTCCAAGTCTGGAGTAGGTCCAGTAGAACACGTTTCTGGACAGATCTTCAGTAAGGCTCCAGTAGTCAAGTCTGGAGCGAGTCCAGGAAATCTGGACCTAACATATATTCTGCAACGATTTTGATCTCTACCTTGGAATATGATGAACGGATCAATTCCATGCACTGATTGATCATTAATCCACCCTATACTTCTTTACTACACATAAATAACTTAAATCGTCCACCTGGAATTCTATCGACGTATTAAACAAATCTTGGCATCTTAAACACATAAACGTATATATCTTTAGGCATTAAAGCCTCTCACAAATAGCATATTAATCCTGCGTAAGCATTAACTCGTTAAAAGACTTAATAGTAGCAAGGTGTTGACTTAATGACTCAAGTCAACGGTTACACAAAAAGTTTGCAATGTTGCAGGTACCTCCCCCTTAAGATACTCGACCCAATCGTCATTGTAAGTCCCCTTGAATTGGATTGTTAATAGTTTGCTCCAGTTATCAAGAGGTGTGGAATCCCTCTCTATAACTTGGTGATTCACAACGAAGCCCCTAGATCACCTGCTGCCTCGCAGATCTTCTTCGGGCTAGCGGAACAACCTTTGACGAATATAACCTGCACAATATGCTTGTTATTTTGACAAATGTTCAACCCTAATCTCTGTTAGGGTTCGGTATTTATAGGAAAACACCCGAAAAGGCTTCAGCATGTCGGGTCGTATTTCAGAGCCCAGCTCAACTCAATTACGACCTCGTAATTGTGCTCTAGCCTCATATTTGTCCCAGCAAATACGGGATCGTATTCCTGTGATGAAATGTGAGGTCACATTTCATCCTTAGCAGATTATTACACATTCAATACTTAAACTTAATCTAGTATTCTATGCATAATACAAAGTCCATTAATGACAATCACATTACAAAGACATATTACATTATAAGCCCAAACAATCTAGACTGCTATTGACATAGATGTGCACTTACAGACTCCCCCTTGGCAATAGCTTCTAGACGTTAAAATAAATGTCTTTGTCTTTGTCTTTGTTATCAATCTACTTCTTCTGCTTTTTCTTGCTCTTGCTCTGCTCCCCCTTAGTCTTAGTCTCATTCTCAAAGTCTGAATCTGACTCTGACTCTGAAGAAGTATGAGTTAACCCTAACCGTTCCTTCATTTGATCCCTCATTGATCCTGGATCATAATAATCTTCATAATCCATAATCTCTGCTCTAGCTCTCATATGAGCCTGTGGATCATAACCCAATCTCTTCTCTAGTCTATGCACGATCAAAGGATGCAAATCCGACTCTGTAGAAGTATTGGTAGTAGAATCGGTCTAGGTTGACTCACTATCCTGAGCACTAGCAATTTCATCATCTGGAGTAACAACTTTAGATTGCTCTGCCAAACCCTTACCCTTTTCTAATCGATCAACGTCAACATCTTCTGTAAGGGGTTTGGTTTGAGGTGCCTGTAAGTCCCTGGGGTCTTGTACTTCTATCGAACCGAGATCGACTTAAGGATATGTCGAGGTGGAAATTCCTCGAGATAACCCACGGTTTTTATATCAACCTTTAGATGATATATATAACACTATATATATATATATATCTTTTTTGTGAATATAATATATACTATATAATATATATATATATATATTATATATATATATATATATATATATATATATATATATATATATATATATATATATATATCTTTTTGCGTGAATATAAACACCCGGGGAACGGCTCTCCGGACTCACTTTACCAAACACGTGGTAATCTAAATCTACGAGCCGTTCGGGGGCCGGGTGTGTATATGCGGTTCGTGCACGAGACGAGTATTACCCATGAGACAAACCGTACGTGTTCTTGGTTTTCTCTCTTTAGGATTTGCTCATTTCTCTCTTTACACTCTTGTTGGAACACGCATGACGCAAATGCCCATTTGAGTGTTTCAGGAACACGCAAAACCCAATGGGTTTGCGTGTTTCTTTAAGCCCAATGGCATTAGGGTTTTGGCCTATTTTGCGTGTTTCCCTGAACACACAAAACGTTTGAGAGTTCTTGTGGTCAAGCATACTTTTGCTTGTTTCCACAGAAACTCTCAAACCATTTGAGAGTTCTTGAGAACAAGCATACTTTTGCTTGTTTTTTAGAAACTCTCAAATGACCATTTGAGTGTTCTTACTTGAACAAGCAAAACTTTTGCTCGTTCCTAAGAACCCTCAAATAACACTTAGGATATGTTGAGTAATGTCTTTACTGCTGTCAAGACGCAGAACCGACATTATACTCAGAGTTAATGTCTTTACAGCTGTCAAGACGCAGAACCGACATTATACTCAGAGTTAATGTCTTTACTGCTGTCAAGACGCAGAACCGACATTATACTCAGAGTTAATGTCTTTACAGCTGTCAAGACGCAGAACCGACATTATACTCAGAGTTAATGTCTTTACAGCTGTCAAGACGCAGAACCGACATTAACTCAGAGTTAATGTCTTTACTGCTGTCAAGACGCAGAACCGACATTATACTCAGAGTTAATGTCTTTACTGCTGTCAAGACGCAGAACCGACATTATACTCAGAGTTAATGTCTTTACTGCTGTCAAGACGCAGAACCGACATTATACTCAGAGTTAATGTCTTTACTGCTGTCAAGACGCAGAACCGACATTATACTCAGAGTTAATGTCTTTACTGCTGTCAAGACGCAGAACCGACATTATACTCAGAGTTAATGTCTTTACTGCTGTCAAGACGCAGAACCGACATTATACTCAGAGTTAATGTCTTTACAGCTGTCAAGACGCAGAACCGACATTAACTCAGAGTTAATGTCTTTACTGCTGTCAAGACGCAGAACCGACATTATACTCAGAGTTAATGTCTTTACTGCTGTCAAGACGCAGAACCGACATTATACTCAGAGTTAATGTCTTTACAGCTGTCAAGACGCAGAACCGACATTAACTCAGAGTTAATGTCTTTACTGCTGTCAAGACGCAGAACCGACATTATACTCAGAGTTAATGTCTTTACTGCTGTCAAGACGCAGAACCGACATTATACTCAGAGTTAATGTCTTTACTGCTGTCAAGACGCAGAACCGACATTATACTCAGAGTTAATGTCTTTACTGCTGTCAAGACGCAGAACCGACATTATACTCAGAGTTAATGTCTTTACTGCTGTCAAGACGCAGAACCGACATTATACTCAGAGTTAATGTCTTTACTGCTGTCAAGACGCAGAACCGACATTATACTCAGAGTTAATGTCTTTACTGCTGTCAAGACGCAGAACCGACATTATACTCAGAGTTAATGTCTTTACTGCTGTCAAGACGCAGAACCGACATTATACTCAGAGTTAATGTCTTTACAGCTGTCAAGACGCAGAACCGACATTATACTCAGAGTTAATGTCTTTACAGCTGTCAAGACGCAGAACCGACATTAACTCAGAGTTAATGTCTTTACTGCTGTCAAGACGCAGAACCGACATTATACTCAGAGTTAATGTCTTTACTGCTGTCAAGACGCAGAACCGACATTATACTCAGAGTTAATGTCTTTACTGCTGTCAAGACGCAGAACCGACATTATACTCAGAGTTAATGTCTTTACTGCTGTCAAGACGCAGAACCGACATTATACTCAGAGTTAATGTCTTTACTGCTGTCAAGACGCAGAACCGACATTATACTCAGAGTTAATGTCTTTACTGCTGTCAAGACGCAGAACCGACATTATACTCAGAGTTAATGTCTTTACAGCTGTCAAGACGCAGAACCGACATTAACTCAGAGTTAATGTCTTTACTGCTGTCAAGACGCAGAACCGACATTATACTCAGAGTTAATGTCTTTACTGCTGTCAAGACGCAGAACCGACATTATACTCAGAGTTAATGTCTTTACAGCTGTCAAGACGCAGAACCGACATTAACTCAGAGTTAATGTCTTTACTGCTGTCAAGACGCAGAACCGACATTATACTCAGAGTTAATGTCTTTACTGCTGTCAAGACGCAGAACCGACATTATACTCAGAGTTAATGTCTTTACTGCTGTCAAGACGCAGAACCGACATTATACTCAGAGTTAATGTCTTTACTGCTGTCAAGACGCAGAACCGACATTATACTCAGAGTTAATGTCTTTACTGCTGTCAAGACGCAGAACCGACATTATACTCAGAGTTAATGTCTTTACTGCTGTCAAGACGCAGAACCGACATTATACTCAGAGTTAATGTCTTTACTGCTGTCAAGACGCAGAACCGACATTATACTCAGAGTTAATGTCTTTACTGCTGTCAAGACGCAGAACCGACATTATACTCAGAGTTAATGTCTTTACAGCTGTCAAGACGCAGAACCGACATTATACTCAGAGTTAATGTCTTTACAGCTGTCAAGACGCAGAACCGACATTAACTCAGAGTTAATGTCTTTACTGCTGTCAAGACGCAGAACCGACATTATACTCAGAGTTAATGTCTTTACTGCTGTCAAGACGCAGAACCGACATTATACTCAGAGTTAATGTCTTTACTGCTGTCAAGACGCAGAACCGACATTATACTCAGAGTTAATGTCTTTACTGCTGTCAAGACGCAGAACCGACATTATACTCAGAGTTAATGTCTTTACTGCTGTCAAGACGCAGAACCGACATTATACTCAGAGTTAATGTCTTTACTGCTGTCAAGACGCAGAACCGACATTATACTCAGAGTTAATGTCTTTACAGCTGTCAAGACGCAGAACCGACATTAACTCAGAGTTAATGTCTTTACTGCTGTCAAGACGCAGAACCTACATCTCCAGTTGGTGTGGGACCAGCATCGGTAGGTGCTTTTCCTCTATCTTCAGCTGTGGGAGCTCGAGAGGTACCAACAGCACCAGGCTGGCTTTGCTCCCTCTGAGATATGGCAGTCCTCGTGCCCATTAGAAATCTTAAAGCCTCTTTGTCTGCTAGGATCATCTCCCTCGTCCTCTCTACTTTCCCTCCTAAGGGCATCATCCTTGCAGGTTGTCTGTATCTCCCCCTTAGACTTAAGATTTTCAATAATCTCATTCAGCTGGTCATAGTCGTCATCGAAGCTTGTCAAACCTGCAGTCTAGCTCTTTATAACTTCAGTATGATTTTCCAATCTTTCGGTAATCTGTTTTAGGTGCTTGGTTGTCTCAGATTGGATCAATTGTAGAGCCTCCTGCCTTGTTTGAAGCTGAGCATTCTTAGCCTTCAGCTCTTCAAGCTCTTGACGATGTGATTCTTCCTGCTTAGACAAATTCTCTGTCAAGCTAGCAACCAAAGCTCTCATATCAGCCACTTGCTTTACCTACCCTGATATAACATCATCGTCAGTTCTAGAGCAACTTGGTTGAGAAGAAATCACTGATGGTCGAGGAGGGATAGTTGGTGGTGCAGTCGGTCTTGGCACTGACGGTCTGATTGTAGATACATGTGGGTGCTGGATTGCAGAAGGTCCAACAACCGGAAGAGTAACTGTAGTTTGTGAAACTGATGTTGTTGCCGCACTGGTGAAGGATGTGAATGCAGACCCTGTAGCTGAAAGCCTGATTCTTGTACTTGTTTGCTCAACCGGTGGCCTCATCATCAACCCCTTACCTGCTCCCCTAGGTCTAACAGTCACTTCCTCAGTATCAATCTGCACATGCTCAGACATACGAATTGGCCCCTCTTCAACTGCCACACTCATCATAGCACTAAGTCTAGGAGACTTTTGAGTGCCAGATGTGCCTTCATCAGCCCTTTTTCTCCTCCTGGGCTGTAGAGGCGAACTATCTTCTTCATCCTCCTCCTCAGGCTGGAAGTCTTCATTAGCCTTCAGTTCCCTTTTAGACTGAGCATCATGCTTTTCTTGTAAAAGCCTGCGTGCTCTTTCTTGAGGGTCCTCTTGACCATCATCATCACTGGAGCTGTCCTCTGTACTGCTCACAGTGACATGAGAATCACTACTTGCCGCATCATCTGCCTCGTGATCCTCAAACAACTCGTCGATCTCCGCCTCTAGATCAGCACGAGCGTCAAAATGTTGAACCTGATTGATATCATCATTAGGTTCCAACATTTGTTGTGCAACCTCTGCAGCCTCTTCAGCATTACCTTGACCTTGTTCCACTTGGAAGAACAAGTCATCGACTGCTTCAGCATTTACTGGGGGTTGTTGCACTGGAGGTTGTTGTTGCTGTTGCTGTTGTTGTAATTGGTGTGCTGCAGGTGGTGGTTGGGGAACTTGCTGTGGAGCTGCAGCAACATTTCCTTCAACATCTGACCCATCATGGGCAAATCCATCATTATCCGGTGCAATGTATGCCAGATTGATGACTGCACTGAAGAGATGTCTGTCAGTAGGTCGAGCTGGAGGCGGAAGTGAACCTCTGTAATTGTAACTATCGTTGAATATACGATTAGGCATAATAGTTACATGCTTGATTGGACCCACCTGTGGTAAATTGGGCAGACGAGCATTGATGATCATCATGATAAATCGAGGATACATCAAAAAGCGCTCGTTGGCAGTTGCACCAATTTGCCTTCTAATCTCGTTGAAGAAATAACGAGAAAAGTTATATGGCTTGTTCAGCACAAGGGAGACAACTTGAGACTGGGTCTTGACATTCAGCTTGTCATACCCTGTCTTCCTGTTGCTAAGAGCAACCAAAACCACCTGACTGAAGAACTTTCATTTCCCATGAACACAATTCTTCGTGAAGGTGTTTTGTTTTGGATCCCCAACTTAACCCATTGTTCTGTAAACTCCATATCTTAGCGCCAGTGGGTATGTGATGGGACAATTAGCTCCTCCCTCTTGGGCATCAGTACCCAATCCAAGTATCTGGATCAAATCCTGAGGAGTGAACTGGATGACCTGATTATTCACCGTAGCTTCAATCCTCTGATTATCCCCAACAATATATCTTGCAGAGGCCCAGAATTGACGAAGATATGTCAATCTGATCACCGGGTTGGCAGTGAGAACCCTTCGAATTCTAGATCGTTGAAAGAAATCTAGAATAGGAACAAACTCTGCTGCATTCGCCTGGTTGACATCCAGGTTAATCAAGTAGTTATGATTGCTGTGGAATTGTCTTTCAGCCATCTGCAAAGAGATATAAACAACAAAAGATTAGCAACAACAAACAAAGTCGAACTTTAAAGTTCCTAATCATTTCCTAAGCCCTTGAAATACCTTATTTCATCGGCTCTAGAAATGTTATCAACTTTAACTATCGACTAATAATGTCAATCCTTAAGGTTCTCAAACATTTTCTAAGCCCCTAAAACTCTTTGTTTCATAGGCTCTGAGAGTATTCTTAACCTTAACCATCGACAAACAATGTGAAGACCTAAAGTTCTTAATCATTTTCTAATCCCTTAAAACTCTTAGTTTCATCGGCTCTGAAAATGTTATCAACTTTAACTATCGACTAATAATGTCAATCCTTAAGGTTCTCAAACATTTTCTAAGCCCCTAAAACTCTTTGTTTCATAGGCTCTGAGAGTATTCTTAACCTTAACCATCGACAAACAATGTGAAGACCTAAAGTTCTTAATCATTTTCTAATCCCTTAAAACTCTTAGTTTCATCGGCTCTGAAAATGTTATCAACTTTAATCATTGACAAGCAATGTCAAAGTTTAAAGTCCTTAATCATTTTCTAAGCCCTTAAAACTCTTAGTTTCATTGGCTCCGAAAATGTTATTGACTTTAATCATTGACAATAACGTTGAATGATAAGATTTTGATCATTTTCCATGAAATAGAAACCATTTGTCTCACATTTCATCAAAATGTTATTGACTTTAATCATTGACAATAACGTTGAATGATAAGATTTTGATCATTTTCCATGAAATAGAAACCATTTGTCTCACATTTCATCAAAATGTTATCAATTTTATCAAATCAACACATCGATATTAGAACTTTAACTATTTTCAAGAAGTGAAACCAGTTGTCTCAAAAATCTTTTAAACAAAATTAAAAGTTTTAATAATCGATAATATAAGGCAAATGTCCTTTCTAATTTGACCAATTAAAATTTTCCCGTTTTGAAAATTTTATAAGTCATAGAATCGACAATTTTCTTATACACACACATATGGTGACACTACACACATATGGTGTCGGGTTTGACTAGTCAATGCGAGTGGTGTTTCATATTTTACTTTTAAAATTTTTAACATTAAAATTTATAAGTCATGGAACACTCAAACTGTACCACAACACGCAAATGGTGACAAACGTGCAAATGGGTGTGTTTGGCAATAAGAACTCGCAAAGGGCGTTGACTGGTCAAATGCGTGTTTCTTTGTGATGACGTCATCACAAACACGCAAAACTGGAAGACCAATCGTGTTTGTTTCCTGGGTTCATAAGAACACGCAAATGACCTATGAACGTGCAAAACCAGAAAAACAACCCTTCGATCTTAACCAGTTGATTTTGAACCCCATAACGTCTAAATCTGGTACGATTATGCTCTTAATCACTCGATTAAAACATTTTTAGATTCCATTTCTCCATCTTATACATGTTTATGTTCCTTTTTGAGAATTTTAATTTCGAAAATAAAACCCTAAAAATTTGACCATTAAACATGAAATCTGGATCTAAAGATGTTGTTAATCATATACCTTTGTTCAATAAGTGTTAATGGAAGTATTTCTTGTTACAAAAACATGCAAGGATCAAGTTTGATGAATCAAGAAGATGAACAGTGCTCAGTTAGGGAAACGCGCAAATGGAGAGTATTTTATAAGAAACACGCATATAATTTAGGATAATACCCAAATGCGTGTTCTTCTGCTATTTATACTCAAACAACACGCAAACCCTAAGAGCCACTAGAATGCGCATGTTCGGCCCACTATGCCAAAACACGCAAATTAGGCCCAAGATGAAACACGCATATGTAATCCCACTTGGTACAAACACGCAAATCAACTCTACAGTAAAACACACAAATTGAGCCCACTTGACTATAATATGTATATTTAGCCCATTTTGCCAACATATGCATATGAGTCCACTTGGTACAGCTTTGTGTATTAAACTTGACCTATTTTTCTTGATTCAAATGAACCATGACTTTTCAACAAGTCAACCTTCATGAACTTGACTAACACTTTGAAAATTCACAAAGAATTTTCTCGAACCCGATATGATTAACAAAAAGAATTCTTTAGAGAACACGGTAAAACAGACATAAACCACTTTTTCATATCAAAATTATCCGTATTTTTCTCGATAAAGAAATTCTTAGAGAATACGGTAAAACAGACATAAACCACTTTTTCATATCAAAATTATCCGTATTTTTCTCGATAAAGAAATTCTTCATGGTTGTCACTACTTAAACCACCATACAATATATAGACATTACATTATGACCCACTATGTCATTAATTAATGAGATGTATATTTTACGATTCTTTAACTGTTTGACAATAACAGCCATCAGACACACACAATGTTGTTAGATAAATTCAAATACAACAAAAATTGAATGATACAAGATTGAACACCCTCTATCAATCTTTCCGTCATTATTTTCGTCTCCGTTTGAATTTAGCTGAGTTGTTGATGTGTAAGTATACTCTGCTTCCTTTATAAGCTTGAGCTTTCTCCATTCCGGACTGGATAGACTCAATTTTCATATACTTTGGAGATCTTTTATCTTGTCGGTTGACACACATCCAGATAAGATAAATAATACTACAAACACATCAGCGAACTCATGAGATCCATGCAATTTATGCAATCATCTCAAAAGTAAATAATCGAATTCCAAAGATAGTTAAACAGATTTAACTGATAACAAACAATAGATTCTCACACTTAAGATTAGAATCTAAGCACTTATCAAGTTATTTCATACAATAAATATCTTTAATACAATTATTCATGGTAAATTGCAAATCAAAATATCTGTCAAATATATCAATTAAATGACTCCGTTTGACCTATTTTGACCGAAACCTTAAGTATCAAGACTTAATCTTCCGTGCAATTTATAAATAAGACCCAATTTAAGGTGTACCAAACACACTTAAATTCATGTCTTTACATTACACTTCTTCCTCGTTACGATGCACATTCATCTTGTGTTCACTAAGAACACAACCAAGTCCCTCTGGAAACCGAAAAACCTTAATTACTATTCTCTCTCGTGCAATAGAACCCTTTTATTATGAGCAAGAACCTTACGGAGCATAAAGTTACAAAATCGATCACAATAATTTTATTTCAAAATTACTCTAACAAATCTTGTAATAGTCATGCTTAATACTGTCCTTGCGATATGCCTTACGGAGCATAAGATTAAAAAATCAATCACAGTAATTTTAGGATCAAAATTACTCTAATCAATCTTAGAATAGTTATGCTTAGTCCATCAAATGCAATATACCTTACGAAGCATAAAATTTAAAAGTCAATCATAGTAATTTTAAGGAACAAAATTACTCTAACCAACCTTAGAATAGTCATGCTTAGTTCGGTATATGCAATAGGCACTAGAAGGAATAATTACTACAGAAGAGATCAGGCATAGCAAATGAGTAAACTTAAATGCCATACAATTTCGTCATTTCTCTTGCAGTAACGACTCCCCTTAAACCATTATTATATTTTTGTGTTATCTTTTCTGATTTTCCAAAGTAGGTTCTAGAAGGAACAATTACTACAGAAGAGATCGGATATAGCAAATGAGTAAACTTAAATGCCATATTTAGTAGTCATTTCTCTTGTAGTAACGACTCCCCCTTTAACCATTATTCTATTTTTGTGTTGCATTTTCTGAATAACAAATGGTTCTTGAGAGATGGAAACTAAGGGTTTCTCATTCCAGTCAACTGGACTAGAAACTCAAAACGTGATCGATCAAAGGCTTTAGTGTAACCATCATAAGTAAATCATCATTGCATATTCATCATAGGATAACAACCATTAAATTAATAATCATGTTATCACTAATGATCTATTAACAAGCATAGAATAAAGCAACACTTTATATATATACTCATTTTTCTCAAATACGTTCCTTTATAAATAAATTATAAATCAACATACATGAGACTTGCACCATGATTTACAATGAAGAAAATACAAAAGAAGTACGATAACCCACTATGTTATCTAAAGAAAATGTGCCCAAAGCTCAGTCACCGATTACCAAAAATAACATGATGTTCCTTGACTGTGTTCTTTGCACGAATGAAGGGAATTAGTTTTATTCGTTAAGAACCCAGACCCTTTTTGTCCGGATTCTTCCCAAATCATCCCGATATGCAAATTCTCCCCAGCCTCCTTTTCCCAAAATCTGATTTAATTGATTTGAATCATCTTGATACACCTTCTTGCGGGAGGCATTAGATGATTCACCAACATGATAGCTCTTAGAAGTTGACTTGACATCGTTTCCACTTCTTCCAGCAAATCGATCATAATATGTACTATGATATTCTGTAGGCTTAGCAGATGACTTAACTCCAAATAAACTTGAAGGATATCTGCTTTTAGACTTCTCAGACCTTTTACTTGAAGAAGCATAGCTCGAAGGAACCGATTTCTTGTCAACCACTTCTGATTTTTGAGTAGACAAGGCATGCATGGAGAGTTTTTGAGAAGAACCAACAAGATTTCCGATTGGTCTCCTGTATTGTTCTTTCACCATATCTTTTCCCTCCATCTTTTGAGAACTAATTCTCAGATTTCTCTCATTTGGCCTGGATAAGTTGTCTGGAGATTGATCATCATTGGATGTATATACTTGAGTATTTGGTCTCTTACTTGGACATTTACTAGCTGAATGACCTTTCTCGCGACATATAAAGCAGGAAATTCTCTTGTTGTTCCTTTTTCTTATTAAATTTTCTGAGATTTTCTTTAGTAATGGGAATTCCATACTCAGTCATCTCCTCTATGCAAAAAAATCTTTCCAAAACTTATTTCATTGTTTTCACAAGCTTCAATGAAGTGGACTTTGAGTGTCTCAAATACAATGTCTCATTTTCTTCCAGAATTATTCTTTAACTTGATGACAGACAATCAATTTTAGAGTCTTCTTAAATCAAATGAGTATCATTTTTATGATCCTTGTCCCAGTTATGACATAATCATTCATTTGACTAACACTCAAAGTGTTTTTGACTAAGATGTTCAATGTGAAACACCTTGTCAAGATAAAGTTTAGTGATGTTCACTTTACCATGACCAGTTGCAGTTCCCTGTGCAGATCCGGCAAAGTTCACCTGAACATCAGAAACCTTAACAAAGTCTAACAAACTACTACCATCTCTAGTAGCATGAATGGAACATCCAGTATCGATATTCCACAAACTATCAGCCCTTTCTGCTGAGACTGGTTTATTTATGATAGTCAAGTTTGTCATGAAGTTCACTAGACCTGTCATTGTCTTTTGATCTTCAACTTTGTTAGAATTGCTTACAACCACTGATTTTTTAGGATTTATGAATGAACTAGTGTCATCACCTTCTCGAATACCTGATTCTGAATCTGACAACACATCGGAACTAATCTCAGCAAGATAGGCATTTTCAGCTTCTTCCACAATGGCCCCCCAGTCATAAGATCCTTCCTGCTGTTAAACCACCAAAGCTCTAGACCCACTTTGGTTTTTAGAGTTTGGACTTTCAACTTTGGAACTTTGATAATTGCTTTGTTGAGATGAGCTATTGACATTCGAACTTGATCCTTGAAAAAATCTTCATTGCGGAGCACCTGGAGGAGTTACTGATCCACTTTGATTGAAGTTTTGACAAGTCACAATTGACTTTTCATCCTTCTTAGGTCTCTGGCATTCCCTAGCAAAGTGTCCAAATCCCTCACAATTGTAACACTTTATGCCAAGCTTGGAACCCACAACCTTTCGCCCTGTTCTTGATAAGAACCGTTTATCCTGAAGAGTCAGCATAGCCATTTGCCATTGCAGATCCATCTCTTCTAAGTCCAAAGGATCAATTTGCTCATAGTCTTCATCTATAAGACTAGGGTCTTGAACCTTTCCTTTGATAAACTGTTCATATGATGTCACAAAAGACGCAAGAACGGATAAGTGACTTTCCACAACTTTGACACTTATAGACACGATGGAACTAGCACTGGCCGTAGGATATCCACAATTTCCTGAATTGTCGCTCTGACTTGAAACAAGACATATGTTCCCTTCAGAATCAACCGAGATCTTTTGTAAGTCAACATCTTCACTCAGGAATGCCTTAGTGCTTCCTTCTGGGGAACTTGGACTTACATTGATCGTAGGCCTTCCGGGAATCTGAGCATTATTATATCCAGCTTCCCTCCGTTTTAGTTTCATTTCTTGTCCCCTACACTTAGCAACTATTTGAGTTAAAGACATGCCGCCGAAATCTGCTTTCTCTTGCAAAGTGGTAATATAATGATTCCACTTTTCTGGCAAAGAGCTAAAAAATTTCTCGACCTTCTCTTCCTCAGAATACGTAACCTCAAATGCTTGCAACTCTGCTAGCAAATGATAATATCGTGTAATTAGTTGATCTAAGTTTTCACTTCTTAACCCATTAAATACATTATACTGATGCTTTAGAAGGTCTTTTCTATTCTTTTTAAGTGTTTCATCCCCTTCACAATGATTTTTTAATGCTAACCAAAGTTCTTTTGATGTATTGAATCCGTTAAATAAATGTAATATATCTTGTGGCAATGACATTTTTAAACATGATAGTGCCTTTTTCTCTGCCTCATATAATTTTTTATCAGATTCAGTCATATCTTGGTAAGCATAAACTTTGGTAACACCACTGTCCTCATATGTTGGGGCTTTATATCCTTCTGTCATACAAGTCCACATTCTAATATCGGTGAATTGCATAAAGGATTCGAATCGACCATTCCAAGAAAAGTATTGATCAATGATCATCAGTTTGGGTGGTGAATTACCCTTACCGGTTTCATGATCCATTAGTATTAATTGGTTAAGATAGTTTGCTGCCATTGTGTATGATGTTCAACTTATAAACACGCAAAAACACAAGAACACGCAAACAAGGAAACACGTAAATGAAACACGCACGAGGTAGGAACACGCAAATCTTGAAACACGCAAATCTAGGAACACGCAAATTCAAGAAACACACAAAATCTCAAGATTTCTCAAAATTTCAAGAACAAGCAAAACACAAAAACACTCAAATGCCTTGGTAATAACGAAACGCGCAAAAAGGTACAATGCTCAAGAAACACGCAAAGTACACTTTTCAAGAACACACAAAACACCACTTTTACACAATTTCTTAGATCCCGAACCCAATATTGCTCAAGGATCAACGAAACTATGAGAAAGTGTTACTAGGATATAGATTAATCTATATTTGGCGACAAGTTTGAACCTTTATTTCAAAAACGCGCCCAAAGAGTAATCTTCTCCTAAAATCACGCAAACAAAGGGATACCCAAAACCGTTGTCAATCTCTAACCAAGGTTATAAAAACCTGTGGCTCTGATACCAGTTGTAAGTCCCTCGGGTCTTGTACTTCTATCGAACCGAGATCGACTTAAGGATATGTCGAGGTGCGGAAATTCCTCGAGATAACCCACGGTTTTTATATCAACCTTTAGATGATATATATAACACTATATATATATATATCTTTTGCGTGAATAATATAAACACTATATATATATTATATATATATTTTATATATATATATATATATATATATATATATATATATCTTTTTGCGTGAATATAAACACCCGGGGAACGGCTCTCCGGACTCACTTTACCAAACACGTGGTAATCTAAATCTACGAGCCGTTCGGGGGCCGGGTGTGTGTTTGCGGTTTGTGCACGAGACGAGTATTACCCATGAGTCAAACCGTGCGTGTTCTTGGTTTTCTCTCTCTAGGATTTGCTCATTTCTCTCTCTACACTCTTGTTGGAACACGCATGACACACACCCATATATATAGGCAAGGACTGGAACACGCAAATGCCCATTTGCGTGTTTCAGGAACACACAAAACCCAATGGGTTTGTGTTAGATTTATAAATGTAGTAGTTGATTTGTACTCCTTATGTTATTTTGTACTTAGAATGTAAACTTGGTAATATGGAAGGGAGCTTAGTGTAAATAGGTCTTATGTATATAAACCCCCTCCATAATGAAAATTGTAACCTTTCACCCCATTATACTATCCAATCTTTCCCTGACATCTCTCTACTTTCTCTCTCTAAAACCGCCATTGTTACAAAACTTACACACACATAAGCTCAAATTCAATACTTTACATTTGGTATCAGAGCACAATCAGAGTTGCTGAACGATCCAAAAGCTTATTACAAGCTTAATTTGTGCTTAATTTCAGAATTTGGCTTATTTTCTGAAAGGTTCATTTGCAGAGATAACTGTTTGAGTGATTTCTGCAAATTAAGTGTGTTTTTGTTCGAATTTTGTTCACCGATCGATTTGTAATCAGTATATCATCCTTCGTTATCAATTTCAGAAGCTAATTTCATCATTTGAGTTATTTTTGCTCGAGCTCTGCAAATCGCATGTTCGAGTGGGTTTGAATTCCAGTTGAAATTAGCATCTAATTTGTTTGAGGATTTGTGCAAATTGGTTTTTTGATCATTTTGATATAAAATTCGAGTTCTAATTCGCAAAAATGAAGAAGATATCGAAGATTTACAGTCTTCTCTGCAAATGGAGGTTTAGCTGAATGAAGAAGATAACCAGTAACCGACTACTTTGTCGTGTAGTGTTTACTCGTATTTGCAGAGGTCGTTGGCTTGGCTTGTTCTTACTTGTTCTAATTGCAGAGCTCACTGCTCGGCAAATAGGTGTTTCAAGAATATTTGCTAAGTGTTGGTGCTACTTGGTCTATTTGCAGAGCATTTTGCTCGGCAAATAGGTGTTGCAAGAACTTTTGGTTAAGTGTTGGTGATACTTGTTCTATTTGCAGAGCTTTTTGCTCCGCAAATAGGTGTTTCCAGAATTTGTGGTTAAGTGTTAAGGCTACTTGTTCTATTTGCAGAGCTTTTTGCTCGGCAAATAGTTGTTTTTGAGAATTCTTGATTTGAGACTCGTGCTACTTGTATTGTTTGCAGAGGTTTAAGCTCGGCAAACAAGTGTTTTTGGTTGGTGCGACTAAGTACATGTTAGAAATATAAAATAGTGCTTAGTTGTATTTTTATATATTGCATTTTGTGTATACATTGTAAGGTTGAGGGGGAGCTTATGTAATATACTTAGAGTATAAATACCCCTCAAGCCTTCAACTTTTAAAAACTTTTTACCCACTTTTGCTAATCAAAAAAGTCTGATTTCCACACACACACACTTTTCTCTCTCAAGAACACACACTAACAAACACACTTTCCACCATTGTTGAACACCTCTCTTCCGCATCATAACATGAATTAAAAGAGTTCTAACATGTGGTATCAGAGCAAAACAACAATCTGTTGACGATCCAGAACAAATTTCATGCAGATTGGTGCTAATTTTGTTCAAAATTGAGAATTCGTGTTTATATATAACCGTTTTTAACCGTCACTGTTCTTCATCAATTCAACATCAATTTTCACTCAATTTTCTTGTTTTTGTTCACAGATACACTCTAAATCACCTCTAAAAACATCCTGTTAAGTTTCAGAATCCAATTCATAGTATTGATCAAAATCCAAATTTTTTGGAAAATTGATGAAATTTTGAATTTTCAGTTTGAGTTGATTTTATCTATTGAATTGTTTCTAGGGTTGTGCGCGATCGTATTCTGAGCATTTCTGGGTTTGAATCGAGTTCTAACTCTCAAAATTGAGTGAAATACAAGCAAAATAGTGAAATTCTCGACTATTTTGTCTTTTTCTGGTGTTCTTGCAGATTTCCTCAAGACAATCTTCCTAAGACGATCTTCTTCAAGATCGTCCTAGTGTTTACCTTGTTTTGGTGTTAAGACGATCTTCTCAAGATCGTCCTAACTTTTGGTTCTGTGTGAACTGTGTGTTGTGGATTTAACACTTGAAGTTGTTGTGATTGGGAATCACACACTTCCTTGGGTAACTAATCTCTTTGAGATTGGTTTTGCTCAATAATTCTGAAATCATAACATCATTCTGTCCAAATTTACAAAATTTTCTATACTTAGAAAATTTTTCACTTAACTAATTCTTAAGACGATCTTCAACCAAGACCGTCTTACCTTTTCTTAACCAATTCTTAAGACGATCTTCATCCAAGACCATCTTACCTTTCTTAATCAAATTTTCTTAAGACGATCTTCTTTCAAGACCGTCCTACCATTTCTTCACTCATACTTAGAAAATTTTCAACCAGTTCCTAATACGATCTCCTTCAAGATCGTTCTAAGTTCCAAATTTTTTTTAAGACGATCTCATCAAGATCGTATTGTTTTTTTTTCAGAAAATCAAAAACAACAAAAACAGTTTACAAATCATTGTTCATACATTTCAATGACAACAATGATGATTTCAGAGCTTGAGATCAGAAAGAATTTCTTAGCCAAACAACAAAAGATGAAACCATGGCTATTTGGAGATGTTGATGCTGATTCTGAAGATCTCACATGCTTGATGACATCTGTCACTTCAACAACCAATCATTCACAAACTACTTCACAAACAACAACAAGTGAGGTACAATTCATTTCCAAAGATGATTACTTGTCAGTCCAAACAACTGCTGATACTTTGACAAAGCAAAATCTTACTTTGAAAAACAATTTGAAAATGGCTAAACAAGAGTTTGATAAAATTAATGAAGATTTTTCAGAACTCTCAATAGCTCATGAAGCTCTCAAAGTGAACTATGATTCTTTAAAAGAAATGCATTTGTCAAGTAACAGTTCTCAAGTTGTTTCACCCAATGCTCAATTGACCAACAAATGTCAAGACCTTGAAAAGACTGTCCATTCACTCAAACAAACCATTGAGATCTTAAAGCTTGAGAAAACCAATGAATGGATAAGAGCAAATGCAAGACAAGCTGATGTTGAGTTTCTCACAAATAAAATGAAAGATTTTAGACCCAACTGTGAGAAACATGAAAGACAGATTTCTGATCTAAACAGTACTTGTTTTCTCAAAGGAGTTGAAATTGAAACTCTTCAAAAACAAGTTGAGGATTTGAAAGCAAACATTTTGTTCTATCAAGAAAAAATCTATAAAATTGAACAAAATCCTCTTCTGAATTTCACTGCTTATTACAATAAGTCGAAGATTGATAGATCAGAACTTCTTCTTGGGTTGGGTTATGAGAATCCAGCACATTTAGAAAAAATCCAAAAAGAAGATCTTGGTCCACTTTATGATGGTAAATGTCTTAGACTTGGCATGATTCAAGAGTTCATCAGACCATCTGAGGATGACTTTGAGTCAGATGATGTTGAAAGACAAAAATCAAACAGATTTCAGATTGATTATGTTGCTATTAATGACACATACAAGAAAACTCATAAAAGATCCATCTATGAGTTAGAAGAAATAGACAGCATTTCAATTCCTGAAAATGAGTCTCAAAAAGATTGTTCAAAACTAATTTCAGAAAGATTTTACATTCCAACTACCATATTGGAAATTTTTTTTGAAGGTTTAAAACAAAAGATTGAGTCTCAACAACAAGTCATTGAACATCTGAAAACTCAAAATCATTCTCCAAAGGTAAGTGAGACCACCCCGACTGAAATGGTACATGAACTAACTTCTGTTGCTTGCTCCACTCCATCCAGTGGGAGTGAGAATTTTAACAAAGATATGCAGGGTCATAGCATCTCTCCTCAAGAGATTCATGATATGTCCACCTCAATGCTATCATCATTTTTCCATATTGAAGAGAAAGTTCAAGCTTTAAAAGCTAAACATCTTGCTTCTGTCAAGAAGATACTTTCTTTTGATACCCCTGTGATCACCACTGTTGACCAAAATAAATTGACTTAGAGCAAAAGATTGAGATTCCTACTGATCTTAAGGCTAAAGCAAAAGCATTGATTGAAAAGTTGACTAACAAAACTGTTTTAAAACCAGAAGAGAAACCAAAAGAATTACAGTTTACTTATCCAGATCTTTCTGTTGAAGAATTAGATAAGTTTTTGGAAACTGATCATGTTTTTGCACCAGAAGTTGAAAAAGAGCTTGAAAAACTTTCACCCAAAAAGTCTAAACAAAAGAAGGAATCTAAATCTAAATTTGCTCCAACTTCATTTTATTCACCCAAAGGTCAGCATGCACCAGCTGTCAAAGGTAAGAAGACTATTTCTGCTAACTCAAAGCTCAAAGTTGATATTTCATCTGTTTCTAGAACCTCTGCTTCTAAAGCTATCTCTCAATCTAGTTCTTTACCTAAGATGTCTAAAACTAGCCATGATTTGCTAATAAAAGATACATCTAATGGTATAACTAGTTATAGAGATCAGTATGGTTGGTTCACTGTTGCAACTCAAAAGAAACAGAATATTAAATCCTCCACCAAGCAAAGCAAAAATCAGAATGTGTTTTTAACTACTCGAACTAAATCTGAAAATTTATCTGGTAAAGGAGAGAAGAGCTTAGCTAGTAACCATAAGTGGATCTCTAAATCATCATTGATAAAATCTACTAGCTATGCTAAAACACAAGTGTATGATGAATCACCAGTTAGAAGAAGTTGGATAGCTAATGATTACAAGAAGAAAGTTCCTAATAGCAAATTTGATTCAAATTTGAGTAATTTATCTAAACCATGGTCTGTAAGAAATTCTAAATCTTCTACTGTGATTTCTAAACCTTTGATTGTTGATTCTAATGGGATTGTGATGAATCTTAAGAATAAACCTCTTGTTCGAAAATCTCATTTGTATACTTTGAATGGTTCCACTAACCCAAATGGACCCATTCAAAGGTGGGTACCTAGAAAACCTTGATTGTGTTTTGCAGGTAATAAAGGTCTGTGTTTAGTATTCCAATCTCGGATACTGTTCAACACATGATACTGTAATGAGTTTCTTTTCAAGAAAAATCTCAAATAAGTGCTCATTCCCAATGCACTTACTTGCCTATGCATGTTTTGTACAAATCCTTCATTTCTTTCTCTCTCATTCATTATCTGTCAAACATTGATGCTATGCTTATGTGCAATGTGCTTAAATATCATACAATGTTTGAGGGGGAGAAAAAGGATAATTCATTATCTAAGGGAAGTTTGTGTATTTGTAGTTGCATGATTTGAAGAGAAACTCATTGGTTCATTTTAGAAAAACAAATATAAAATTTGAAAAGTTAATTAAAAACAAAAAAAAAATAAATTTACCTTTCTTCTTCTATAAGAAGGAGGGAAATTGTTTTTCTTTTCTTTCTTTATTCATTTCAGTTTCCAATAAACACACACAGTACCACTCTCATAATCACTTCAAACTTAAAAGTTGTGCTGATCATTAAAACAAGATAAGGGTTTTGTTGCCACTTTCATGCTGATCATTTCATTCCATAACAACATTGTCATCTAATCACATCTTCAGGTTGGATTTCGACTTAGAATGTAGAATTTTTCTTTCATTTTTACTCGAAATTTCTGCTTCTGTTGATGATTATGTGATGATTGAATGATTTAGAAGCATGTTTAGGTTATATGTGTATGTTTGTTACTTGTTCAAATGTTTAATGTCGTGTTTGCGAAAATTCAAAAACCTGCAACTCATTTTTTTTATGAAGAAGAAGACCTAAGACGATCTTCAAATTGTTCTAGGTTATTTTTCTCGATTTGAAAATCTGGTTGGAAATAAAACGACCTTGGCAAAGTCTTCTTAATTTCAAGTCATTTTGTTCTAAGACGATCTTGTCAAAGATCGTCTTGGAAATAAGACGATCTTGCCAAGACTCTTAATAAGACGATCTTGTCAAAGTCTCTTAATAAGTCATTTTGTTCTAAGACGATCTTGTCAAAGATCGTCTTGGAAATAAGACGATCTTGCAAAGTCTCTTAATAAGTCATCTTTAGTTCTAAGACGATCTTGTCAAAGATCGTCTTGGAAATAAGACGATCTTGCCAAGTCTCTTAATAAGACGATCTTTCAAAGTCTCTTAATAAGACGATCTTGTAAGATCGTCTTGGAAATAAAACGACCTTGGCAAAGTCTTCTTAATTTCAAGTCATTTTGTTCTAAGACGATCTTGTCAAAGATCGTCTTGGAAATAAGACGATCTTCAAATTGATCTAGGTTATTTTTCTCGATTTAAGTGATTGGAGTAGTGAAAGTTTACTTACAGTGATTCATATAAATGTTTTGTTATGCTTAGATGTAAAAAATTGAATCATGTTGTGTTTTGTAAAATCTGGTTGGAAATAAAACGACCTTGGCAAAGTCTTCTTAATTTCAAGTCATTTTGTTCTAAGACGATCTTGTCAAAGATCGTCTTGGAAATAAGACGATCTTGCCAAGACCTTCTTAGTTCCACTTTCACATATATTTGCCTTGTAACCCTTGAGACCAAGACCAAGACGATCTTGTCAAAGATCGTTCTAGGGTCTGAACGCTGTGTGGTTGATGATTTGTGTTTAAAATCAAATGAATGGGTAACTGAACTCGTAAGAGATCGGTTTGCTCAAAACTAATACTTATAAATATAAGGAGAAATCATTGAGATGATTTCACTTTATATTTCTAAGTGTTAGAATGTTTTAAAAGGGAAGTGAAGTTTTTCTTTAACACTTAATTTCCAAAACAATCTTGCCAAGATCGTCTCATGTTCATTTCCTTCACTTCAAAAAACTTTCAAAAGATCAAACATTAAGACGATCTTGACTAAGATCGTCCCATTTTTTTTTCATACTTAAACTTTGTCAACATATTGAATGTTGAGACGATCTTGAACAAGATCGTCCCATGTTCATTTTTTCCATACTTAACATTTTTTTCAATAATTAATGTTAAGACGATCTTGAACAAGATCGTTCCTTTTTCTTTCCTTAACCTTTTTCAATAACAAATGTTAAGACGATCTTGACTAAGATCGTCCCATTTTTTTTTCATACTTAAACTTTGTCAACATATTGAATGTTGAGACGATCTTGAACAAGATCGTCCCATGTTTTTTTCATACTTAAACTTTGTCAACATATTGAATGTTGAGACGATCTTGAACAAGATCGTCTCATGTTCATACTTATAAATATAAGGAGAAATCATTGAGATGATTTCACTTTATATTTCTAAGTGTTAGAATGTTTTAAAAGGGAAGTGAAGTTTTTCTTTAACACTTAATTTCCAAAACAATCTTGCCAAGATCGTCTCATGTTCATTTCCTTCACTTCAAAAAACTTTCAAAAGATCAAACATTAAGACGATCTTGACTAAGATCGTCCCATTTTTTTTTCATACTTAAACTTTGTCAACATATTGAATGTTGAGACGATCTTGAACAAGATCGTCCCATGTTCATTTTTTCCATACTTAACATTTTTTTCAATAATTAATGTTAAGACAATCTTGAACAAGATCGTTCCTTTTTCTTTCCTTAACCTTTTTCCAATAACAAATGTTAAGACGATCTTCACCTTAATCGTCTTATTTTTCCAAAACCTGAGTTCAACCTCAGGACGATCTTGTCAAGATCGTCCTAGTTTCTATACTTAGAAAAATTTTCAAAAGTTTTTTTTTAATTTTTTTTCTCTTAAATTTTGTGTGGTGTGACAAAGTGCTTTGTATTATCATATAATCACAATATATTTGAAATACGGGGAATCGAACGCCTTTGTGTACTTCCTTACTATTTTCAAATATCTTGTACTTATATGATTATACTTAATTTTCAAGTTATATACATATGAAAATATATAAAAGTACAGAGAATTGATCGCCTTTGTGAACTTCTTTGTAAGTTTATATATGGAAATATGTATTTAACTTTTCTGAGTTTATCTTCTCATTTCAAATTGTTTATATAGAATACACTGAGTTGATCGCCTTTGTGAACCTCTTTGTATTTTATATAAATCATTTGAGTGAACCTTGTTATTTGCTATTCAAACTTTATTTTATGTGTGCGTTAAATTGTTTTATGTCTTCAAATCAGAAAAATAAAAAATGGATCCTCAAGAAGTTATTGAACATGATGAAGAGGTTGCTCTAAACGAATCGATTGAAGAAATTCTTATTGCCGGAAACACAAGTAACATGAGAAACAACAGAGCATTGTTTGATCCTTTCATGGCTCCCGGTTTTCAAATTGTTCCAAGAATTCTTCATAATCACCCTCTCACATATGTACTTACCGTTGAACAAGACTTATCTGAAGTCTATCTTTTTGATATGTGGAGATCCATTATCTTTGTTCAACCTCAAGATCCAACAAATCCAAGAGCCAAAGCTAAATCCAAATCACCTGAACTTCGTCGTCAAGGTTATTTCCAATATCAGTTGAATTCTGGAGATAGAAGATATGAGTTTGAATTCAATCTTGATGACTTCAGAAGGATTCTAAGACTTCCTGAAGCAAACTTCAATGGACATGCTGATTATGATAATTTTGAGTCCAATGAAGAAATGTTTGCTGCATTGATTTCTAATGGTTATGAAGGTCCTTTATCCAAGACAAAAGATTTCAAGTTGAAAAATTTACCAAAGATTTGGTATTATGTGTATTCCATCCTAAGCAACTGCTTAACTCCATACACAAGAGGGATGGACAATCTGACACAGCCAATGCTGCACATTTTCTATGGTGTTGTCTTCAACAAACACTATGACATTGCTCAACTTTTGTGGGATCAATTGATTGTATTGGTAAATGGCAAAGTATCTGCTCCCAAGAAGTATATTCCATTCATTAGATTTCTCACAGCAATCATCTACAGTGCAGTCAGACATGAAAGAAAGCATTCCAAGGCTTCTAGACAGTAGCCAAGTGACCATACATTTTTACAAGTATGTCAGAGATTCAGGAGCTGCTAACTATACTTTCCTGATTCCATCATTCCTACTAGATATGGTGTCAGATTCTGATGAAGATAAGATTGCTTATCTGGACTGGATTAGAACAGCTCTAGGACCGGAAAGCCTCCCGGTTCCTACCCAAGCTGTACATAGGACACCTGGTGAGGGGTCAAGTAGAAAAAGAAAAGAGCGTGAGGGTGAATCCAGTTCCAGTAAGCCCAAAAGAAAGAAACAAAAAGGTGAAATGTTTGTGTTAAAATTGAGTAAACAAGTGCATCAAAAGAAGAAGAAGAAGAGTTCATCAAAGAAACTCAAAAGAAAAGCTACAGCTGAAACTTCTTCTCCAATATCTTCTGAGGAGACAATATCTGTTTCTGGGTCTCAAAGACCAATCCGATCACCACCCCCCAAAACAACCAATTTAATCCGATCACAATCACCCAGAACACCATCACCTCAAAGACCATCATCTTCATCTTCACCCAAATTACCTCAAACACCAATTCATCAATCTTCACCACTTCCTGAAATTACAACACCTGAACAACCAATCATACCTCAATCTATCTCAACCATACCTTCATCATCCTTTGTTCGATCTCCTCCACCAACTTATACTCAAGGCAGAAAGAAATCAATTCCAGTAAACATTCGGAAAACTTTTAAGAGATCTCGCTTTGAGTATGACCGATTACAAGAACCCGAACCAGAAGATATGATTACTCCTGATAATGATGCATCTGATGATGATGCAAATCAGTTTGCTAATGATGTCATAGACATCCCGGAGGAACAAGGAAGGAATGAGGTAGGGGTTGAAAATACCAGAGAGGTTGAGAGGTCAGGGTTAGGTGAAAGGCAAAAAGAAAACGTTGGCCTCCAATTAGTTACAAACCTATATCAACGCCGGGTTCGACGTAGGGTAGAAGACGAGAGCTCCCAACTCTCGCATGAACAAACCTCCACAAGCCATTCGGAAGTCTCTCTACAGACTGACCATGTACTCCATTCCATTCTCCTTCAGAGTTTGTGAATGTTGAAGCAAAAGAGACACCTGCCCCTCTCTTGAATTTCGTTTCTGCACGTGTGTCTAGTACCTTTAGGACACCAATAGTGATACCATTTGCACATCTCAGTGATGATGCCGGAACAAACATAGAGAGATCGGCTCTTGTGCCCTCTCGAAGATTGTTTGGAAATCCTTCCATTGCTAACATTACACCAGCTTTGAAAGAAGGTGCCCTAGTTGTGCGACAGTCTGAATTCTTACGAGCTCAAATTGTTGCATCAGCTCTTCGTGCTATGGGCTTAACGGTTCGTCTAAGTGACTCCGGTGTTATTTATATCCATTTTTCAAAAGATTCTGGTTGCAAAGCCGAATCATCAACTGTTGCTCATACTCTTGAACCAACAGGAAATCCTGAGATAGTCATGATGTCTTCAGGTCACTCAGTAGAATCACTTGAGACTACTGATGTGCCAACTTCAGATATTCCATTACCACCCGAGGCTCAAAGATTAATTTCTCATTTTGTTGAAGGTATTGAAGAAGGACAAAGAAGTGAGCTACTTATCTCGAGAAACACTATCACTGGTAAACTTCCTGCATCTCAAACAACATCTCAAACACCTAGATTACTTATTGGAGGTACTTTACGCATTCGTTCTCCAGTAGAGACTCCAACACCAACACAAACAAGAACAACACCCCCACATATAACAACTACAACAACAACAACAACAATACCACCAACACCAAGCCCACAATCATTTCCTGATCCAAATTCACCACATCATTCTTCCAGCTCTTCTTCTGAATCATCTGATTCGTCTGAGTACTTAAGTGATTGTTCACCAAACAGAATTGCTACCAGTGGTTTATCTACCGATACTCTAATTGTCGCTCTTATGAATCGGTTGAGATCTGAAGAACCAAATCTTTCTTCGCATAAAAGACCTATTTTTCACTCACTTCTTGCATATTTGTCAGCCAAAGGTACTCAACTTGAACAACAGGCTAAAATTGAAGCTCTTCAAAAACGAATCCAAGAGCTTGACCAACAATGTCGACTGGCTAATATCTCAAGGAGTCAGGATGATCAAGATCCTGATGATCAACCCGAGGGGGAGAATATTAGAGATATTAGAGAGGGTCATGAGACACAAGCTCAAGTTGATCAAGAAAGTGCTCAAGAAGTTGTTACAGAAACCCAAAATCAAGGAGGAACTCAAAATCAAGAAGATTCGGATGATTTACCTCCACTCATCAGACATATTTCTCATTATTATTCTACCACGTCAAGTTCTGATGAGTCAAGAGATCCTGATCCATTTCATCCAGGAAATGGTAATGATGATGAGTCTGATTCTGATAAACCTGATGATGCTCCAACAAGTGTAGCTGCTTCTCAATCTCAGCATCTTACTCAAGAAGAATATGGAGCAGATATCTTTGAAGAGATAGTTTATCATCTCAGAAATGTAGAAAATCTTGAGACTCCTAATGAGCTTGGACAAGGAGTTAGACACCCAAGGATCTCAAAAGACAAAATCTGGCAGATAAATGAGGGTTACTTTACTGAAAACTATGAACAGATCTTGGATTTGAGCACAAGACCTGAAGAAATTGTGTGCAGAGCAAGATATCTTGAAGAAAGAGCCTTTCAAATCTATTGCTCACCAAATGAAAGACTTAACATGACCTTGAACCGATTAAGAGCATTCTTTCTGTTCAGACATCAAGGTCAAAGAGATGCATACATGGAACTGATGAATGCTGAAAGTTCTGTAAGAGCTGAATGGTGGTATCAGCAATTTCAAATTCCAATCACTAAAATCCTACAGTTGTTTACTCCTCTCAAAAACCACAATCTCAGACTTGTTCGATTCAGAGTTCGCCGAGCAGATGGCAATATCTATGTTGTTCAAGAAGAATCTTTTCAACATATGACGATCTCAGATATCCTATTTCTCTACAATCAATATGCTTATCTAATAATCAAGACTTCCAGATTGGCTTAGAAAGAAGAACTAGCAGGATTAATCTTACAAGACCAAATCAAAGAGCCAGAGGTTATGATCTAGATTCGTTTCAGATTGGAGATCCAATTGAAGACTTGGATGGATTTGTCTTCATCAATCGACTCAAGAGAAAGATCTTCATTCGTGCTTCTGATTTTCCCAAATATTCAGATGGTACCTTGAAATATTGTCAATCAATTCTGAATGCAATAGATGAAGATTCCGACAATGAAGAAGATGAAAAAATCAAGTCCCAGAGAGAAGATCACATAAGACGTATCAAAGATACTCTTGATATGCGTCAGAAAATTAGAGATCTCATTGTCACAAGAACTCCCAAGCCACAAGAAGGAATTATTCATACCAAGACAGGTTCATGGGTTCGTTGGAATCCTAGCCATGAACGTGGTCCTCATAACATTCCTCCTGTAAACTTTCAAGATAATATCAAATTGCCAGATGAACGTCCTGAAGGTGATAACTGGCACTTCATCCCTAAGAAGTTTTGGAATGACTCATGGAACAGTTACAAGAAGAGAGCCTTCTGGAGTTCAAAGATTGACAAGCCATCAACATCAAATGCTGCACAACGATATAAGAAAAGGAAGAACAAGCAAAGACGTGCAAACAAAAGGAGAAGATAACAAAGAAAGTGATGATGGACAACCAAGCACTAAGGGGGAGAATGTTAGAAATATAAAATAGTGCTTAGTAGTATTTTTATATATTGCATTTTGTGTATACATTGTAAGGTTGAGGGGGAGCTTATGTAATATACTTAGAGTATAAATACCCCTCAAGCCTTCAACTTTTAAAAACTTTTTACCCACTTTTGCTAATCAAAAAAGTCTGATTTCCACACACACACACTTTTCTCTCTCAAGAACACACACTAACACACACACTTTCCACCATTGTTGAACACCTCTCTTCCGCATCATAACACGAATTAAAAGAGTTCTAACAGTACAAGTTCTATTTGTGCTATTTGCAGAGATATTTGCTCGGCAAATGTTGAATTTGATTCATCGATCAAGTGACTTTCTTAGTTGTGCTGTTTGCAGAGGTTTAAGCTCGGCATTCAGTTGATTTTGATTGTTGATCAGAGTACTTGGGTTGCGACTTAGTCACTTACACCATTTGCAGAGGCTTAATCTCGGCACTTAGTTATTTTTGAAATTCTCAAATCAAAATTTTTCAAGAAAATCAATTCAAAACCATTTTTCATCAATATTCTTCGCGTGGGTAGAAAAATCAAAAATTTTAAAATTCATCAGTATTCCTACTTGTTCTATTTGCAGAGATTTAAGCTCTGCATCTAGTTGAAATAGAAAAATCTCAATTTTTTTTCTAAGTCTTTTAATTGCTTAAAATGGCTTCAAGGGAAGCTTTAGCACTTGGTTCTGAAGGAAGACCACCTGTCTTGTTTAGAGGATCTTATTCTCAATGGAAGAAAAGGTTTCTGAACTGGATAGACAGGCAGAAGAATGGAAAACTGCTAAGGAAATCATATAAAGATGGACATGAGATTCCAAAGAACCCTGTTAGTGGAGAAGCTTTACCTGAAGAGAGTTGGAACGAAGATCAGAAAAATAGAGTTGAGGCTGATCAAAGTGCAATTGCCTATCTTTACCAAGCACTTCCTGATGACATTTACTGCAATGTGGATTCCTATGAAATAGGAAACGACATATGGGATGAAGTAGAGAAGCAGATGGAAGGATCGGATGTATCAAACACCATCAGGTTGTCGACTGTTCTGAACATGTATGAAACATTCAAACAACAAAAAGGTGAACCATTGAATGAGGTATACATCAGATTCTGCAATGTCATTGTAAAGTATAGAATTTGAGCTTATATGTGTGTAAGTGTGTGTAACAATGGCGGTTTTAGAGAGAGAAAGTAGAGAGAGAGTAGAGAGATGTTAGGGAAAGATTGGATAGTATTATGGGGTGAAAGGTTACAATATTACCAAGGTTAGTCATAAATGACTTATGGGAGGACTATTTATACAAATCACTAACTTAACACTAATACCCCTTCCAATACTAGAATTTACAATTAAACACCATATTTATATTTCTAACAATCTCCCCCTTGGTGTTGAATTGTAAATGTTGCATCGTCTTCGGTCTTTAAATAAACATGATGAGCCCATTTGTTGAAAATCTTCAATGTTGATTGGACTTTGAAGTTTTCTCATTGTCTTCTACGTCTTTTATCAACCTTGACTTTGAATCTTCTCAACAAACATATATTCTTGATGATGACTTATTAAATCTTGATCTTCTCTTGCAACTTTGAATACTTTGGAAGCATCTTTGAAATCTTTGTAGCTTTTGAGCTTTCACAACTTGAACTTTTGAATGTTGATTTCAACTTGATGTTGCTTGGAGAAGTAACTTGAATCTTTGAGTAGCATGCGGAAGCTTGGTTTTGACTTTGAATTCTTTGAATTCTTTTGGAGTGCGGAAGCTTGGTTATCTTTAAATTCTCTTGGCAATGCGGAAGCTTGGTTATCTTTAAATTCTCTTGACAAATGCGGAAGCTTGGTTATGGAATGCGGGAATTTGATTTTGTCTTTAAACTTCAATTCTTGGTCTAACTTGTCTCTGAATCAACAAACATCTTGGAGCATTTGATTCTTTGATCAATTAACATTCGCTCCCCTTCGAACAAACAATCATTTCGGAGCATATTTAACGTTTCATGAGTTTACTCTTGCTCCCCCTCAATCACACAACTATCTCGGAGCAAATTATTCAATAACAAATCTTTAATCTCTTGTTCCCCCTTGAACAAACCATCATTTCGGAGCATATTTAACGACTCATGAGTTTTCTCTTGCTCCCCCTCAAATGAACAATCTCTTTTAAACTTTGAACGAACTTAATATCAACAAGGACAAACTTCATCTAATCTTAAACTTTTCTAATCATCAAACAAATGGTCAATTATTCAATAAATCTTTCAAATATCGACCATGTACATCATCTTGAATATACTCGATCTCGAATCAATCCTTTAACTTTCTCAAAACAATCTTTCAACATAGCACGATAATTATTCACTCTCTTCACCTAAACTAACGATCCTTTGAACATCCAAACACAACAATCATCCTCGAACAAATTCTACCAATCAAATTCTACCTAAATCCTTGAACTCTATCTATCAATCATATAAACATTTCTCCCCTTATGATGAAAATGTGAAACGGTTTCATCATACAATAATGATTGATAGCATAAATGGTAGATTACAACAAACAACAAGCAAACAAATTAGCCCAACCCAATTCCCAATTAACCTATTGGTGAACTAGAATGTGAGGTTGCGTTGTTGGAAAAAGATTTTTATAAGGTGTTTGTGTTCTTTGTGTTTGTGTGAAGAGAAATGAAAACCGGATAAAAATGATCCGTTAACACAACCAAAAATCGAAAGGATTAATGGTGTGGCCTAAAAATATGATTACTATTTTTAGGACTTCCCATTATCATCGAGAAATGCACAAAGCTTATCTCTAAATGGTTCGGTCTTTGGCTTTTCAACTGATAGATTGCTTTAAAGAATGTAATTCATGGTCAGTGTCACAAAGGCGTTCGATAATCATGTCTTACTATCCTCAAAGACTTTTGGGTAAATAAATCCGAGGTTGTAAGTCCCCTGGTACGGATCGTTAATAGCTTGATCCAGTTATCAAGAGGTGCGGAATCCCTCTCTATAACTTGGTGATTCACAACGAAAGCCCCTAGATCATCTACGGAGTCGTAGATCTTCTTCGGGCTAGCGGAACAACCTTTGACCTATTAACCTGCAGTACCTGCTTGATAATTCGACAAATGTTCAACCCTAATCTCTGTTAGGGTTCTGGTATTTATAGGAAACACCCGACATGGGCTTCAGCACTTCGGCCTCGTAAACCCAGCCCAGCCCGTCACTAATGCGAGGTCACATTCTGTGATTGGACTCGTATTTGGCCCTGCAAATACGGGGTCGTATTCCTATAGGTCGCCTCGTAATGGACCCTGCAATTACGAGGTCGCATTCCATACTTAGCAGATTTATTAAACATTCAATACTTAAACTAAATCTAGTATTCTATGCATAATACTAAGTTCATTAATGACAATCACATTACAAAGACATATTACAATATAAGCCCAAACAATCTAGACTGCTATTGACATAGACGTGCACTTACAGACTCCCCCTTGGCAATAGCTTCTAGACGTTAACACACTTATGTCTTCGTCTTGTCTTTGTCATTAATCTACTTCCTCTGCTTCTTCTTGCTTCTGCTCTGCTCCTTCTCAGTCTTAGTCTCAAAATCAGAATCTGACTCTGACTCTGAAGGAGTATGAGTTAACCATAACCGTTCTTTCTCTTGATCCCTCATAGATCCTGGATCATAATAATCATCATATTCCATAATCTCTGCTCTAGCTTTCATATGAGCCTGTGGATCATAACCCAATCCCTTCTCTAGTCTATGCACTATCACTGGGTGCAAATCTGACTCGGTAGAAGTATTATTGGTAGAATCGGTTTTGGTAGACTCACTATCTTGAGCACTAGCAATATCAGCATGTGGAGCAATAGCATCAGATTTCCCTACCAAATCCTTACCTTTGTCTAATCGATCAACTTCAACATTTTCTGTAAGGGGTTTGGTTTGAGGTGCATCAAGCTCAACTACCATGTTTATCTCTGTTGACATCTGTTCTTGAGCTTGTGGAGCTTCTGAGGTTGCCTTGCCAGCAATACCAGCCTGGCTAGACTCTCCTTGAGTCTTTGTTCTTAAAATTGAACTCCCTCCTAGCTCTTGAGTAGCTCTAGCAGCATCTGGATCTTCATTCTGATCATCATCATGCCTTGCCTTAGCCAGCTCATCACCTTTGCAACCTAAGCTATCTCTCTCAGCTCTAACCTTGAGATAGTTATCGATGTGATCATGCAATTTTTCTTCAGCAATCTTGACTCCCTTTTTCATTGCATCTTCCATCTTGATAACCTTATCATCTAGAGCCACATACCTTTTATACATCTTGGACACTACCACTTCGGCTTTGCCAAATTTGTCTTCAAGAAATGTGTTCTTGTCACTAACAACCTTCAAATCACCAGTCAAACGAGTAACCAAACTTCTCATCTCATTCATCTGTCTCTGCAGATCACTAAGATTAGTTTCTTCACTTGTTTGTGACTGTGGCTGTGTAGTCTCAGAAATAACAATCCTTGGCACACTGTCAGGCATACCAGCAGCAGCAGAAGTCTCTTGTTCTCTGACAAGTCTAGTTCTCTTTGACATAGGCTGCTCTGGCACCCAATCAGCATCATCTTCTCTGGTCCTTCTTCTTCCTTGAGTGGTCTGTGTAGGTCTCGGAACCATTTTTGATCCAACCCTGATGAATGCATGAGATCTATACGGATCTTCATCACCATCACTGCTAGAATCATCATCATCATGATCAGAAGACTCTCTGGTAGCTTCCATCTCAGCCTTTCCTCTACCTACATCATCACCACCTGACCCACTAGCCTGCCCAACACCTGACCCACTAGCTTCAACGACACCTGAACCACCAGCTCTAGCTGCTTCAAAACCCACTACGGCTTCAGCAACATAATCATCTATGTCTTGGTCTAGGTCCACATCTGCTAGGTCATCAACATTTGCATTGTACCTCTGCACTTGTGCAATATCACCATCTGGATCAGCCATTTGCTCTAATAACTCCTCTACAATTTCAGGATTGGCTTCAGGTTGGTTTATCACATCATCTGCAACCTGTACAATGACTTCAGGCTCTTCTGGTGCATCTACCTGAACTACTACATCATGCAACTGCTCAAGATTCTTTGCAGCTTCACCACCCTCTGGCTGAGGCCCTTCATAAGTTGATATGACTCCATCAGCCGGTGCTATGTAGTTGGCATTGATGATTGCACCAAATAATGCTACATCTTTGAGCATTTGGGTCATTTGGATATCGAGACACAAACTCATCATAACCACGGCGTATGATCGTACTCACATGCTTCACTTCACCTACAGCTGGTAGATTCGGAAGTCAAGCATTAATGATCATCATTACAAATCAAGGATATAACAAAAACCTCCTTTTGCCCGTAGCTGTGATCTGTCTTCTCATCTCTTCAAAGAAGAACTTCGAGAAACTATATGGCTTGTTAAAAACTAAGCCAACCATCTGTGCCTGTGCTTCCTGGTTCAACGTATCAAAACCAGACTTCTTGTTGCTTACGCTCACATTAAGCACATGAGCAAGATACCTCCACCTGCCATAGAAACCCTTCTTGAATAGAGTTCTGCTCGCCAGACTACCTACAAACCCCATCCTTCTGAAAGCACCTTGAATCAAATCATGACGGAATCTGGTGAGACCTATAGCACCACGTTCCTGTTCGACTGTGCCCAGATTAAGAATATTGATGAGATCAGCAGCGGTGAACTGTATCTGCTGCCCGGCAACAATGGTATGAAAGATATGTTCGTCTCCAGCACGAACAGTATTTGCATTCGCCCAAAAGTCTCTTAAATATTCCAAATAAATAACTGGCGAATGTGTAAGTACATGATGAATCCTTGATCTTCGGAAGAACGCAAATATCTCATGATAATAAGCAGTCCCTTCCTGATTATCATCAAAGTTCATCAAGTAATTATGTCCTGCTACGAAATTTCTTGCCATTTCTGTAATCAATAACAAATAATTAATTACCTAAATAGACATCAAAATTCATATGCATAACATAAACAACTAGAATTATCTCTGTAATCTAGTCAATACATGTAAATTATCCCTGTAATTTACAACATAACATAAATTATCTCTGTAATTTAGTTATAAATAGATTAACTTATTTTCAAATCTTTATTAACATAAACTTTTGAAAATCTGTTAAATTAACTTTAATTAATCCTGTAATTAAGTTAAATATAAATTAACTCATTTTCAAATTTTTATAAAAATAAACTTTTGAAAATCTGTTAAGTCAAAAACACGAGGTCGTATCCCTGTACGAGGTCGTATTTCAAGGTCAAAATACAATTAACCAAACTCTAAAATACGAGGTCGTATTTCAAGGTCAAAATACAATTAACCAAACTCTAAAATACGAGGTCGTATTTTCCAATTTGGCATCGTATTTGGTCCAGGTCGTAAATCCACCTCGCAATCTAGAAGTCAACAAAGTCAAAATAAATTGGCAAATGCGAGGTCGCAAATCTGGGCCAGCAAACCCACTTTTGCGAGGTCGTCGCACTGTTCATCTTCTTCATTGCGATTTTACGATTTACCCAACCAAAACTGGTAAAAATTGTTTCTTTACACTCGTATTCAAACGATAAAGATACCCCAACCCTTAGTTTTACCCAGAAAACATCAAAATCAAAGAAAATTTGAAAACCTAAATCAAAACTTTAGAATCCCTTTTTCTTGATTTTCTTGTTGCATGGTTAACTACTGGATGATTAGATTATATTCCTAGATTCAGTATTTCACGAGGAATACAACGATATGCTTGAAAAACACTTGATCTAAGTGTATATGTCGAATCTAAACTGGGGTAGCAAAGTAGTATTTCGGGGTCGTAAAGCTTTATTTTGATATTTAATATGTGAGGTCGTATTAGGGTTAAATTTTGTTTATATACCCACTTGACCCGAATGGGTCTGGGTCAACCCGTCCCAATTACGAGGTCGTAATTAAACTTGGCCCAATTCGACCAATTGCGAGGTCGCATTCTGCCATCTTCAATTACGAGGTCGTAAATACCTCCTGCACACTTTAAAATCAAAAATTCGTCAAAGTTTCTGAATCATTGATCAGCGATTACCACGAACTTTCTGGAAATATGAAAATTTAAAAGATCAAACCTGTAAGCATCAAATTTTCATCTTTTCCTCGATCTTCGTCTTAACCTGAAAAGTTAATAAACTTACACAAAAATTCTTTAACTTTTCCATGATCAATCTTTCCAAAACTTTCTCGAATGAGCTTTCCCGAATCTGTACCACTTGCAACAATTCATATATCAAACCAGTTATAAAATTGATTCTTCATTCTTATATCTCCCCCTCAATTTTATGACTAGGAAATATAACGATGATCAATCAATATAACAACTATCATTCTTATGTACTCCCCCTCAATTCATGACTGGGATACATAACTATGATCAGAGCAATCTATACTAGCCTAGATCATTCATATAAGCGTTTCTATTTCTAAGGTTTACGTCCTTTGAAACCTTTCAAATTTAAACGATATATCTATGTCTAAGGTATAGAATATTAACTATGTAGCCTTTCACAATCAACCATAACATTTCTATGTCTAAGGCACAATAATGTCAATAACCTTTCATATTTACTTAACTTCTATGACTAAGATTTTCTTAATCTTCTTCATTTAAATTAAGTCTATATCTAAGGATTTATTTAACCTTTTACATTCACATTGTGTCTATGTCTAAGATTTTAATAATCTTCTACATTAACTTAATGTCTATGTCTAAGGTTAAGTAACATAGTTGATAATCTCTTATATTAAAATTAAGATTTCGATATCTAAGATCTTCAACTAATAATGACCTAACAATTAATATCTTGTTAAAATTGCATAGCAAAAACAATTAAAACCTGATATCCTTAGCATTTAATAGCAAGGTCTTGAATATTTCAGTCTTTTGCCCAAACTTCAAACTCTCTGTATCGTCATAAATATCAACTACTGCACCAAAGCTTGTTGTAGTTCTCCCCCTCAACGATAAGTCTCTCCGAATTAAGCATATCTCGAGTCCCTGCTCGCCTTGCATAACCGGCATGTAATAGAGAGGTAAAATTTCCAACAATCAATCCTGAACTAGTTGACTCCCATGAAAACCAGAAACTTTGAAATTTGAATCACAAACTTCAGGAACATGGAACCTATTTCCAAAGCAACTCTTTGTCTCTAAGTCTCAATGTTTTTCCATTAAGCTTCTTTGTGCTAATATCTGCACAACTAAGCTTAAAAATACGAGATAAAAATGATAATGTTATTCTTCATTATTTCATCACTATAATATATGATAGTAACGACTTAATCTAGAACTACATTCTTCATTTTCTTCTCCAAATTTGTTATTCTTCACTATCATAAGTCATAAATATATGACATTATCTTAGTCTAGAACTACAAATCTTCAAAAATCGAACCTTAAGAACCCGGTCTTATTGTTCAAAAGAATTGACCTATAAACTCCTAGTTTATCCGTCAACACATCTAAATCTAGAATCTTAAGATCTCTGTCTTATCATTCTACGGATATTTATCTCAAATTTAGAATCTTAAGATCTCTGTCTTATTATTCTACGGATATTTATCTAGAATCTTAAGAACTCTGTCTTATTATTCTACGATACTTATCACAAATTTAGAATCTTAAGAACCCTGTCTTATTATTCTATGGATATTTATCTAGAATCTTAAGAACCCTGTCTTATTATTCTATGGATAACCTAATCTAAGGTCTTCCATCAAAATATCCTTCATTATGCAAATTTATAGATTCAGTTTCCAAAGTCACTTGTCTTTAACTCAGCAAAGACATCTAACTGAAACCTAATCGTCTATACTTTTGCATATGAGATCTATCTATATAAGTTTGCATAAGAAAATCTATACCAAATGTAGTACTTCTATGATTGCCTCATCATACTAGTATACATCGTGGTTGAACAAAGTAACAATTATAAATACCTCTATGATTGTCTCATCATACTAGTATTTATCTTTGTTATGCATAAAATGACATGTACAACCTGGTGCACTTGTCTTTCTTGCTTTCATTGTGGGATCTTGCTTGACAACCTACAAAAACAAATATATGTCCGTTGTCCTGCACATCTCAACAAAAAACATCAAATCTTCTCAAAGTAATACAATCTGAAGAAATGAATAATAGCAAGATAAAAATGAATATACTCAACAATCTATTATTAACCTGTAACATCCCAAAACTTAATCGTTCATGTTGACTAACGTCGTTAGGTCAAATTATAAGTCCGTGATATGTTTACGTGGAAATACGTGTTTATATGTTTATGTGCCCTATATGTAAGATTTAATTATCTTTAATGAGTGACAATAAAGTAGACTTAATGATGTGTAAAAGGTCTATGTAGTGTGCGAAAGTGCTTCCATGTGTTATGTATATCCCCATTAGGTGTTTAAAGGTGAAATAAAGCTAATATGAAGTCCAGGGACTAAATCTGACAAAAACTGAAAGTTGAAAAACGGGATTAGGGTTACAATTAGCCTAATCTCTAATTAATTGCAGCCTAATTACATTTCCTAAACACACACATACAGTTCCTTCAATTCCCTAATCGATTTCTTAAGGAATCTCCAAGTTTTGGTCAATCAATTGGGTGTATTTGTATTGAATCGAATTGGCTATCGTTTCTACAGGTAATCAATGTTTTATTGGCCACATTTTCAGATTCAAAGGTTGTTTCTATGTTAAGCAAATCTGATTTTAATAAAGGTTTATAAATAATTAGGGTTTATAATACGAATAAGCAAATTAATGATCAAAACGGTGTCAAACGAGTTTGTAATCGATATGAATGATCAAAATATGTTTAACAATGTCAAAAACATGTTTTGGGTGAAGCCCAAGTCGATTGATTTCTGGAAAAATTGAAGAACAAGTCGTTTTAGAAATTCTGGACGAAATTAGGGTTTTCTGGTGCTAAGTTCGTTCTGTTGCTTCCCAAACGAACTTCAAGTTCGTTTGATGCTCTCTAAGTTCGTTCATGGGTGTCTAAATTCGTTTGGCAAGAGTTTAAATTCGTTTAGTGGATTATGAGCTAAATTCGTTTGTGAAAGTTTAAGTGTTTTCAAGTTAAATTCGTTTTGAAACCTAAGTGAAGTCTAAGTGGTTTTAATGCTTAAATTCGTTTCTCAAACGAAGAAGAACTTCGTTTGAGGTGTTTTAAATTCGTTGGTGAGGTCCTAAGTTCGTATGGAGCCTCCTAAGTTCGTTTGGGCATTGCTAAGTTCGTTCAGTATGGCCTAAATTCGTTTCAGGAAGCTAAATTCGTTTGATTTTTCAAATGGCCATATCTCTTGAACCGTAACTCCGTTTTTGACAAATAAACTATCCCTAGAATCGTGAGAGAGTCTATTTTCTAATGGTAATAATTTTAAAGGATGATTTTGAAGTCAAGTTTCCTGAAAGGTTGAATTAGTGAATGAAGGTCGAGTTTCGACGGATTCTATGAGTCCTAAAGTCGTACGAAAGTCCATTTAATGTCCCTAATGACTTATACTTCATATGTTAATGTACGATAGGTGTCGGGGATTACTATTAAGCACTATTAGCTCTCTGTTTGCTCGCGTACACTACTACGAGGTAAGATACACTACTTTTGTCACGCTGAGGGTGCAACGAAAATGGTTTCATAAACTATAACCTCCATAACGGTAATGTATACCCTATAATGTGGTTGGGTTGATATTGGGAGGTACTCGGGGATTAATGATGACGATGTTTATGCCTAAAATGCTTCCCCGTACATGTGGTTACGATATGATATGTTATGATGAACGGTGGTTAATGATATGTTTACGATATGATATGTTATGATGAACGGTGGTTAATGATATGTTGTAATGTTGTTATGTGCATGTATATGTGGCTTGTTCATCTAGAACACTAGACCTTTTTAGGTTGCCATGACACGTGCACGTTTTAAGGGCCCTAACGTGGAAAAGATGATAGTATGGATTAGTTTAGGTTAAAGGTGGAAATCTAAACTAAATATGATAAGTGCTCGAGCTAATTAGATGTTAAGTGTTATGCATAACCTGTGCCTTACGGTGGTAATAGGTACATCGTGCCTTGCGGTGGTAATAGGTACGTATAGATGGTGCCTGACGGTGGTAATAGGTACGACATGCCTGACGGTGGTAATAGGTATGTTAAAATGGTTGCTCGGGAGATTCCTTGCAACAAGTCATATGTGGCGAGTAGTTTCGGGTGGCCTGATGACCCACCTAATGTCATGAACATAACGTGCTACTCATGGATCGACATTGTCTTTCCTTAACGGTAACTTCGGTTACAACTTAACGGTGACCTAGTCACAACTTAATGAGATGAGATGAAATGACGAAAGTGATTAGGCACACTTAGGGTTATGAACTCTATGCTTATATGTGATGTGGATATGTTATACGGTGGTTAATGATATGTTTACGATATGATATGTTATGATGAACGGTGGTTAATGATATGTTTACGATATGATATGTTATGATGAACGGTGGTTAATGATATGTTTACGATATGATATGTTATGATGAACGGTGGTTAATGATATGTTTACGATATGATATGTTATGATGAACGGTGGTTAATGATATGTTTACGATATGATATGTTATGATGAACGGTGGTTAATGATATGTTTACGATATGATATGTTATGATGAACGGTGGTTAATGATATGTTTACGATATGATATGTTATGATGAACGGTGGTTAATGATATGTTTACGATATGATATGTTATGATGAACGGTGGTTAATGATATGTTTACGATATGATATGTTATGATGAACGGTGGTTAATGATATGTTTACGATATGATATGTTATGATGAACGGTGGTTAATGATATGTTTACGATATGATATGTTATGATGAACGGTGGTTAATGATATGTTTACGATATGATATGTTATGATGAACGGTGGTTAATGATATGTTTACGATATGATATGTTATGATGAACGGTGGTTAATGATATGAGATGAAATGACGAAATTGATTAGGCACACTTAGGGTTATGAACTCTATGCTTATATGTGATGTGGATATGTTATACGGTGGTATGAATGCCTAATTAAAATGACGTAATGCTTTAAAGTGACGATTTAAATGGATGAAATGTTTGCTTAAACCTGGTGTTATCTTACTTAGCTTTATAGCTAACACTTGTTTCTTTTAATGTGTTGACACCCCTCAGGTTAGGCAGTGAGATGACGTGTGAAGCTTTGGCAAGAGATGGGTAGATGATCAAGCTGGCTTTAGTTTACCCAATAGCTTCGCTTAGACCTTATGTTATTGATTTCCTTTATGGAACTTATGTAATGACTATGTTATGATTGCTTTATGTTGGGCAATCTTATGGATTTCTTTTATTACTGATTTGATGCTATTAGTAACACCACTTATGTTTCTCAACTGTTTTCCTTAGTTGAGTATTTTCCTAAATCGTTTCCGCATGATTTAACGCCGTTAGGCGAAATTTTTTGGAAATCCATATTTTTACAAAACGGGTGTTACAAGTATTAACCTAAGTCATTTTAAGGTCTATAATTCACTGTTGAGCACACTCAAATTTTGCACATATACAATCAAAATCATTTGGAATAACCTTTTTAGTTTTGAAACAGAGATTTCAAATTTTTTTGATTTATCAAAAATCTTTCAAAGATCAAATTCAACACTATGATGATTGTTTGTTGAAATTCTTCTTTCTAAGATACAAAATGATTCTTTTATAGATAAAATTCAAAACTATGAACAACTCTGTGTCCATTCTAATGAAAATCTTCTTTCTAAGAATCAATGCAAAGGACACTTTAAAAGACGAACATCTCTGTGTTCATTATTTAGTTAATGCCTTAATATTTGTTTATTGAAATCAACAACTTTGTGTTCTTTTCCTTAAACCTAAATTGAGAAACTTTCTTTTAGCTTTTGATCACAACACTATCGCTAAACTACCCTACTCGTTTATTCAGTGTTCCATAAGAACGTAGTTGAGTCCTCTTGGAAACTAGATTCTATTTTGACTATATCTCTCGTGCAATAGGAACTTTTATTTTACAACAATAAGAATATCAATTTATTTTACAACAACAACAACAAAAACAAAAAGATAAAAATTCAACATTTTACGAAAAACACAAACACACACACACACACACTGAACATAAACGAATACAATAGTTACAAGAGCTAAAGTTACTGCTGATTAGATCAGATTAGCATGTTACATAAGCCTACTAGCGAGAAATAATTCTCTTATTATTAGTTATGAACAGTGATCCAAAAACGATTACCAATATGTTTGTCCTCTTAAACACTCGGTACTTCCAGTTTCCTTTTTGGTTTGTGACACTTTCGTATTACTTGAGCCAAGGACAGTCACCATGTAACCTAGTAAGTTACTCATGCCATAATTTTAGTTTGCGAACTTTTGTGACCCATATTCAGATACACTCTCACAATCGAAACAAGCACTAAGATTAAGATATTTGGTGAGTAAAGTGAGAAAGTCTTTAAGAATCAAGTCAGTGGTGACAGGTCGGTGATTCCTCACGCGCAAAGCGACTTAACTTGACTCACGTACGGAAATATACTCAACATTGCATAATGCTAAGTACTTGCATATTTGTGACATTATTTTTTAAAGCACTTATGAAAACCCGTGACTTTCGATGAGACCCGTGTAGCGAACTTTCTGACAACCTATCCCAAGTTGGAAGCTTTAGGTACGCTAGGTATACAAAGACACCCCAAGGACTTACTTGTTTGAATCTCAAAGGCCAGTACAATTAAGTAAGCTTAAAAGCTAAAGTATCGTCAAGTCTAAAAGACCCGATACCTTTTTTGTTATCGTCATGTCTAATCGTCTTGATGCAGTGACCTTACTCTTTTTATTATTTTCTTTTTCTGACTCTATATGACACACATACATTACGACACAAACACTGACTCATTTTACATAGTTCCTTTTGAGAGACACTGTCACTATAGATTTCTCATTCCAATCAATTGGACTAACAACTCGAAACGAGTTCGGTCGAAAGCCTTAGTGAACAGATCAGCTAAATTAAAGTCACTTGGCACTTTTTCTAGGACTATTAATTTCTTTTCAGCACAATCACGTATAAAATGAAATCTTATGTCTATGTGCTTAGTCCTACTGTGCTTAACAAGATTATTGGTTATGAGTTATAGTGGATTAACAATCTGCCTTTATGAGAGTACAAAGGAAAACCTAACCGTGATAGCCCGAGCCGGTGAATGAGAATCCACTAGCTGTTATGTAGTCCGATCTCTCCCCTAAGACAAACATCCACTGATGTCTACTCCCTCAAGAACACCAATCTCTTCATCCCTGTGATTAAACTAGTGCACTTCTAGAACAGACATATAACATAACCAACAACAAACAATAAAGCATAAAATAACAGATTTTGTACTATAGATCATCATTTACTCATGATCTTCTATAGTACTTTGTTTATTAAAAATAAATTTACAAAACAGACATAGGATCCTTTAACAGAAGTAAACTTTGTTAATTAATCACTTGTCTTCCATAATGTGCTTGGAGCTTCAGCTACTGACAAACCATAAACCTGCGGTCTTCCCTAGCAGCTCCCGCACATTCAAAAACAATTAGTTTTTCAAAGGACCCCTAGCCCTGTTGGCTTTGGGTCGATCATTCTCTTCATCAGAAACCATATCCGCCTAAGATTCACCAGTAGGCACCCAGACCTTAGTTGGTTTAACAGTTGAGCTATTAGAAGGCCTTTTGCTAGGTGAAGTTCGTGAATTTCTTTCAGCACTAAACCTACGACTGGGAGAGCCACTGGACCTCCTTTGATCAAGACCTTTAGAATTCTTTTGAAATCTTGACATTTTCTCAGGAGATGATGAAGACAATCTCCTAGGACTATGTCGCTGAAATAAAGAACTAGAATTTGATTTAGCTTCAGCCATTAACCTTTCATAGTAAGCACTGTTGGGTTTATCTCCTAATTTACTAGACTGGTTAGAACTACTAGAACTTTTTCGAGATGAGACGCTTTTAGTCTTATTAAAGCTTGTATTGACTTTATTCTCAATCTCCTTTTGTAAGGCACTTCTAGATTGTACAGACTTACCTCTAGGTGAGATACTTCTAGACTTTTTAGATATGTCTTTTTCAAATTCTCTAAATCTCAAGTAGTTCTTAACAGCTAGACTATCAGGATTTCTCTCAGCATATTCCTCATAATACTTATTCTTGTAATCTTTCATGGACATGCTGTGTACAGACCTACTGCTTTCACTAGAATCCTTATCACCTCTAGATTTTTCAGGTGACACCCTAGATTTATTCTTCTTATAAGGACAACAGCTTGACACGTGACCTACCTCACGACACTTAAAGCATGACCTTTTAGAAGTCTTCTTCGATAAATCACCACGAATAATCTCAGGCACTGGAACCCCATGACCTCTTAATTCATCTATATGCTCAAGTGCAGCATAAGCCTCTTCCCAAGACGTCGGGGCTTGAATGGGGGTTGCATATCGTTTCACAGTTTGAATCTTTGGATCAATGGATAACATTTCTTTGATTTTCCTTTCAGCAAATTGTTTAGGTATTTCAGATTGAACACTCAAACCTTCTGCATTAATTGTAGAAGTTTGAACAAAACCTTTCTTAAAAATTGCATCTTTAAAGTCCTTGCATTTAACAGGTTTTGGCAAATGTTCAGATTTTACGGGTTCATCAAGACTCCATATTTGATCAATATTTTTAGGATATTTACCGTTTAAATCTGACTCCTTTGCTGAAAACACTTTATCGTTACCCTTTAAGGTAAAGTAGACAATTGTTTCCATTTCAACTTCTTTTTATTAGTTTATTATCCACTGTCCGTTTGGCTTCACTTGGTCTGAGTGAGCCAAAGATTCACTAGCCTCGTTCCCAGATCCCTCTGACTTAGACATCTTAGGGATAGGAACATCACTAGTTCTGGTCTCTGGAGAGGTAGTCTTGGGTACATGTTCAGAACTAGATTCAGCAGATTCTTCTAAAGTAAGCTTCTGAAAACTGTCATAATTGTGACTAAAAGGTGGCGGAACTACATTATATTTCTGAACAAAACTAGGTTGTTCACCTTTAAGTTTTGCATCTCTAAGGTGACCCATCATAGTTCCTATGTCTCTCATTTTATTTAGTTTGCCACTTAGTTCAACAATTTGTACCCTAGAATCTGCTAAATCTTTGTCCTTTTTAGCACTTTCTTTCACTACCCTTTCTAAGTCCTCTTCTAGCATTTGTTTTCTGCCTTGTAACTGAGCATATTCTACCCTAAGTGACTCAAATCTATCTTCTTCAGATTTAATCCGATTAAGATATTCTTTGGCATGACCTTTAAATACCATGACATCAGTAGATAACTTACTTCTATCACTAGTGGCATCATTTAAAAGAGTCTTGGTAGAATCAAGTTCCTTTCTAAGGACAGTTACTTCGCTAGACAAACCTATGCTATTTTTACAAACAGTAGTAAGTGAATGTAAAGAAAGACTTACCTGCTGTTCTGGTGCCTCAAGATTTGCCACAAAATTCACGAGCCTTCTGTAAGATCATCAGGTATCTCAATCTTTACATCCTTATCCTTTTTCTCAGTTTTCACAATTTGAATGGCTTCAGTGAGAACTTCCTCATTCTCAGCTCTTACTGGTTCTGACAGTTCAGATTCCTCTTCTACCTTCTGATGAAAACTATCAAA